>CM037854.1:232363803-232763540 GCA_021234595.1 Delia radicum
TTAACAAATAAAAACTAAAATGAAAAGAAAAGTAAATAAAAGAAACTACCAGTAAAACAAAATAAAAACACGATGGACGCTAAAACAAAAGATCAAAGTTATCTAGTGATACAAGTTCTACATAAGAAAAAGACAAGAAAAATGAGAAAAAATGATTGAGTGCAGATGAACTTAAAAGTTTAGTAATAGAGGTACAACAATTATCAGGTGGAAGAAAAAATAAATTCGTTTAGATGGGATTATTCAAATTTAACAGTTTTTAATTTTATTTATTGAAATTTTATTTTATTTTAAATCTTTCACAGTTTAGGTGCTAACGTGTTTTTATTGTAATATAGTATGATTTTTAAAGTTTAAAGCTTGATTCACCCCTGTCCACCAACATCTACAGTATCCCAGTATTAATGATACGAAATGTAATTTCAAAAAGAGAATTTACAATAATTTGACAATTCGTATCACCAATATTGGAAGTAGTTGATATGGGTGGACAGGGGTGGACAAGGGCGAATTGCGAGTAAATTGAATAATTTGTCATACAGAATTTTTCATACATAATTTGAATAATTTGTCATTGCGTGACGGATTTGTTTAATATGTAAAACGGAGACAACATATTGTATGTAGGTACTATTTTTACACTTTGTATGGAGCTACAGTCCGTTTACAAAACGTATCCGCTCGAGTAATGCTATGTTTCTACTAAACGTGTTTGAAACAAAACATGTTTTGTTCAAAACACGTAAGTGGAAACGCGGTATAATGAAGTGGAAACGCGGTATAATGAAGCCTTAACTGAGAATTAATTCATTGTCTTAACAGGATTCTTTAATTTCATCGTATTGACAACAGTGCTTAAAATAGTACCGCTATTTTTAAATGTTTGCTAGAGTGCTACCAGATCAGCAAATTATGATATTGTTTATTTTTTAATACACACAAAAAATAGTTGGCATGAAATTGGTAAAATATGAAATAAATAAGATTGTTTGCATAAATAATGCTAAACCTTAAGTTTACTTAAGATTTTCTTTCTTTTTACAATTGTTCGCATAATTTATAAGAAAATTTTTTTTTTGTATAATAATCCTATTATATTAAAACAAAAACGATTTTCAGCCATAATTAGAAACACGGTATTAAATCCGAAATTATTATTTCCCAAATTTAATATTCACTATCTAAATGAATATGTTTTCTATGTGTCTATGTTAGTATGTTGTTTCCTAGCCATATTATTGTTTGTTTGGCAAACAGGGTTAGGGGGAACATTAACCTAATGATGGTAGAGTGGTTAGTACATAGTAGCGGCATGAACAATTGTATGTTATTGTTTTTTTTTATGAGTAGTGATGTTTGGATATCAATGAAGTTGGTGTTAATTTTTTTGTATTGTTTACCTAGTTTTTCATACTACAATTTACTAATACCTCTGTTCCATATTTTGGTACATATTTAGGGTGTTTTTTGTTCCGTACTAATAATTGTTCCGCTTACGTACACTCTTTGACGCATGCGTGTTTACGGACCGATAACGTGCCATAAAATCCGGATTCATGATTCCGTACGTGTCGGAGAGTCCGTAAAATGTTTCTTGGGATATTTTATTAAAAATTGTTATTACAAGTAAAGTAAAAAACAATGTAAAATAACCAATAATATTAATTTACAATATTTTGGAGCGCATTTGAATCCTTACTCCGCATTATGGAACTGAGCCAATAGGATTGGTATTGCAGATGGTCTTTATTATTGAATATTGTATATTTTTAGTCTAAACATCTTAGGTGGTATTATTTCTGCCTTCAAGGCTTTATATTACGGAACTGAATAAATAAATAAATAAAATACCATTTCGACGAAAACTTTCTTTATTTGTGTGACGCGTTTTATAATTATTACCACCGTTAATTGTTGACCTCATGCAGGTTTGCAAAGTTAAAAAAAATCCAATATTACTGAACTTAATTCATCAAATGCATTTTTTTTTTTTTTTTTTTAAAGAGAAGCAACACACAGGAAATTCTTCCCATTAATTAATGTGTTGATTTCTTTGGAAAGGGGATAGTGGAGAGATGAAAGGTGGTGAAAGATAAAGGGCTTCAAACATGGCAACACTGTAATTGCGCGAGTAGATAAGTCTTAGAACAATTGTTGCTCGACACCTGATGTAGAGTTGGCGAATTTATTGAAGCTTTTTGTTTCATAGCCCTGATTCATTATTTTACTTCGGTGGGGTTAAGTGCTATGGGAACACCGAAGGTGGGCGCAGCGATACATATAAGTGATAGAAAACTCATACATATTATTTTTCTAAATTGATGTTGTCGTCACCGGGATTCGAACCCGGGACCATCTGTGTAATAGTCCAACGCGCTAACCATTACACACATTCAATCAAATCATGAATAGTTTTTGGTGACTTGATGTTGAAGAGACTGAATCGAATTGAAAAATTCAAAATCTTGTAAAAAAGTTTTTATTTAGGAAAATAATCAAAATATTTTTAAACTTAGACGGTTAATTAAAATAATATGAAGACAAAACCCGCAAATCCTCAGTTGTTTTAATGCATAGGAATATATCATTTTTCATTATCTCAACGATTTTACAGAAATGTATACCATAATTTGAAACAGAGGTAGTCCATTAGATTTGTTTCTGCTGTTATTTTAGATGTAGCTACTAAGGCTACCTAAAGAGTTTTGTTTACAAGATCATAACAAAATGTGAAATTAGCACTTTACTAGATTTAGTGAAAATGTAGTCTTTTATTTAACATACAAATTTGTAAAAAAAAAAAAAAATAAACATATTCTTATTAATGAGGCTAACGCTTAAAAAGTATGAAATTCAACGCAAATCGTTAGCGACAACTAATGGGTTGGCATCACTAATACTGAATATATTATCACAAACAGTGATGACAATTATTTGTTTCTAAAAATCATTAATTGGATAATTATGCATATTTGGCTGTGATAAAACTTTTAATAATATTTTAAGTAATGTCGTGAGTCGTTAAATAAAAAGTCGTTTGGAATTCCTAATTTTTAATAAATTTAGCTGCAAAATCTTCTTCATATTTTTAATTTTAAAGCCACGTTCACACACATTTCAGCTCTTTCTTCTATTACAAAGGTTCTTTGATCTTTTCCATTTTTTGGCAAAACGTGTGATTTGTAAATTTTAATTTATAAGCTAAAGGAAAGACTAATTTGTTCATAAAAAAATATACAATTTAAATTTTTTAATGAGTCTTATAAATTCCACTTGAAATGCCAATTTGTCTAACACTTCTAAGCATTTGCGGTTGTCACACTTGAATTATTGTATAAACACAATCACAATTGACAAAATATACAAAAAATTGTATTTTCTATAATATATCACTTTCACTAGCAAAAATCAACAATTAATTAAAAAATATATATTTTTAAGAAAAACAAAAAAAGCCGCTAAAAAAATGTTCCAAATATTTATTTTTAATCTTTGTTTATTTATTTTTTTCCTTTTTTTCAGCCATTATTGTAAATATTTTTTTTTTAAGATTTATACCAGAAATATTTTTATATTTTGAGCAGACTACGTCATAAATAAATTTATTTTTGTTTATAAAATAATTTTTAATATTTTCTGTCAAACTTTTGTGTTTGATGTGACATTTAAATACATTTATTATTAAATATGATAAATTTAGATATTGATGTTTGTTAATAAGGTGACTTTTTTATAGTTTTATGTGCAATAATTTTAAATGGCCTACTTTGCATATGAGTCAGAACATGAACGATCGTCACTTGTCATAAAAAATACCCAAAAATTAATATCTTTCATGCTAAATATATGTTGATTTAAATAAGGTATAGTTTCCGTGTTAAAATGAAATGGTTTAACATACATTTTTAATGTGAACAAAGATTTCTTTTTAATTTTAATATTTGCAAAAACCAAAGTCATTCACCTTTGTGTACGGAAAGTTTATTCAACAAATTACCTCATTTATATTTAACATAAACAAAAATAGGTTGAAAAAATAAGGGAATAACTTAAAAGTAATTTTGAAAGTGTCTATGTATATTTATCTATTATACCATTTATAATCAAAATTGTAGATTTCGATTTAAAATCAGTAGAAATTGGAAAAATGCCAATTAAAATATTTATTTCAAACAGAACAGGATAGGATGCAAAATTAATTAAAACTTTCCGCTACAAATTGTAAAAATTTAAAAGAAATTGAGATTTTATTTTAAAATTTTATATTTTTATTTCCGAAATCAGGATAATGAAAATAATGGATACTCAACCACTTTCGGTGTAAAGATCAATGCCTAGTTAAAAGAAACCAGTGTGCCAATTCATGTAAAGGTCGTATATTCTATTTTTATACTTTACAAACTTTTAATAAGGCATTTTTTACCTTGAATATGTCGTTAATAATTCTGTAATTAAATTTACACCATTTCTCATAATCCCAGATATTGATTGAATGAGAAATTACAAAACAAATGTATGCTATAGCATAAAAAATGGATTTCAAGTCCAAAGAAAATAGAAAAAAAATATTTTCTTTGGACTTTAGTTTAATTTCTTTTAGTTTTAATAGAAATCATTTTTTTAACGTGGTTTTAATAGAATATATTAAACAATACAAATTAAATTTAAAACAAGCAAAATAATTAATTTAAAGTGCCTTTCTTTTCACGGCTTTCGTTAATTTTCTTCGAAACTATCAAAATCCCAGTTAAGACTTTTAGAAGAAAAGTCCGAAGAAAATTAAAATTAAAAAAAAAAAATAATAAGTGCATATTATTACAGTTTTTAGTGCAAATCTTTCATGCATATTACGGACGCCTAAAACATATTTTTTTAGTGCATGCAGTTCCTGTCCCTGTAATTATAGATTTGGAGTTAGGCTTTAAAAAATAATTTGTAGCCACCCTGTCTATATACTGTCTATATATACAGGATGGCAATGCAGGCCATTTCGAGAGCTTAATAGGAAGTATAGATGGCGAAATTAATTTATTTTATTAAAGTTAACTTGAGAGCTAAAATATGAACTTTTTCAGTTTAAAATACCAAGGTGGAGCCGATAGCGATCCGGCACAAGAGCAACAAGGATAATGTAGGCGTATGCAAAAAATTGCGACAGCGTTTTAACGTTAATATTTACCTGACTTGGTATGTATATCTCAAAACACAGAGTTGCACACAATTAGTAGAATGAATACAGAGTCGTTTAGAAATAGTAGTCAGATAAAAAGTTAGATTAACTGGTAATCTAAATAATGTCCTGTTTCTAGAAGACATTCGCCACTACACGAATGAGTGACTACATGTCTTTTGTTTTTGTTCTGAATGTAATTTGTTATTGTTTTCTCGTTCGTGTGAAGAAAAACGTATTCTAGATATATATATTTTTTTTGAGTTATTAGATGTATATGGCGGTATAAACAATACACAAATTGCCAAGTTATAGAAAGCGTTTAACCCGAACGCTTAAAAAAAGTATGCACCACAATTGTTGAGAGGGTGCCTGATGGAAAAAGTCTTCCGGTGGGAGCAAGAAACGCCTTGTAAAAACGAGCCAGAATCACGCGCTCAATTGTAAACAAACCGATGGGCATTGAAAAATGCCTACTTCCACAGAATACCTCTGTAACAGTGAGGGAACAAATATATTTATCAAAAATTGTATGCTTCCTTCGGATATCATAATACTTGTCGCAAAAAAAAAATCAAATGTTTGGCATTTTCAATAACACCACACGAATCACACAGGTTGGAGTCAATTGCATTTATCCTCCATAAATATAGTATGACCAGACATTAAACGGTTTATTAGTTTAATTTCGCCAGGATCGACTGAGAGCCCCCGGTACCAAGGCCTCTCTGGAATGTCAGAGTTAAAAGAGAAAAAGAACGCCACCTTACTTCTACAAATCCCCGAGTAAGAGAGATTCCATTCCTCTTGCAGAGAATTACGAATTAATCTCAGTGCCCAATCCGTCGAATAATCCACATTTAAAGGAGCACCATTGTCCAAAGCCAATCTGGCCAATTCGTCAGCCCTTTCATTAAAATTGACTCCCATGTGACTTGGAACCCAAGCCAAGTGTACAGAGGCAATATTAGACTCGTTAATAATCGAGATGATTTCAGAAACCAATGAGTTATTCCATTTACTTTCCATAAGAGAAATACATGCGTTGCAACTGTCAGTAAAGATAACCAGTCTGTCAACATTTTCCTCAACAGCAGCTAGTAGGGCCTCCCTAATAGCAATTAGCTCAGCCGACAGTGATGACAATCGAGTAGAGCACCTAAATTTCTAGATATATGGCATACAAATGGTTTAATAGACTTGTTTAGTGCTTCATTAAGCAGTTAATTTCATTTTTGGTAAATTAACTTTTCTGTGCAAATTACCTATTACATTTCAGTTTCGGAAAACGGGTTCCGGAAATAATACAGTAAATCTTTGCATTTTTTTGTGCACAATAATTACGTCTAAATAGCACATCTATTTAACATCATTAAAATCAATTTCCTTCAAAGTTTCATGGTACTTTGTTGTCTCTTAATAGATGAACAATAAAGAAAATTGAATTTTCTTTCGTCTTTTTTATTTTCTTTTTCTTTCATAGTAAATCTAGAGCTTAAAACTTGAAACGCATGAAAAAATTACAATGAAAAAAAAGAAAAAAAAATATTAAATTGCAAACAAAAGGGCTTTTTCAATTTCTCTGCATTTATGAGGCAAAAGTAGGTGGTGTTATTGAAACTTTCTATTTAATCTGCGGTGGAAAAGCTAAGGCAACAAGTTGTTGCATTTTTAACCTCTATTAATGAAGGTTTATTACGAATTGTTGACATGAATACGAGAATGTAGGAGATGTATATTGATAACAAATAATATTTTAAATGGGGCAGACAAGAGGCATTATTATGTTAAACCCTGATGAATGTCTAAGGTGAGGCACTTTTTTTTTTAGTACATAATAGATTTTTATAATAGGAAAGTAACCTTTAGTACTTTGTTAAAAATAAAGTAGACATTTGATATTAGACGAAAAAAAAAACTTATGTGGAACATAAAGCTAGATTAAATGTAATAATAAAAACGTGTTTTGCCAAAACGAGTGTAAAAGAATAATAATACGTGTTTTTGCAAAAAGCGTTTTTAGCATTTTGGTGTGAACGCCATATAAGACTCTTTTATAAGGTAAAGAACGGTTTTAAGTTAAGGTATAATTTTTAAGGAAAGACTTTCGAAAATATGTTGCTTCAACTGATTGTCAACGAATCTGCTTACTGTATGTATATTAGAGGATTAACATTTTTCATAATGATTCCTAAAATTTTTCGGCTTTTGCAATATCATCTCGGGAGATAAATCGTTTTTAAAAAAAAACCTTCAAAAACACTATTTTCTGTGAATTAAAACCTTGTTACTGCACCTTTTGTAAAAAATTTGGTCAAATATAAAAAAGTTGTAAAAAGTCTATCGATGTGCAGTAAGAAATCAAAAAATTCGTCCTCTTGGCTCGAGATAATAAGAATTTTATGCAATTATTTTGATGTTTTTAAAGAAAATTTTCTTTTTATTTATTAAAAATTTCGTACGACTAATGAAAAAGTTTCATTAAAAACTTTGTCATTGAAACTATAAAGCTTTTTTCACAACGTTTAAGTAGTTTTTAATTTACATGGTGAAGAAAACTTCATCAGTTTTGTAAGAAACTGTCATTAAAACTCGTCCGAGAAATTCTCTCTGTGTGGATGTCAACACTTTCCAAATATGTATTCAAAATTAAAAACGGATGAAAAATTTGAGATGTTTTGAAATTTTTTTAAAAATCGCATTAAAAAAACGCAAAAAAAATACATAAAAGTCTTATTATCGCGAGTCGATAATCCGTTTTTAATCATTTTTTAATGCAGAATCGTAGATATTTTAAATCTATATATATAAAAAGAAGTGTACATTTTGATTGTCACTCCATAACTCGAGAACGGCTGCATAAAATAAAAAAATGGCTGAATACGTTTTGTAGAACATGCAATGAGGATGGTTTTTAAAAATATTTTCGTTTGGTCGAGATGTGGTGATTTTTCTGAACATTAGTCATTTTCATATAAATTGTGTGAATATCAAAAATCAATCCAACACGACTTTGTAAAGGAACCAGACTTTCAATGAAAATAAAATTTGAAGGCAAAACAACGTTTGTCGGGTCAGCTAGTATTTTATATAGTTGCCAAATTTTTGACAAACGGTACCGTAATTAATATTTATTTCACCGAAAATTGTGTTTCTTGGGGTTTTTTAAAAACGGTTTAGCTTAAGGGATGTTATTGCTAGAGCCGATATATTTTAGGAGTCATCGTAAAACATGTAAATCTTTATTTTCAGGGGAGTTCATCTTGTATTTTCTAAAAATAAGGTCTCTTATGTTTAACAGTTAAATAAGATGGCTTTCACACCCAAATGTTTAACACGCGTTTTGACAGAACCCGTATTAAAACTATTTTTTCTATTTTTTTTTTCCTTAAATTTTTTTATGCTCGATTTGACAAAACTGGATGTTATTGCTAGAGCCGAAATATTTTAGGAGTCATTGTAAAACACGTAAATCTTTATTTTCAGGGGAGTTCATCTTGTATTTTCTAAAAATAAGGTCTCTTATGTTTAAGGGTAAAAATAAGATGACTATTTATTCTATTTTTTTTTCCTTAAATTTTTTATGCTCGATTTGACAAAACACGCGTTTAAAATTTAGTATGAAGCTTTCGTGCACCTTCAACTTTGGATACCCAGGTAAAGCTTTGGATACCTAGGTCAAACACATAGGCAGAGTGTTGCTTTATTTCCATAAAAATTGGTTTTGTTACAAATTTAATTACCAACATAAAATATCTATTGTTTCTATAAAAAAGGTTATAATATTTTATCACCTCGACATATTTTTGAAATGAATGACTCAAGTCTAATTTGTTGTAATATTATTTTTTTCTTTTAAAGGTGCGGTTGGAGCCATAAACAAAGTACTTATACTTTCGAAACAACAACAAAAAAGGGAGGAATATTTCAAATGAAATATATCAAATAAAATAACTAAAAATAGCGAAAAAAGAAATACTATGAAACCATTATATGAAAAATATTGTGTACAAAACCAAAAATAAAAGAATTAAATACTGCAAAATTGTATTCCAAAGACACTACATACATATAAACTTAAAGAAAATAACCACATTTTCACGTGTCTGTCTAAAAGATAAAAATTTTCTAACAAAAAAAATAAAATAAATAAAATCTATAAATTTTCGAAGAAAATGTATGAAGAACATGTAAGAATACCATTTAAAAATACTCTTTTAAAAATCACGTAAAAATATATACAATACAAGCAGATCTTAAAGGAACATTATCTTTTTTTGGAAAATTGAAAAGTTGAAAAATAATATGGTCCTTCGAACCGTATAAATTTGTTCTACAAAGAACCAATTTTTGTTCAACAATTTAAAGTCATGCAAAAATATTGACTTATCGAATAATCTATTAAATTTCTGAGATAATCTATGAAGAATATGTAAGAATTCCATTTAAAAGCATTATTTTAAAAATTATGTAAAACTATACATAATACAAACAGATCTTAAAGGAATATAATCTTTTTTGGATAACTTGAAAGTTGAAAAATGGTCCTTCAAACCGGATACAGTTGTTTGACGAAGAGTAAAGAGTTTTTAGTCAAAATTTCAAAGTTATGCAAAAAATATTGGTTTTTTGAATAATCTATTAATTTTAAGAGAAAACGTATGAAGAACGTGTAAGAATTCCATTAAAAAATCATCTTTTAAATACTACACAATACAAGCAGATCTTAAAGGAATATATTTTTTTTTTTGATAATTGAAAAGTTGGTCCTTCGAACCCAACACATTTGTTTTACGAAGAAGAACTGGTTTTTATTCGAAGTCAGATAAAAAATATTGGTCTTTCGAATAATCTATAAACTTTACAAGTAAATGTAAGAAGAATATGCAAAAATACCATTTAAAAATACTCTTATAAAATTCATGTAAAAATATACCTAATACAAGTAGATCTTAGGTTAGGTTAGGTCGAAAAGTGGATTCGGAGAAGGGAAATACTTCCCTAAACCGACTCAAGTCCCTGAGGACTTACACTTAAGCCAGAATGTCGGCTTGTTGTGCGCTCTAAACAATCAGTTCTATGTCACCTTACTATCCCAGGAACTCCGTCGCACTGACGAAACTCCTCAACTTCTTCAATCCTATGCCCCTAAGATCCCCCAATGTGGATATTGGGTCACTGGATAGTATTTCGACCCGGATCCCGGCAAATGCCGGGCATTCACATTGACAGTGTTCCAAGGTCTCCTCGTCTTCCCCACAGGCCCTGCACACTTCTGAGTCTGCCCTACCAATACGGTGGAGATGGGAGATGGTAGATTTTAAAGTAATAGAATCTTTTTGCAAGTTTGATATACTTTTTATAAAAAAAAAAAAAAAAAAAAAAAATTATGTTTTTTCGACCTTTAATTGTGCAATGAAAATGAAAATTATTCAAGTTCGAGGCCATACTCTATATTTCTTTATTAGGATATTTTCCTAACAAATAATCTATAGGAGTTTTTTGTTTTCAAATTTATTATTTGACCCTTTCAGGAATGTCTTATCTTTTTGGATAATTGAAAAGTTAAGAAAAATGGTACTTCGAACTAGCCACACTTGTTTAACGATGAAGAATAAGTTTTCAATTTATAACGAGCTTTCAACCTCCGTATATTTACAAAAATAAAGCAAATCAAACATATTAGCTAGGTTGATACTAGTATTTCGATCTGGCTAAAGATCTCATCAGAACCCGGAGTTTTAGAAAAGTTAGAGCCTCCATAATAGGCAGAACTTTAACAAAAAAACCTATTAATAATCAATTTTGCTCCATTCTTGTCTTCTTAGTAATCAAGCACGTGGTTAGGTCTTTTCCTAACAAGCATCATGACGTTACTAAACTTTGAAGACCAAAAATGTTCTATTTATATAAAAAATTTTTAGTTTGTACTCTGGCTCAAGTAATATTTTTTACAGTTATATTAGTTTTTTGTTTTTATATACATCGAGATTATTTTTATGTTATTTTCAATTTATAACGAGCTTTCAACCTCCGTATATTTACAAAAATAAAGCAAATCAAACATATTAGCTAGGTTGATACTAGTATTTCGATCTGGCTAAAGATCTCATCAGAACCCGGAGTTTTAGAAAAGTTAGAGTTTTATCAAAAATTTTAAACTTTTACAAAAAATATTGTTCCTTCGAAAAATTCATAAATGCAAAAAATATTGGTCTTTCGAATAATTCATAAAATGTTTCATGAAAATGCATAGAAAATGTATGCAAAAAATATTGGTCTTTCAAATAATTCATAAAATGTTTCATGAAAATGTATAAAGAATACACAATACAAGCACATCTTAAACAATAAAATCTTTTTTGGATATATGAAAAGTTGAAAAAATGGCCCTTCGAACCGGACACATTTGTTTAAGTTTTTTTATTAAAAACTTTTAATTCATACAAAAAATATTGGTCCTTCGAATAATCCATAAATTGTTTCACAAAGTGTGTAAAGAACATGTAAGACATGTACCATTTAAAAAAGTTTTTTGAAATTCATGTAAAAATATACACTATACAGGCAGATCTTTCAGGAATACATATAATCTTTTTAGATAATTTTTGTCTTTTGTTTTATTGAGCTAAAGATCCTTTATTTTATAATATTAAGTATTTATTTCCAATATTACGTCTTCGCATTGGAAGACTTCTTCAGGGAAAATTTTTTATAATTAAAAAACTTAAAAATAAAATAATAATAAAATAATATTTTTAAGTTTTTTAATTATAAAAAATTTTCCCTGAAGAAGTCTTCCAATGTGAAGACGAAATATTGGAAATAAATACTTAATATTATAAAATAAGAAAACTTTTTAGATAATTTAAAAGTTGAAAAAAATGGTCCTTCGAACCGGACAAATTTGTTTAAAGAAAAATAAGTTTTTTTTTCAAAATTTTAAAGTCATGCAAATTAAAATTGGTCCTTCGAACCAAGAACGCTTTTTAAACGTATTTTGAAATTATCTATTAATTTTTTCATAAAAATTATTATATATAAAAAAATATATTTTAATATATTTCAAGTTAATAAATGAATTCAATATTTTCTTACTCTGCTGAAAGACTCACACATGAAATTAAATTTAACTAATTAAAATCCATCGAAAACAACAACTACTACAAAATAAAATAAAACAATTCATGTAATAGTCAGCAATATAGTCTGTGTTTTAAATAGGCAGTCAGACAAACAAATCTGAAAAAAAATTGTCTTAAAAAATCAATAAAACCAAATGTCTAGATTAGAATGTACCATAAAAAACGATTTATCGATTATAGTTTATAGTTATTACTATAATCCCCAGAGTTGTTGCAAATTGTTTCAAAAGAAAGAATTCGATTTTTTTGTGTGAAATGTTGCTCATGCTAATTATTGGCTGAAAATGTACCATTTAAAAAAAAAAAAGTATATTTATATTAAAAATTCCCACAATTAGAAATTTTAAAAAATTTAATCATTTATTTAAATTATTCAGATAATACCAATTTTTGTATAGTTTCTTTGAAACAAATGTGTAAAAAACGTAAAAAAGGAAAACTGTAACATTTTTGACCCCACCTTTTTAACCCTTAAAAGTAAGATTAGTACAATAAAGAATTTGCGCTTGTTCGTTAGTTTAGTACAAGAGTGTCTAAAACTGTAACCGAAATCCGGTTAAGCGATCTTTTTAGGGCTTGAATACAAAGACTTTGAAGTGTTGTTTGAACTTGAATTCAACTGTAATTTAAGGATTGAATTATAGCATACGCAGAAAAAATTATGGGCCAAAAATATCTAATTAATCGATTGTTTGAATATCAATGGCAATTTAAACAATTTTTTTAATTGATTCAATTAAAAAATTTATTGAATTTTCTAATGTATCCATACAAAATTTTTAAAAATTAGGCAAACTATTTTTTTTTAATTTTATTTAGATTAAATAATCAAACAAAGGTTTAATTATATTAATATATTATATAATTTGTAAATAAAAAGAAAAAAAATCGCAAATGATTAACTTTTAATAAGTTGAATAGTTTACCGATTTCAAATACACGCAAAATCGTAGTTATTTCACTAGAGTTTGCAACACTCTTTTTGTTGAGATATTCGTGTACGCACGAAAACTTAATTTAGTTTCGTGTTTTATCTGTGGTAATAAAAGTGCACATGTGGATTTAAATAAACCTTATCGAAAAAGGACAATTAAACTATTATTTTTGTAAATAATTAAATTTTCAATAAGTATAAGTGTCATTAAACTATCATTTTAAAGTTGTGTGTGATTTTTTTAAGAAAGCTATTTAATTACAAGTAAAAGTTCAAGACAAGACAAGCAAAACAAAAATTTTGTCTTTACTTTTATGTGTTTTCTTATAATACATTTTTATATTAAAAAGCTTTAATTTTATTATAAATAAAATGTCAATTTAATTTACAAACCTACATTTCTTTTTTTATTTAATGGGGGGCATATAACAAAAATAAAAAAATACGAGTTTTCAATTAAAACTATCATTGTTTTCTTCTCAAGTTTCAATTAAAGTTTTAATCAATTTAACTAAACTTTTTAATTGAGGTTGTAAAGAAAAACAATAACTCGTTTAATTGATATTATTATTATTTTAATTGAAAGAGTTTTAATAAACTGTCTGCAATTTTTTTTAGTTATAACTATCATTTCAGTGGTAGGTGCAAAATCAATTAAAATATTAATTGATTCAATAAAAATTTTAATTGAAACCCGTTTTTAGTTTTTTCTGTGTATATTTACAGTTTTATGTTTGGCTGGAATTAAAATATCCATTTTGCTGGAATATGCTATTGAATTACATTGTTAATCAATTATAAATCAAGGCTTGAAATTGAAAAATACGACTGGAATAATACTTTAATTTAACTTGAATTCAAGCAAATTGTTTATTGGGACTTCAAAAAAAAAATCAATCGTCATATCCAAATTAGACATTTTAAAAGACCCATGTGAAAATTGATTCGTATATGAACATATATGATCATATATGGGCTAGTATATGATCATATATGGGAATAGCTGGCCATATATGTCCATATATAATTCAATATATGACCATATATGTTCGGATCCGAAATTTGAGGGTATATGGTCATATATGATCATATATGAGCATATATGGATCATATATGTGCATATATGAACATATATTTTCATATACGACCATATACCCTCAAATTTCGGATCCGAACATATATGGAAATATATGAGATCATATATGGTCATATATCGAACCATATATGAACATATATGACCAGCTATACCCATATATGATCATATACAATCCCATATATGATCATATATATTCATATACGATGCCTTTTTCACCTGGGGATCTTTAAATTTAATATTAAAAAATCATGTTTTTACGTTTTTATTAAATTTGTGGGTAATTTCCGATTCCAGGTTAAATTGGGTTAATGATATCCTATGATTTCAGAATTCCATATCTGAATAATTTTGAGGACATTAAATGAATAAATGAAATTAAAAATTAAATTTTTCAAAATTTTGAATTTTATGAATTTAAAAAAAAAAAATAAAACATTTTGAAATTTAAAAAAATTGATTTTTTCCTTTCGGAAAAATTTTAAATAAAACTGTGTGGTGTAATGACAAATCTTTATTTGAGGGACATCTTAATATATATTTTCTATAATATATTTTCAAAAATATACTCCCGGCACTCGTCACAAAACCACCAACCAGCCATTTGACCAACATATAGAAAATAAAATTGCATAGAGTAGGAATTTATAAATTGAAAAAAAACAAAATAAAAAATAGAATAGAAAATATATTAAGTGGTTCATATTATTTTGTTCTTTATATGCTTAAAATACGTATTGTTTTTAAAAGTCAAAAGCTTATTAAAAATTTAAAAATGGTGATTATTCGTAGAAATACAGTATTTATAAACAAAAACTGTTAAGGCAGCAATAATAAATAATATACTGTATAGAACATACGGCGAAAACATTTGTTTTTAAAACGTAAATATAATGAATTCAACATTTTCAATGACAAATTTACAAATAAACATTTCAATTCGAATTGTATTGATGTAATAGCTGGAAATATGTGGGGCAGTACAGGGAAACTACAAAATAACGGACATTTTATATTTATTTTAAAAAATTTAAATTAATTTTTGTCCAGGTTTTACTTAAGAAGTTTGATCCATATTCTATATTTCAACTTGAGTAGGCGTTGGGCGACATATTTCAACTTAAATTTCTTAAATGCTCTATCAATGTGGAGATTATGGATTCGATTTTTACTTATGGTTTTACCTACTACCATTCTAACAGATAGAGATCTTACAGTTTTAAAGCTACATAGAAAAAATTATGGTTAATAAAATTTTAATTAAACATTTGTTTGATTTCAAACACACTTTCTATTAAAAGTTTAATAATATATATTAAATGTTTAATTGAAATTTTAATTTGGAGCTCACCAAATTTCCAATTTTTTAATACATACCGACAATAAAGTGAAAAAATGCAAAAATTAAAAAATAATAATAACATAAAAAACGGCTTATATAAAAAAGAAATCGCAAATATGTGGGCGTTGTGGTGTAATGGTTAACGTTGGACTGTTACACAGATGGTCCCGGGTTCGATTAACGATGACGACAACATCAATTAAGAAAAATAATATGTACGAGTTTTCTATCACTTATATGTATAGCTGCTCCCACCTTCCGTGTTCCCATAGCACTTAACCCCACCGAAGTAAAATAATGAATCAGGGCTATGAAACAAAAAAAAGCTTCAATAATTTCGTAAACTCTACATCAGGTGGCGAGCAACAACTGTTCTAAGACTTATTACCTCACGCAATTACAGTATTGCCATGTTTGAAGCCCTTCATCTTTCACCACCTTTCATCTCTCCACTATCCAATTTCCAAAGAAAGCAACACATTAATTACTAGGAAGAATTTCCTGAGTGTTGCTTCTCTTTAAAAAAAAAAAAAAAAAAAGTTAAAATTTAAAAAATCTATATAATTAAAAAAAAAAATAAAAATAAAAATTAACAATTTCCAAATTGAAAAATGAATAAAATCTCAAAAATTTAAACCAATCGCCTACATTTAAAAAAATAACCAAAAGTTAAAAAACCGAAAAATTCCAAAAATTAAAAATGTTTTATAGACAATGACGTTTTTTTAATTTTTTTAAATAATGGAGTTCTTTATGAAATTTTTTTAGATTTTTTCATATTCTGGCTGTTTCTTAAATATTAATTTTGAGTTTTTTTTTTTAAATTTTGACAGTTTCGGCGATTTTTTTGGTGTTTAATTGTTTCTAATTTTTCCAAAATCGGAAGTTTTTACATTTTTTATGGACATTTTTTTTTAATGTCAGCAATTTTTTTACATTTTGACAATTTGTTTTTACCAATTTTTGACGATTGTTTTTAAAAATTGTTTTCTCTTAATTTTGGCAATTTTTTTTCGAATTTGAATGATTTTTTTTTTCAATTTTGGTGTTTAATTGTTGCTATTTTTCCAAAATCGGAATGGACATTTTTTTGTAATGTCAGCATTTTTTTTACATTTTGACAACTTTTTTTTACCAATTTTTGACGATTGTTTTTAAAAATTGTTTTCTCTTAATTTTTGCATTTTTTCGAATTTGAATGATTTTTTTTTTAAATTTTGAAATATATTTTAATTTTTCCGAATTTTTTAGGGATTTTAATTAAATTTTTAATAGTATTAAATTTGTTTGAAATAAAAAAAAAAAACGATTTTTGACGACTGTTTTTAAAAATTGTTTTCTATTAATTTTTGCATTTTTTTTTGATTTTGAATGATTTTTTTTTTAAATTTTGAAATATATTTTAATTTTTCCGAATTTTTTAGGGATTTTAATTAAATTTTTAATAGTATTAAATTTGTTTGAAATAAAAAAAAAACGATAATCAATTGAATATTAAACAGACATGATTAAAATCTTAATTGAAAATAAAATCAATTAAATAGTTATAAATTATTTTAATTGATACGACAATTTTTTTAATAGAATCGATTTTTCTGTGTTATATTATTGGTTCCTAAAGGGTCCGCCATCTAACGTTTTTTTTTCAACTATTGCTTATTGCGTGAATGGTAACACTTAGCTCATGTCTGATTTGACAGATAATTAGTTTTATCCTTCCGCTGAACGAATATGGTCCGTATGTTCGTTATCTTGTGAAAAAAGTGAAAGAAACTGGCATCCTCATCGATAAACCAAAGCGTGAAAAGCCAAAAACAGTGCGTACACCCGAGAATATTGCCGCTGTGGCAGAAAGTGTGCGTAAAGCGCCATCAACATCAATTCACCGTCGTTCTCAACAATTGAACATTTCGGAGACATCATTGAGACGAATTTTGCATAAAGACCTTGGTATGACGCCATACAAAGTCCAATTGGTTCAGGAGTTCAAAAAAAAAAAGTTATTTGGCGGACCCTTTATAATGTACTAAAAGCGTTGACTACAAGTTTCTTCTTATAAAAATTTAGAATCGTATTTCACTAAAGAACACAAATTATATTATTTCGATTTGAACAAACGCTGGGGACTATACTTTGTTAATCTGCTCTTTTTATTGTTGATAACGTGCAAGCCCATCATAAAGAAGGGCATAGGTTTGATACCCATCATATTATACAAAAGGTCTTCACAAAAATCCGAATGAAGTCTTAACACTTATTTACTGACAAAAAGCTCACATGTTTATTGGATTTATTTTTAAACCTCCAACATCATTCTTCTTTTCAAATTTTATGTATATCATAAACATTTTTCAAATCACAAAAAGAACATTTATAATTTGAATAAGACGCAAACAAATGTTTTATTTAATTGCTGAACAACAAAAAAATACCAGTTTTTAACACTTAAAAGACAACAAAATTAATTTTATATACAAAAACTCTAGACAATTTCAAGGTCATTGAGAAAAAAAAAAAATCATATCAGCAAAACCATTTATAAAAAAAACAAAAAAAAAAAACATTTATAAAAAAACACATGTTAGATTTGAAAAATCAACAAACCCTAATCGTAAACACGTTATTTTAAATACAAAGTATGTATTTGAAAATCAACAGTTTCAATCTAGCTTCTAAGTTTTCAAAACCATAAAAATAAACAAAATTAAAAAAAAAAAAAAAAAAAGTCGGTTTAGAAATAAACATTGTTTAAAGATATATAAAACTACCGTTCGTTGCACATGATGATTACGTCTGATTATATTATGTCGTTATTTCGTTACAGTTTTTGAAGCTTTGCGTGACGCTTAATACCAGTAAATAAATTTTTTTTTGGGGTTTTTGGTTACCACAAATAAACAGAAAAAATACCATGCCTACGATTGAAATTCTTTTATTTGGTTAATGGTATTTATGGTATAAATTTATTTGATATTATTTAAAGCTCAGTTTACAATGTTTATTTGAAGTTGTATTTAATTTCTTCAAATAGAAAGAGTTAATTTATGTAGTTTTGAATAATGCATAAGTTGAGTTTTTGAGTTTGAATAAACATTAAGACAATTTACAGAATGCTTAACCACTCAACTGCATGATCAAATCTATATATATAAAACTGAATGTGTGTTTGTTTATTTGTACCTTATAGGAGATCAAACCTCTGGACCGATCTTCCTGAAATTTTCACAGCATTTAACTAGGACTCTGGAATGATTAATAGGGTACTTTTTTTCGACCACGCCCACTTTTACGCCCACTTTTTTAAAATTATGTAATTGCTCCCATATAGTTTTTAACAGATTTACTTCAAATTGTATACACATTATACTCCAGGCGAGGTAGAAATAAACATTTCTTACGCCACGCCCCCCTTTACGCCCCTTTTCACGCCAAATTTTGTTTGAAAGTTTTAAACTTTTTGTTCTCTGTACAAATTTGTTCCTTCCAACGTATTTTTTCCCGATGAAAATAAATTTAAATAACAAATATGCAGGTGCTTGTGCAAATTTAAATGTAACTGACACTAATAGAAAACATATGATTCTCTATTGTTGATTTACTTGAATAAACGTCACTACATTGCTAGGTCTGTCAAAAAAACAGAGTAGTATTTGGAAGATGACAAAGCCAATTGTGACAATTTTTTGTTGTTGTTTTTGTTTTTTCTTTGATATTTTAAATTTTGAATCTCGCTCCTAGACGAGGACAAGGAATTCTCATTGAGTTTGTGATTTAACATAACAAATATCTCTAGAAATTCTAATAACAAAGTCCCCTGAAGATTTCCTTAGGCAGGAATGAAATCCGGATAGGGACACGCCTACATCAGATTGCTTTTCACAATTTGTTAAATAAGTTTTGGGACTTTAGCACATTTAATTACTATAAATGTATTTTTTTTTATTTGGTAGTATATTGCTCTTAATACTGTTAACGTCGCCATATAACTATGAACCACTCCCACTTCACCGCCCCCTTTTTTTTAATTCAGATACTTACTTATACCACTAACAATGTTTTCTATACAAAATACTTTTTTTGTAATATGTATTTACCTAAAGTTTTATACACTTTTTATCTACAGGTAAGGTAGCCATACATTTTTTTATTACCAAATCCCCCTTTTTCGCCCCATTTTACCTTAAATTATAATTAATCTGCTTTCAATCTATATATATAAAATGAAATGTGTGTTTGTTTATTTGTTTGTTTGTACCTCATTGGAGACCAGACCTCTGAACCGATCTTCCTGAACTTTTTGTAGCATTTAACTGGGACTCTGGCATGATTAATAGGTTTTTTTCGACCATGCCCCCTTTTACGCCCACTTTTTTGTATTATGTAATTGCTTCCATATAGTTTTTAACACATTCACTTCAAATTGTATATACATTATATACTCAAACGCCACGACCCCTTTCATGCTCCATTTTGCTTAAAAGTTTTAATCTTTTTGTCCTCTGTACAAATTTATTCCTTTCAACGGATTTTTTTTTGCAAACAATGTATATGGCAATTAATTTCACTAATTAAGAACGGTTCTGAATGGCTGTCTTAAGAATAAATACTATTTCACCAAACGGGATCTATGTTTGTAGCCATTAAAGTTCTAACTTTGATCGCGTCTATTTGAGTAATTACAATAACGATTCTGATTGGCAGTTTAAAGAAAAATTATTCTATTTCAGCAAGCGGGAGCTTTGCTTGCATGCCTTGCATTTATTTACTTTCAACACTGCTGGTCCCTCAGCTATTTTTAAAAAAGTTATTAGCCTTAAATAAAATTTTAGGCAGAACAACGTCTGCCGGGTCAGCTAATTTATACAAATAAAATTTTAAGGCAAAACAACGTTTGCCGGGTCAGCTAGTTTAATATATTCATCGCTCTTTCTTTAAATTTTCAATTTATTTGAGAAGCACCAATTTGCAGCCTCTTGACAAAACATTTAGAGAGGGTTCTAACAACGCATCTGAACCTTTAAACCCCGAAGTTTACTTTTTAAAAAAAGTCATCACTTGCCTGGTGTTCTCATTTTTCGCAGTTCGGTGTTTAAAAATTATAACAGTCGATATTTTTAAATTTTTGTGGAGGAAAGGTTTAAAAGATACATCAAAAACGTTAAATTATTAAAAATTGAAATGCAAGTCTGTGTAATAGTGATGCCAACATTTTAGAAGGAAACCCTCAAAAATACCCTGCGGGAAATAGACAAGTCACTGGTATGGTCACGTGACTAGAACTTTGTATGTATAAACCAGTTAAAGTTTCGGTTCTGTTATATGCTCGCCATGGGCTTGTCATAGGAGGTGCCAATTGCTACCTTTGGAGCACTGTGTGACGTGGCGAATAACTTGACCAAGGTAACTTATCACCGTACCGGCTGAAATGAATATGCTACGGGACAAGTTAGAAGTAGGGAGTGTCAAAGTATGAACATTTTAGAATTTATGTGATATGCAACAGAACCAGTGGGAAAAAAATTATCACGTGACTGGTGTAGGTGTACGTATCGCAGAACTGGAGAAAAATTGGTCACTATTAAGCGAAATGTGTTCTGTTTTAGGGGAAGTTTTAGTGGAATAGTTTTGTAAAGTACCACTGTACTGGTCTAAGGGGTGCATGTCGCCGGGCATGCGGAAAGTAATTAGCAAGCAGCCTGTCACTTTTTATTCAGCGTGTGTCATATTATGTACGGGTTGCTAAATAGCCCGTCCGGAACCTCAAAAAACCTTCAAAAAGACACAACAAAAATCAATTAGAAAAATAGGTTATTTTGTCTATACCCAACAAAAAACTATAACATTAAATTCATTATAACAATTTAAATTTGGAAAAGTACATAAACTAGACAAGAAGTCCGAATATTCAAAATATAGATTTTTGCAAGGTTTTTTCTTTATTTGCTAACATTTTCTACTAATTTTTATTTTCCAACACTTCTAAAAAGCACCTTATGAACATTTTAATTTAACATTCTTCATTATAATTTAAGTTCACAATAATATCTTTAAGAAGGAACTGCAACAATTCAGCACAAATTCAATGTATAACTTATAAAGCAGAGTAACAATATGTATACTCAGTTTCAATTTTGTTCCCAAAGAAAGACAAATCGTTCCCAGAAAGACAAATCGTTCAAAGAAATCTTGTAAAATACTAAAGCAGATACTTCGAAAAAAAATATGCAGAAATATTTAAGTTTTAATTTATATTCTTGTAAAGTTTTTTAAGTTTTTGAATAAGTTTGGTAGCGATATTTTATGTGTAAAATCTCCATTCACTGAAAAAATCGCCAGTCGGCATTTCGATAATGAACTTGCCAAACGAGTTTTAAGATCGCGACGTTTGTCGATAAATCGCCATTTCTGTCATTCCTTCAGTGTTGAGTCCACTTTGTAGCAGTCAAGGAACTGCATCCGTTGGTACTAATTGCTATGTTTTCATCCACTGCTAACGGTTTTCAGCCAGTTCAATTACTAGTACCAACTTCTACTGCAACGACTCTAGTTGCTTCAGTACACTTTGATGTTATGTTACTTTTTCTCCAGTTACGTGATGTATCTGGTACCAACCAGTGAATGTTTTGTCACCATAAATACAGTCACGTGATTGCACATTTCACCCAAATTAACACTTTTTGGTGCACCACAATTTTGGTTTCACCAGTTTAGTGACGTGCTCCCCAATCATATATCACAGAATTACCACTTTGGATCAATCGACCCTTCATTTCCCGCAGGGTAGTTTGAAATCACATGAGTGAATTTTGAATCCCTCTCACGAAATCACTAACGATCATTTTTTCTACTCACCACCCACGCACAATCACTAACGATCATTTTTTCTACTCACACTTACTCACGCGAGTAAATCACACAAATTCACGAAATAAATCCTGACCGGAAAAATATTAAATGTAAAAAATTAAGTTAAATTGAGATTGTTTATCTCAATTTGCTCTGAATATGCAATTTTGCAATTTATTTAGTGTTTTTAAACCCCAAAAATATTAAATAGGCGAAACAATAAAAGAAAACATTGGATCACGTAAAAGTATGCTCTACTTAATAGTACCCATCTCTACTTTATAGTTAAAATAGTACTTATTTTTCTATTTTTATTATTAAAAAAAACTCTTTGAGAGTTAAAATAATTTTAAATTTATTAATTAAAAATTTTAATCATATATTTTTAATTAATAACTTCTGAATGCACAAAAAACGCTGAGTTGACTATAATCGAAATGCAAGTCTGTGTTATAGGAAGTGATGCCAACTTTATAGAAGCAAAAAGTGTATTCTTTCTTCCCGAAAATCATTAGAAACAGCACAATCTATAATTTTTGTAAAATTATGTCCTTTTTCACTAGTTTATTCGATTTATTGTTAAAATCTAACTTAGTTTTATAATTCTTTTGACTCTTTTAACAATTACACTACAATAAGTTGCCTAGAAACATGATTTTTCACATAAATTATTAAAACACTTGATGCATTTCAGTAAATTTAAAATTTGTTGTGGTAATTTTTTGAATAATTTTATTCGAAAATATTGTTAAGCTGATATTTACAAGTTTCTTGTAAAAAATGTATAAAAAGTAATAGTTTTAGCTTAAGGAAATTATTTTTTTACAATAGCGAAACAAATCGGTCTATATTCAAAGCTCAAAAACTTAAAAAAAAAGACTTCAAAAATCACATATTTTTCAGTCGTGGGAAAGCCTAACATTAATTTTTTACAACATTTTCAAATGGTTTTGTCTATTTAATTGAGGCGAAAGTTGACGTAAAGTTTCACCGCAATTTCACAAGTGAAAATTAATTTTTTAATATGGTGTTTTACTTAAAATTAATAATTTGCCAGAACATGGTTCAATCCTTTAAGTTTGCCAAAAACATCGAAATATTTTTAATTAATGTGTCCCATTTCCTACACTCAAAGAAAGTGTAGGAAATGGAATTATTGAAATTGTGTACTCAATATTAAGGTCGACCTTGTACATGTTACCCTATTTTGAAATGTTATTTTTCTGAGTAATGTCTCAAATAACAATCCTTGCTAATTGGTCTATGAATTAAACCAAGTAACGACAAAAATCGTTAACTTGAACTTCCAAAATTTTTTCTGTTTATAAGTTAAAGATTTTTAACAACAAATATCGTTAGAAAAATTTGAAGAATAACTCTAAACAAATTTTGTTGTCAATTATCGAATTTTGATAAAGTAACGATCGCATGTTGTCGTTAAGTTACGAAATCACACTACTGGTATCCAAATTGTTCTACCCGATCACAAATTTGAAAAATCGTATATAAGGGATATTTTAGGACTACAGCCTAAATTTGATTTTCACCTCAATGTATTTATTTTCATACAAATTCTTTTTTAAAAAGACTTCTCATATGACCTAAAGAAAGAAAAAAGAAAAATAAATTCGATACTACTCTTGATATTATTTGCTAACAAATTTTGACCGTTGACAACCAATGGGACATACATATATATCCCAATAAGTTTTCATAGAAGGAATTATGGAACAAATATTTTTAACAACACGAATCCACAAAAAAAAAATCTAAATTTACAGCAGTTTACGTTTGGTCGTTATTATTTCATATTGTTTGTTTGAAAGTCAAATCACATATCTTTACCCATTATTAAAGAGTAAATATCTAGGAAAACTTAAAATTTCAGTTATTTCTTCATTTTATATTGTACATTGCCTAAAAATGGCAATTTTCCCAAAATTGGTAAATTTTCGAAAAAGTTTTATTAAAAGAATTATTTTTTTAATTATTTGTTTTATTTGATTAATCGTCAAAATTTATTCGAATTTTTCATTCTTCGAAAATCATGTTTATTGTTAGGATTTTGCCTTCTGTTCGTTCGATTAATCGAATCATTTTTATTCGAGTGACAACCCTAATATTAACACAATATTCTATATTTCTCTTCCAAGTTTTACAACTATTAATAAAATTTTACAACCGATGTGGTATTCAGTTTTGAGTCATCATTCATCACTAATTATATTTTACTGTTTTGTTTTCGCATTAAGTGTACTCGTATATGAAAAAATTCAATTTGATACGAAACTAAAGCAAAAATGTCATTTTGGGTAATGAAAATGAATTCTGAAAATAGAATTACATACAACAAGTGTATTTTATTTACCAATACTGAAAAAGATATTCGTTAGAAACAATATAAAGTTTACACTTTTCCATTCATTTTTTATGTTTGTGTGAAAGGTCAATTGACATTTAACAATTTTTCTTGACCTCAAATGTTTTATACATAATTTTTGTTTGTGTGATATTTGAGTTTAATTTGAATTAACTTTTGATATCATAAGGATGGGAAATTTACACTAGACTCAAGGAAAAAATTGTCATCATATTGATGATAATGTTTCATAAATCGTTTTTCATCAATTATTCATTATATTTATGAAGTTTTTAAAAATGTAATGAAAAGTTTTATAAAAAGTTATGACAAATCATTATAAAAATGTTTCATATAAATAAAAAAAATTGGGGTCTTATTTCATTTTTTGGGGCTTTATTTCATTTTTTTTTTGGGACTTTATTTCATAATGAAATAAGGCCCCAATATGAGAAATGAAATAAGTCCCCAAATAATATTTTTGGGGTGTTATTTCATTTTCTTAAAAATTCAAAATTTTAAGTAATTTTAGCAAATAACCGTTATAATTACTGCATGAATTATCAAGTTATTAATGTGAATAGTTATTTGCTATTAGTAAGTGAGATTATACCGTGTAGTAATTTTGGAGTTTCTTTTATGTCGCACGCAGAAAAAAACTTTATTTCGAGAAGCCGCCTGCCGCGTTCTACGGAGGAAAAAAACTCCTAAGAGCGGCCAAAGGCCGCCACTCAAAAGCACTTGTTTTTCAAATCAGATGTCGAATCCGTTGAAATCTTACATTTTTAATACATAAAGTAATTTGTAAAAACAAGTTTTTCTGTGTGACGGCCTTCGGCCTCTCTTAAGGGTTTTTTTCCTCAGTAGAACAAGGCAGTCGGCATCGCGAAATAAAGTTTTTTCTGCGTTTGGTTTTATTTTGTGATATACTACTAAAAAATATTAAAAAAAACTGTATTGATATACAAAATATTATTAATCTTTTTATTACTATGTATTAATTAGGAATAAAGAAATATTTTGAAGTAATATATAATTTTGTTTTTTTTTTTTAATTGGGGCCTTATTTCATTTTCGAAATGGGGCTTTACTGCATTATGAAATAAAGCCCCAAAATTGCGGTGTTATTTCATTTTATTTTGGGGTTTCGTTTCATTTGGTTGGGGGTTTATTTCATTTTTTTTTTTTGGGGTATTGCTTCATAATGAAATAAAGCCCCAAAAAATGGGGCGTTCTTTCATTTTTGGGTTGGGGACTTATTTTATTGGGGTCTTGTTTCATAGAGCCGATCAATTTAGCTGTTTTCATGTATGTTTTCTACTAATCATCATTATCAGTCTATTTTTAGTTTAAGCACACTATAAAGCCGAGAATAAGTAAATTCTCTAAAATAAAAATAATTTTAACCACTACTCATTTTTAAAAACATATTTTAACAACTGTAAAACATTAAGCAATACTATTGTTATTTGTATCTTGATTTATTCTGAGGTCATTTCTTGTATTTTTCAAGGTTCACCTTTAAAGTTCATTCTTACAAAAAAAATTTAATGATTTTGTTAATTTTTCAGTTTTTTTTGTATAAATCACAAGTTTTTTTTAATCATAATTTATATAAGTACATACTTGAAATGTTTGTATAGTTTGTATAGAAGATCATTTGAATGTAATTATGTTAATATTGAAAAAGTTAAGCTGTTCAAATAAATAATTATTTAAATATTTGCTTTGGTTGTTGGTATTTTTTATAGCATTAAATCTATTTACTTAATATTTTATACGTTTAATACACAATTAAAGTTTTATAGTGCTATAAACAATTGTCGGAACTTTAAATAATGTTTATGATGTGTGTAAGAAATACGTCTTTATCATTTTGTGTTAAGATCTCTTTTTTATCGCAAATAAACAAAACATAATAATTACTGTTATTTTCTAAGAAGCCATTTCGAAAATGAGAAATGAGTCGTTCAAATATATTTTAAAAAGGGTAATATTTACATCACTTTTCTCAGATAAAGACGGTGTATATAATTTACCAATAAGGGCATTCAAAAATTCAATAACGATAGTGTTTATTTAAAAAAATACAAAAATATCCACATTTATCGCAAACTCTCGAACGAGTTTGCCGGTGGCAGTTGCCTACCACGCCCACATCAATGAAAATTGAAATACTACAATTCCAATAGTGGGATGTGTCTTCTAATGTCACAGGGCTTATTTTAAAATGTAACCCATTTAATTTTGTTATGTGTATCTACAAAATACCGTTATAAATGGGCGTTTGGTTATTTTAACAGTAGTTCAAGATAGTTCAAAATCAAACAGGCAAATAAAACCGGTTATACAAGAAAACAGATCTTTAATGGAATCGCTTTTTTTATCTAACTGTGGTCGACAATTACCACTATTATGAAAAGGTATTGAATGCCAACCCTATGGCCCATAATAGGAGTTGCATTTTATCTAAAGTTGGGCATTATAGCTCACAGTTATGAGCTAAAGGGACGAACCAGTTCAATAAATGCAAATGAACGAAATGCAATGCCCAACTCTAGTTTTATCTTCAATTGAATATAAACGGTATAAATTGCGAGTAGGTCTGATCGAGTAAAGGACTTCTTGCATCATTTTAAAAACCATTTAAATGTTTTTTTTATATTTAAAAAAACATTATTTTTCCAACGGACACCACATTGAATTATCATGCTGAGATTTTCTGTTATCTCATATTAATACCGCTCAAATGTATAGATGACGTCCAACAGCCATACAAGATCCAACTTGGAGATTGCTAAATCTCTCGATTAAGCTATTATCTACTGCTTGCCACCCTATCTCCAAATGGCTTGGCCTACTCTCTACGAAAATTTAATAAAAAATGTTTCTGTTATCTTCGAAAGAGTAGATATATTTAAGCAAAAAGATCATTAAGAAATAAGAAAGTACAGAACCCTACGGTGTCCTTGAATTGAGCTCGAAAGAATAGATGGGGTTAAAGGTGTAAGCAAGAAGGTCATTAAGAAATAAGGAAGGACAGGACCCTGCAGTGCCATTGAATTGAGCTAAAGCCCTTGGCATGAGTACCCATCTAAAACAAAGATTTAAAACCGATGTCTGAGAACGGTCGAAAAAATAGAGAGAAGCCATTTCAGACACCAAATGCTTTGGTATTAGTGTATAGAACCACACACGGGTAACCTTCTTTTAAATTTCTTTGCCTTTACCAAAACGTTATATATACTGATCCTAACGCAAACAGGTAACCCATTAGATTGTACTCTAGGTAACCTTCAAATTGATTATTAATCTTGCCATCATTGTGATCGCTGTGCCGCTCCTATTTTTTTTTTTTTTTTTTTGAGGATTGGCTGAACATTGAAAACCTTTCATGTGAGGAAAACTCTCGCACGGTAAAAAGAGCTAAAAGGTAGGCCAATGAACAAGCTAGTATCTGGGAACACTGTCTTAGCACCAGAGCTAAAATATCATCCGCCCTCCGGTGATTTCTATATATGTATTGGGATTCGCAGGAAGAAAGAGTACACAATACGCTTTCAACTGTGAATTGTCGCTTTACGGAAAGAGATCTCTTAAAAAATTTTAGTCCAATTAAGTGAATATTAGGTCATCTATTATAAGATTTGAGATAAGTTATTCCTTTTGTTTATTCTTTTAACGAATAAACAAAAGGTATTTCAGTACAAGTAGCAAAAAGACATTAACGTTAACATTAACATTAAAGACGCTGTTCAAATAAAGCTTTGTGGGTCTAAACACTTTGAAATATTTTGGTTTCGATTGTTTAAACTCAAATCAATGAGCTCTGAACATAAGAAATTAGACATTTCACGAAGCGGTGTATGAAATCGATAGGGCTGCAAGGATAATGACGGAACGGAAGATGTATCCAACATCCATTAAAATCTTTGTAAATAGTATTCCAGTCCTTGGAAGGACTGTAACGAATCCCTTGGGATTATGGGAATAAATGTAGCTGATAAATGTACTAGAAAGCTCGTTGTCTAACCCAAGAAGAATTAGAAATCTTCTTCTCGGGAATAGATCACCGTCAACTCAGATACTTGGGCAACAGAAGAAGAATCGTGGATTTAAAAAGAGAATCCGGATGTTTTTAGCATATGGTTTCCAATTGGGGAGGGAAAGACTCAGGACTATATGGAATCCGTCCTAACTTAGGCATTTTGGAGAACTAGAAGCAGATTGCACTAAAAACTGCAATAGTGAAAAATATATGTAGTCATTTCAAAATTTGTATACAACTTGATGAATTTTAGTGCCGCAAAATAATAATTCTAATTGGCATTTTTATAGATTAATAAAACTTTGGTTTCCAATTGGGGAGGCGATGGTGGATACTAAAAGCAATCGCTATGGATCGCACGGTATACGTATTATTATTCGTCTTTTTCTAACCTAGACATTTTGGAGAACTAGAGGCGGATTACAGTAAACAATTCAACAGTGAAAATATGAAGACATGTCAACATATTTATACAACTTATTGATTTTAGTACAATTTAATAGTAGCGACCCAGCAAAAATTGGGTTTTGCTTGTCATAGGAAAAAAGCTGTTAATAAATGCAAAAAAAAAACACCTTCCAAGAAATATTTTATGCTTAAATAACTTCCAAAGAAGTTGTTAAGGTAAAAAAAAAAAATACCCTAAGAATCATATTTGGAATTCATCGATGAAAATGCCAAAGGAGAATATAGAAGTTTGTCATGTGTTTGACCGAGATGTAAATTATTTTTTTAAATCCAAAATCCATTTAACTCAAACATATGTTTCACCTGTAAAAGTTTTTAAACCCCAACACATTTTTTTTTCATTTAAAAAAATTAATGAACTTTAAAACTTTTTTCACATAAAATTTCTTTTTTTATATTTTTTTTATGTTAAACACTGAAGGATATAAAATTTGATGAAGCCTAATTTTAAGCTCTTATCTATTAACGCATAGACTTTAATTTAATTGGGGACATGAATATTTTACGCTCAATTGGCAACACTGTTTTTGAAATGCTTTTTTTAAAACAGTAACTGCAAATTTTCAAAAATTATTCTGGTTTTATAAGCTTTTTTTGGAATCAATCAAAATTCACTAAAACGTAAAGAACACTTTTGCTTAATTGATCACACTTCTTTTAAATATAAATTTTCATAAAATGCATATTTGGATTATTTTGAATAAATGTTAATATTTACATAATTTTAAGTTATATTTGCGAATAATTTCTGTAGAGCCACTTAATTCATTTGCAATTTTTATGTATTTTTAAGAAATGACTTTTAAAATCATATTAAAACTTGAACTTTCACTTCTATATTGCTATACAAAATTGTATCAACTTATTGTTGTTAATGGTTTTTGTTAAATATTTATTTTTTATATAAACTTGTTTTGTATTTAATTTATTTATTATTTATTTGTTTAACTTGTTTATCTCAATATCACGAGTTTTTTGTTTTTTTTTGTTTTATTATATTTTTAATAAATTCTAAAATTTATAAAAAAAAAGTTATTTGTGAAGTTTTTAAATACGAGTAGATTTTCGACAGTAAATTTTCTTCAAATACTTTTTTTTAAATTTTTGATTTATATTTTGAAACTATAAATTATTTTTAAATTCCATTTTTATATAATTTTGATTTCTCTTTTCCAGTTTTAAATTGTTAAAACCTTATTTAAGTATTTTTTTTTTTTATAATTATTGAAATATATTTTGAAAAAAACACTCACCCACACAAACACATTTTACATAAATTGCCTAAAGAACGTTTTTTACTTTTCCGTCGATTCTTTTGATAGAACACTGTCGTCGAACCATTTTCGGGATCAATAACTGTTTGCATTACCCCATTTACATTCTGGGAGGTAGTTGTGGTTATATTTGGTTGTATTGCATCCATTGCGGACATTTGTAAGGAATCACTATAACCCGACGATGAATCTAATTGATTCGGCGATAAATTAATATTATAGGATGATTTCGATTTTGGATGTTGACCGAATTTTGCGGCGGCTTGAGCCGCATTATTTATCTTTTGCGAGGCCGTAATGTTTGTTGGTTTTTGACTACGTTCACGACTACGTTCATTTCTATAACGTACCTGTCCGTCACGCGCTAATGACGAGGAAGAGGTAGAACTACGTAGTGGTTGCTTTTGATTCGAATTTGTATCGTAACCCGACGACGATGAAAATGTTGTTGTGCCGCCGACAACACCAAATAGCTGACTGAGAAAACTTGGTTTGTTGTTTTGTTTGCGTTGTTGGTGATTGTTTGAGTAGCTGCCATAGTGTTGTTGTGAAGAGTTGTTTAATTTACGTGTAGTTGTATTTTGGCCATCACCACCACTACCAATGTGGTGGCGTATGAGCAATTCAGTCTCTGAATCTGTATCATCATCAGTCTCTCCATCGAAATCTCTCAATGGTATTTTAGTATCAACTGACATTATTGATAGTAAAAGAGGAATCTAAAAATGATAACGGTATTTGTTAAGAGAGGGTGGCAGGGGGGAAACGGAAGTAACTAAATAGTGTTGCCAGATTATTTTAAGATTTCAATAGACATTTATATTAACCCAAATTCTACCGAAACATACACGCAGAAAATCCTTCCCGTAACTATATGTCGGTCATTCGTGTAGTAAACGGTATTACTCATTTTAAATTTAAATAACTTACCAAAAATACCGTATTTTAGTAACAGTTGTTTTGCGTAGTTATTTTGATAAATTTGCAAAAAAAGCTGCGAAAAATGAAATGCGTATATAAGTAAGTTTTAAATATTTTTATTTTTATATTTATTTTTTTGCTTCCAGAAAATAGTAAAAAAAATTAAAGAACTTCAAAACTATTAATTATTAGTGTCCGACCGACCAGTTCGGCCAAAAAACTATATTTTGTCGGTTTTTTGATATGTAGAGGCAATGATGACAAATTTTGGTATTGGAAACATGTTTGTTGAGCCGATTTAATTCGATTTTGTGTATAAAATTTAAGAGAAAAGCCGAAGTTTAGCTATAAAGTTAAAAGTTCGGCCGCCAAACTATGTTCAATTTGGCCGAACTTTCTGAGGCCGTACAGTGAATTCATTGCTTAACTACAGACTTTTCTTCAAATTTTTTTCAAATTTGACACTCAAAATAATCAGCCCAATAAACATTTTTCCATCCGCCAAATTTGTCCATAATGCTTTAAAATACCGAATACAGACCAAATGCATTTTCTGGCCGAACTGTTCGGTCGGACACTATTAGTTATATTAAAAAACTGGTCAAACATATTATGAAGAATGTTTAAGACACAACGCAAAGAGTCTAATTTTCAATAAAACAACTGCAACACAATTGTTGCTCCAATCTGAATTTTTTATATATTTTAGACCACATATTTGATCAACATGCAAACAAAAGTTTAAGGAAAAAATGTGCATTTTTAGATATTTGCGAAATAATTGCATTTTTTATTTTTTTATTATTTTTCAAAAGCGTTAAGTTAAAAAATCTGACTACGCGTTTAATAATTATGACCATTTTAATTAACAGTATGTATTTTGATAAAATACAAAAAAGGAAAAACTCATATTGTTCGTGTAATTAAATATGATTCTTAAGGCCGACAAGTTGTTTAAAAATGTTTCATATAGAGACAATATGACACTTATAAGACACAAATAAATTTAAATGGAAAATTACTGTGCCTTAAAAAGGCAGAAACTAGTCTAGTCTGATTTGAAAATTATTAGTGTTTATAATTTTTAGAGTAAAACGTTGTTTTTTTCTTCTTACCCGAGTAAAAAATGTACAATTAGTTATAATTATATATGCGGTCGATTATTCAAACAAAAATGTGAATGCTATATATGCTAATATAAAAGAATATAGAATTATATATGGTCCAATATATAATCACATTTAATTTTATATAATTATATAAAATTACATATACCCATTTTTCGGTTATAATTATATCCGATTATATCAGAATTTATAGAATTATATGTAATATTGATATTGATATGGCTTATATAATTTTTTTCTATCGGATAACCTCAACCTTTCCAAATAACATTACGTTTTTCTGTGGTTGATTGATATGTATTTATACCTGATATGTATTTATACCATGAGTTCTTGAGGGTGGTGTCTTAGGAGTTTTCTTCTCTAAAGCCCAGCTTCGCTGAGAAAAGTTTTTCTGTGTAAAAGTCATTCACTGCTGATCAAATTTTTTCTGCGTTATTTTTCGTATTAATTAATTGATTAAAAATTTTCGTATTAATTAAATAATTATTTAATTAATGCGAAAAATAACGCAGAAAAATTTTGATCAGCAGTGCATCAAATTAATTAATGCGAAAAATAACTCAGAAATATTTTGATCAACAGTGGATGACTTTTACACAGAAAAACTTTTCTCAGCAAAGCTGGGCTTTAGAGAAGAAAACTCCTAAGCCACCACCCTCAAGAACTCATGGTATAAATACATATCAGGTATAAATACATATCAATCCACCACAGAAACCCACAACCACATTAATATAATTGCTTTTAAAATTAGCAATTAAACAAAGTTACTTATTTATATATAAATGTAAGAACAAAAGTGCAAAAATAAAGAAAATTAAATATCGAATATAACTGTTAATATTTGCAGAGTTAGAAGGGTTAAAGTGGAATATTATATCGTAAATTAAAGCTTTAAGATTTAGCTTCAAACAAATAATTCTTATTTGTACCTTTAAATTAGTCAAATATTGAGAAAATGCGAGAATTTTCTATAAAGTTCGCATAAAAAATTGACTTTTATAATTTGGCGCTTAATGGGTTAATGGAACTGAAAGTATTATATCTAAATTGAAAGGTGCTTCAACTAGCTTTCAAATTTTATGTATATTTATCCGATTGTAAATGACGAAGATACAAAGAATTTAAAAGCCACAATTTGGCGGTCCATAACACGGTCACCGACAAAAAAAAGGGAATTTTTGGATTTTTCATTAAAAGATCTATTAGTCGTGGAAATTTGAAACAAACCGAGTTATGAATAATCCCGAAAACTTATATTTAATGGAAATATAAATTTTTTTTTATTAATTTTTTATAAAAATAAATATTTTTGAGGCAAAAGTGCAGTTTATGGGGCGTGACGAAAAAAAAAAAAAAAAATATGACCCCCTCCGGAATAAAAAAAAATTTTTTTTGTTCTGGAGTTAAGGGGGCCGGGCCCCCTTTGGCCCCCAGGCCCTAAAAACTGATACACCACCGAATATACAAGTATGGGCATTCAAATCAAATGAAATTTTCTCCCGATTCCAAAAATAGTATTATTTTTTGGATAAGTGAACCAGGGCGGCAACCAGAGCCATTTTAAACCCCCAAAAGGGGGTAAAAAAAAAATGCAAATGTTAATGAAAAAAAATATGACATAATGCGTTGCATTATGAAGTTGTTGATTTTTGAATTTTAAATGTTTGACTTTTTGTTTGCTGTATGAAGTGATACATTTCTTTAGGGTTTTTTTTTTGAAATTTGAAATGTAACGTTTGGCCCCCAGGCCCTAAAATGAAAAAAAATCACTTTAATCAATACACATTTTTGCAAATATTAATTTAACTGCAACAATATTGAAAATCCTTGCTTTATAAAGTTTTAGGAGTTTTCTCCTCCATAGGACGCGGCAGGTGGCTTCGCTGAATAAAGTTTCCCTGCGCGCGTCACACTAGGGAAGATAATGAGACGCGCGATTTTTTCAAAAAATTTTCATTTTTTTTTTTAAATAATTAAAAAGTGATCAGTTTTTAGGGCCTGGGGGCCAAACGAGGCCCCCAGGCCCTAAAATTGCGCGATTTTTTCAAAAAAATTTTTATTTTTTTGAATAAATTGAGTAAAAATAATATCATTTTTGAAATCGGGAGAAAATTTCGTTTGATTTGAGTACCCATACTTGCATACTACCTTAACTCCAGAACAAAAAAATTTTCTTTTTTTATTCCGGAGGGGGTCATATTTTTTTTCATTAACATTTGCATTTTTTTTTTTTTACCCCCTTTTGGGGGTTTAAAATGGCTCTGGTTGCCGCCCTGGTTCACTTATCCAAAAAATAATACTATTTTTGGAATCGGGAGAAAATTTCCTTTGATTTGAATACCCATACTTGAATATTCGGTGGAGTATCAGTTTTTGGGCCTGGGGGCCAAAGGGGGCCCGGCCCCCTTAACTCCAGAACAAAAAAAATTTTTTTTTTATTCCGGAGGGGTCCATGTACTTTTTTTTTAATTTCGTTACGCCCCATAAAGTGCACTTTAGCCATTTTTGATAAAACAAATATAAGTGATCCAAAATATAAATAATTTAAAACGATTCCTCTCATACTTCACATTAAATTCCCATTTTAGCTATTGAACCTTAAATCTGGCAGCACTGTTATTAACTTGCAATTTCCTTTCAAAATTGTTAAAAACAACAACAATAATTACCTTTTGTCAAGATGACTAACTTGGTGTGATGTGGAGTTTCTGGACAGATCAATTCATAAATTTGTGTATATATAACGCCGGAAGAAAAAAGTTATACATAAATATACTCTTAAGACATTGGTAAACAATTTTTATTTGAAATTTGCTTTAAATTTATTTGAATACGTTTATTGGCCCTATAAACATTTAACAATTATTTATTTAATTTTGGGTCATATAAAGTTAATTTTTATAAGCCACAGAAGTCAAAATGTTTGTTGATAAAACTTATCTATAATAGCACGTTATTATTTAATTAGCAGCCGAACTTTAGTATTTTTTTTTTTATTAATGAAATATTTAATCTATAGAAGCCTTTTTATACTGCAGTCATCTACAGCTGTAATAAAATTTTATTCACGGTTTTATTAGTTTAACACTTTTATTTTAGTGTTGTTTAAATTTTGTTATGCACTTTTTGTAAATATATATATATTAATTATAGTATATTTATACTATTTTCTTATTTTTATTGTGAAATTTATTAATTTTTCTTTGCAGTTAATTTATTTTATTTTACTAGTTCAGCCAAATATAGTAAGCAACTGTCAAAAACAGCTGTTTCTGGTTTATTGTTGTCTTATTGGAGTACAAAAAATTAAGGGTTGCCGTCTCTTCATATATATAAAAACTGCTAAATAAGGGGGAAAAAGTGGGCTAAGAACTTTAAAGTTTTTAAGCAATTGAATTTTAAATTAAATAAATCGATTTTGATTTAAACTTTAGGTTTTATTGAGTTAAGAATGTTAAGAACTTAATACAAAAACTAAAATAAATGTGTTAAAAAATAAAAGCTGCATTCGTTTTGCATTTCGTAAAATTGAACTTATAGTTACTATTGCACTTTTTCCTAGTTTTTCTTTTAATTTCATTTAAACTGTTTTTCTTTTTGAAATATACCTCCAGAACATGTCGAAATCCAGAATTTTTCACAGGTTAATACACAGATGTGAAACAAGTGGCATATGTCAAAACATTTTCATATAAGAACTGTTATCAAGAGTGAGATAGAAACTAAAAGCTCCATATATACCTTTATCGTTTTAGACTTTTGTACTTCCGATTCAAGTCTATCTGTGAATTTGTTATTATTCGAAGAAAGTTGACGTGGCAGCCCTTAACAACACAACAACAAAAATGATGCCAAGTTCTATTAAGAAAGAAAAATAACTAAAATATAGTTGCCAGATTGTAAATAGCTAAAATGCTTACTGTAAAACAACCCAAACAACAATTTAACAATCGCAAACTTAAAACAAAATTAATTTTTTTGTTACACCGAAAAAATGTTTCTGTTATTTTATAACTAACTTTTCATCTGAGTCTCAGGTGAAATGCCTCTTAAGGAGGCTCAGTTATTAAATATAATATTCTCAAAATTGTGACGCGGGGGAAAAATTTTAAAAACATACTTGGAATTATCGAGACAAAATATGTTATAAATATACATTAGAGTTCGTTTTCAATTTTTTTGATTTTGATTTTTGGATATTATCACTTTTCAGAAGGTTTTTGTATCAATAAAAATAATGGCGTATTTTTTTTTTAATTCCAACTCCTTCCCGTGCCTATAGGCGACTCAAATCGCGGATTTTGGGTCCCTTTTCCCATACAACAAAAACGGTTAAATATATGTCAAATCTGACTTCAGTATTCGATTCTACGGGAAAACTTAGGCCCATAAGCTTTTTTTGAGTTTTTGAATGCACCAGAATGCATAATTAGAGTGGTCCAAAAAAATAATTAAAAAAAAAATAAAATTAAAATATTTTTTTTGTTAATTTTTTTTTACAATGAAAAAATACTTACATCTGAGAAAAATGGTCCAAAAATTTTAATTTTGTAGTTACCCGTTCAAAAGTTATTAAAGCTTAAAAATTTAATTTTTTAGTGAATGCAAAATAATTTATTGGTTTATATAATAATTTATTGGATTTGAGTCGCCTATAGGCACGGGAAGGAGTTGGAATTAAAAAAAAAAAAAATACGCATAACTACAAAAAGAGTTAAAAATAAGTTATTACTTAAGATTTAATTTTAACGGTCTTTTTAGACGTGGTAAATAATAAATCTGGCCACTACAAACAGAGCAATCACAAACTTGGCATCACTTTTCTTATTAGAATCGACTCTGTCCATTTTGGTAATTAATTATTTTTTAAAGGTTTTTTTTCGCACAATTTATCGCCGAGCGTAAAAATATTTAAAACTGTTTAATTTTCAATCTCATTTTGCAGCAACACACATCTTCGGAATCTTTCTACTAGTAGTTTAACAATATCAACTCAAATGTTTCGCCAAAACGAATAAAATCAATGTAAAAAAATTTACAACAACAATTTTAGGCGATTTTTCATTTATATATGTAGCAACATTGTTTCACACACATTGTCTCGGCTGCTGGATTGCTTGGTAACCAGCAAACCGTCAAGCATCAAGCAATCATATGTTTATAAAACAAAAGAAACCACTTTCTATGTGTGAGTGTTCATTCATTTTATTCAAGTGTTTTTTTTTTGTGCTAGAGAGGACGAATAGAAATTGTGAAAAAATCCTAAAAAGGAAAAAACAACCTTATAAAAAATAAGGAAACAGTTAAAAACAAGTTTTAATTTATACTAAATAATAAAACTAAAGTGTACAGATTAAAAAAAAACTAAACAAAAATGTTTAATTTTATAAAAGAAGCCATGGCGCCTACAACGCGTAGTTCAACGCAACAACAGCAGCAAATAGAAAAAACTGCGAAATTGGAGGATTGTGTAGTAGATAAGGAAGCTATCGTAGTTGCTCCTGCTGCATTACCAGCTATAATTAAAGGTTATAAAATTACCGATAATGAACGTTCCAGAAAATTTGGTATTGGTGCCAATTCTTTGGAAACATTAAAGACAAAAGCCAAACTAAAGTTTCCTGTAAGTATCAGTGAAGACCTTTTCAATGACCTTGTAGTTTTTTCCCCCCATCATGGTCAGTTTAGCAGTGTTGTATTTACATATTTTTTTTTTTAAATATTGCAAGGAACTTCCTCTACTTGTTTTATATGTATTTTTTTCGTGGGAAAGACCTTGTATACATTTGGTACACCAATTTCAATGTCAGCCAATATAGATGGATGCGTAAAATGCGCAGTTGCCAAATAACCACCTGTTGTTTAAATGAATGAGTGTAAAAGGGGACTGTTAGCTGGTTTGTTTTGTTTCGGGTGGTAGTGTTGAAGTTTTTTTTTTTTTGGGTTTTGTTTATTCATGTTTAAGAAGGACATTAAACTTTTGGTTTTGTTTTGTATCTTCACAATTTTCTAGGATGCATTTTCATAGAACCTTCACATACAGGTCAGGGTTAATATCTACTAAATTGTACAAACAAAAGCGGTCAAGTTCATGTCAATGTTTTTTTTAAATTAAATTTTGTAGGGATTTGGAATAAACCGAGTAAATTAGTAATATACAAATAAGAGGTTGCAGAACAACTTAAAATGCATTATCATTAGTGTTCGACCGAACAGTTTGGCCAGAAAACGCATTTTAGTCGGTATTCGGTAATGTTAAGGATTATGGACATATTTGTCGAATGGAAAAATGCTTATTGGTCTGATTAGATGCGATTTTGAGTGTCAAATTTAAAGAAAATTGAATTCACTGTTCGGCCTTCAAAAATTCGGCGAAAAAAAAAATAATTTGGCGGCTGATTCTGGTATAATGAAACCTTACACTTGAACCTGTTATATGCAACCGGAAGTAAAAGAATCGGTTATGGAATAGATTTAGATGTAAGCAGTTTTAAAAGAATTGCTGGGAAGTTTTTGTTTTTTTTTATAGTTGGGCATACAAAAATTCCTTTACCACACCATTTCTAATTAGAATTGCTAACAATTGAAATGTAATTGAGACTTTCCAATTGAAAATGAGAATTTTTAAATTAATTTTAGAATTACCATATTAAATTTAGAAAATTTCATGTGAAATTATGAAAATTATATATATAACTCAGATTTTCCATTTAAATTTCATAAATTTTCATATGAAAATCAGGGGTTTTTTTTTTAAATTGAGAAAATTCTAAATGAAATTGAGATTTTTCATATGAAATTAAGAAATTTCTAAATGTCCGAGAGTCAGGTTCCAGGGGAAGGTAAATGGGACATTTCCTCTCTCCAAAATAAAATTTTTCAATACAAAAATGTAAAAACGATTAAAAATGGATCAAAATTACTCTAATTGCCCTCCACAAAACCTTTTGCATTTGAGACTTTCCATATGAAATTGAGACTTTCTGTTTGAAATTGAAATTTTTTAATTAAAATTGAGGAAAATCGATATGAAATTAAATTAAGAAATTTCTAAATGAGCCAGACTTTTGAAACTACTAATTGCGAAAATTACAATGGCAATTGTTACATTTTATGTAAAATTGAGACTTTCTATTTGAAATTGATATTTTTTATTTGAAATTGAATAATTCTCGACACTTTGAAGTAAAATATTTTCAAAATTTTTTTTTTCGACATTCCTGCCAGCAAAATTCGGAAACTTTTTTGAGGGTTCCTATTCATTGAGTCGAAAATTAATCAAATAAAACACATATTTTTGAAAATTCAAAATTTTATTGTCAAAAATTACTCTTTTTTTGGACTAAATTAGGAGCCTTCTAAAAAGAATCATAAAGACACAAAAATTTGGAGAAAATAATTTAATCCAAAAAATTTTATAGAACTGACTCAGAAATGTAATTATAATTGAATATTTTGTGCACAACCAAAGCAAATGCCTCTAAAAGAGATTGGGTTTTGAGCCTATAGAATTTTTCTATATATCGCACTTGATCAACAAGAGGGTATTAACTCAAAATTTTTAAAATATCACCTTTTTCAAGAAATCAACTAACAACATCAATATCTATCTATTGTAAAAATTTCAACGTATTCCGATTACTCTTTCATCTCGAAAACCACTTTTGAGACCATTTTCATGATAATGTAGTGATTACCTTTATTTCAACAAAAAGGTATTATTTCGAGTTAATACAAAAGTTCAAATGAAAAAAATGAATCGTATATTTTCATAAAAAAGGTATTATTTTGATTTGAGCCTTTATTTATGTTAAAAATAATCAAACTGTCTTATTTATAAATGGTTGTATTTTGAGTTGATACTGTTTTGTTGATAAAAATTGTTTTATTTTATAAATTTAAATCGATAAAATTTCAAAAAAATGGTATTAACTCAAAAAATAGATTTTTTTTGCAATGAGTGGTAAAATTTAAAACAAAAACAATGTATATATATTTTCAAATGGAATTTGCTTATTATGATATGTTTGAATTTTTAAATTCTGTTGAAATGTGGCCATCAACAGTTTTTTGACTCTACTGAAAATTTTAAAATTTTGAGTTAATACCCTCTTGTTGATCAAGTGCGATATATCTTTTCTGAGTCATTTTTAAATTTTAAAAAATCAAGGCTCTTTTATATGAACCACTTTCATACAAAAATTTGAAATTTTAATAATATATTTTGAGGCCATTTCTGACTCATTTGGGAGGTTGTTTGCTGGCAGGGATAAATAAACTTTTGTGAATATGTTAGCCGATGTTTAAGAATGCTAAAACCTTCGAGTTAATAATATATTTTAACGGCGCAAATATTATGGCGGTTTTAAGATTTAAACAAATTTTAGTATTTAGATTCATTTAAAACTAAATCAATTTATAGATCTAATTGCATTTAGTAATTTTAATTTTTGGAATCGACACTATACACATTCAGGAAAAGTACCCTTATCTAAAGAAGATTCAATAAAATGATGTAAGTGTGTACCTACATTATCATAGTTATTTAGTAACATCTTTACTATTTTGATCCTTTTTACATCACTATGTCAATAGACTCAAATTTAAAAATTAATTGTCGATTTTCTTCAATAATATTCTCGTATTTAATAAATGGTATACTATCAACAATTTATTGCACACTTGCTCATCAGATGTAGTTTTATAATTACTATGTACTTCTTGTATTTTATTTTTTTTTTTATTTTATTTATTTTCTTCATTTCCAATGACCTAGCCTTTTGGCCATAATCGGTCATAAACTTCTACTCAAAAACAAGTTACAACATTTCTGTATTTTTATAACAATAGATAAATAATGAAAATTAATTAAGAAAATAAATATAAAAATCTGTAATGTATAAATATATAATAAAAAATATTAATTATAAAATAATTAAAAAATATAAAAATAAATCCCAAATAATCTTAAACAAAAATTACAATCTATAACAGCCATTAATTGCTGATAAAATAAAATACTCTTCTATCATCTATTAGAAACATTTTGAGTAAGTTTTCTTTTGAATGTTTTTATCGAATCACAAAAATCTCGGCTTAATGTATTTGTCAAATGATAAAAGCCCGTGCTACTCTCACCTGGAACGATCTTTCCACAATCGGAGTTAATTTTGGAAACTTTATCTGCCTGTTATTGGCAGTTTACCAAATTCAAACAAGTCTACTATGAAATTTTTTTAGAATTATCTTTTTTAAGCACTAGTTGTTTTATTGTTTTCCACATAGTTTTTTTTGGTCAACACAAGTAATAATTTTGTTTTTAATGAAATTGTTTTTAGCCATTAAAATTTCTCATTTGTATCTATTTCTAAATGTTCTATCACACAGCTATTTGGTAAAGTTGTATTTTAATGTCTTTCATACTTTTTAAATCATTAGTAAATGGAAAAAATCACAATTTCATTTAGAGGTTTCTTAATTTCAAATAGAAATTTTCAATTTCATACGAAATTTTCTCAATTTTGAACGGAAAATCACAAATTCATTAAAAAAAAAAAAAATCTCATATTCGATTTAACAGCCTCAATTTCCTTTAAAATGTTCTCAATTTAATCTGGATATGGTGTAATAAATCTTAAATCAAATTAATTATTATTATCTCAGTTTATGTTTGTCTACGATATTTCTAATTTTTTATTCGTTAAATTTTATTTATTTTATTTTAATTAGAACACAGACTTGCGCATTTATTTAGCCTCCGATGGCTTTGAAGTTACCGATGAAGATTATTTTTCTACATTGGAACCACAAACTCTGTTTATAGTGGCTGGTCCTGAAGCCATTATTACAACAGGTATTAAAACCTAATTAAATTACCCCCAAAAGTCTTTTCAAATAAAGTATTCTTTTTCTTCTTTAGATGCTGATTTTGAATTTGAACAATTACGACAAAGATCTCCTCTTCTCAAAGTTGCTGATATTATTTATGATTTTATGGAACAACAGCCAGATAAATTTGGTAAACTTATAGCAGAATATGAAAAGAAAAAATTACCCCATTGTAGAGAAGCAGCTAAAACACATTTAAGTTTAAAAACCGAACACACTGAATGGTTTATGGGGCAAGAAGAAAAATGTCATAGTAAAGAAGAGGCATTGGCTAGAAGAGCTCAAGACCGTGTTAGGACTTATTATTATAAAACTAAAGATGAACTGACACGCAATCATTTATATCGACAAAATCTTAAAGCCAGAAAAGTTATTGACTCAATATTAGAAAAATTTCGTTATCTACTAATAGGATGTGATTATTTTTCTATGATATTTGATCGTAAATATGAACCAAAACATGATTTTTTACTAGAACAGCTAGAAAAAGATGACGAAACTGATGCTAGAGCTGTAGTGCCAAACAAAAAACTTAAACAAGTCATTAAGGAATATACTTTAAGAAATGAAATCTTAGATGAATGGTCAGTATCGCTATGCTCCGATTTGGGTGATTTTTATTGTCAGGGTGCCTATTCTGATGCTACTAACAATTGTTTATTACAACATACTATTAATCCTTATGCTTCAAGAGAAAACTTAATATTGTTTCAAGTTTGGAATTTAGATCATCAAATTGAATTATCACGTACAATTTTACCATCATTAATAAAACATGTTAAGGAGTTAATAGAAAATCCCAAACGTTTATGTCATTTACATAAACATCCAGTGGTGGATATATCAGTATTGGAATATTTTTTGGAAATATTTTCATTGAAAAATCTTAAATTGGTACATATTGTATGTCATGAAAAAGTACAAAGATCTAACAAATCAAATGGTCGTTTATTGTGTAAAAAATGTCCAGAATATCAAATTGTTGAAGAATTAATGTCAGTGCAAATTGTTAAGGAAGATGATTGGTAAATTTCATCAGTTTTAAGTACAACTTACAAAGATATTGTCCATTATATAAAATGAAAAAGTAAGTTTATTACTTAATATTATAAAATTTCTTTAAAAATATATATATTGTTACATTCTAGCAGTAGCTTTATTAAATTGTATTCTATACAGCTTTTAAAATATTTATCAATTGTTGAAAACAGGTTGTTTTGAGTAATATCAAAAAAGACTTTAATTGAAATTCAAAAACAAAAAAATCTATAAAATAATTTACAGTGTAAGAAAATAAGCTACACAATATATTATAAATCGAATGATTCTTTGATGACTTTAGAGATTTCAGAAAAAATCCATTCCAAATGGCTCACTAAAAACTTTAAACTTTATCTGGAAACTCAAGTATAACAAATTACAATAACATTAAAGTTAACTAATACAAAAGAATTTAATTAAGTATTATATATTTTACAACAAAATATATATATATATATATATAATCACAAAAAAGTAGAGCCATTAAAATTATATAAATTTAGAATTAGTAAAAAAGTTTACTGTAGCTTTAAAAAAAAATAATAGCAATAATCTATATTATAATAATATATTTTTATATCTATGAAACTCTTGATCTCTTAAAGCATTTACTTAAAATAGTTGATCTCAAAACGTGACCTACATATTTTTATCTTTCTATATCCTTACTCTTATACTTAAGTTTTCTTGTCTGTAAAATTTTCCATAAAGTTTTCCACAAATTTTTCCTAAATGTGCAATACCTTCCTTTTGCCTCTTGATTATAGTTGAATATAAAAGTTAACAATATATAACCATATTAAAAAATATAAATAAATTATCTAATAATACCCTTCTTTTTATATTTTGTTTCAGATCATTTCATTTAACATTATTGTCATAATTCATCTTCATTCAAATTCATCAAAATCTAAATTTGCAATTAACTTTTAAACTCAATAACGCTTATGCTTAAATATATTTGAAAGATTTGACAACAGTTGCAGTTAAAATTTGAGGTAAGTGGTTCGATTATAATTACAAAATATATCTTCCTTTATTGTATGTATGTAACAAAATTGTTGTCCCCGTAAAGCTTTACTTTTGAAATTTTTGTTATATCCGATAACAGCCAAAAAGTAATACTTTCAGGCAGTCTTTAACGTTTTACTGCATGAAGTTACATATATGTTAAGAATAATTTGCAGCGCATGATATAAGTAACCAAGACACATATTTTTTTTCTAAATATGATAAAGCCACATCTGTATTTTAATATCACACAGTTTATATTTTTAAAATAACAGGAAATTTGTAGATAGAGCTCTTTTTGTGATGAAAAATTTACGGTGATAAAAAAAAACGGTGATTCCAATATAAAGTACTTTTATGGGGTATAGTGTTTGTAACCGTCATATGCAATTATATTTTTTTCTTTCCTTTCTTTATAATTGATTACTGAAGAATATTTTAGAATTAATTTTACAGTAAGAAGAAGAAGAAAATATTTTTATTGAAAAATTTAACGGACACAAGGTATAATAATTTTAAATAATTTCAATTTATATGTAGTAATAATTTAAAAGTTACTAAACATACTAAATTAATGTTTAGAAAATACCACCTTTTCGGGTTTTCATACATTAGGTTTATATTCGACGAGCTTAAAAGCCTGATACATCGTCACCGTTAATTTATATATCGAAATATTTTCAGACGAACATTGAATTATTTTTCACAGAAAATTTCTCTTTTAATATATTTGTTAAACCTCTGGTGGTGGATGTTTCAATTTCAAGCTTCAGATTTCTGCTTTAAAGGCTTTGCATTATTATCATTAAATTTTTTCTCCTCTAAACCCCAAATATACCGAGATTTTATCAAAAATGGGACGTAAGGAAAGGAACTTACCCTTTTCGTACCTCCCCGTAAACATTTTCAAAGTCCCTGTCTTACAGGATGATTACATTTCAAATTTAAAGTTCCTAAATCCAGATTTTTCGGCTGAGTGATTTAAACACATTTTTATTGGAGAACATATATCTAAATTTAAATTTTCTTATTTTAGTCGTTTTACCCCTTTGAAATACTAAAATTCAAGATCATTGTGGGCGTTGTGGTGTAATGGTTAGCGCGTTAGACTGTTACACGGATGGTCCCGGGTTCGATTCCCAGTGACGACAACATTAATTTAGAAAAATAATATGTATGAGTTTTCTATCACTTATATGTATCGCTACACCCACCTTCGGTGTTCCCATAGCACTTAACCCCACCGAAGTAAAATAATGAATCAGGGCTATGAAACAAAAAGCTTCAATAAATTCGCCAACTCTACATCAGGTGGTGAGCAACAACGGTTCTAAGACTTATCATCTAGCGCAATTACAGTGTTGCCATGTTTGAAGCCCTTCATCTTTCACCACCTTTCATCTCTCCACTATTCCCTTTCTCTTTTAAAAAAAAAAAAAAAAACGGTTTGGCCAGGCCGTCAAGGAGATTTTTCTCTCAAATCTCCAAAAGTCCCGTGTATGCGATTGTAGGCCGTGAAGAGGGGTATTTTCCTTCCTACATAAGTCAGTCAGTCATAAATATAAAATAAATTTTTGGGTGATAACAAATTTATTCCGTTTATGGTCTTTTGCTAATAAAAACTTAAGAGATGACATTTTATATGAACGTCGAAATATTAGTTCAGAAAAATTCGTTTTATTTTTATAAATTCGTTTTATTTTTTTTTTTTTTTTGGCAATCACAAATTTATTTTGTTTTTGGCCTTTCGCTAATAAAACCTTTGTAAATTAAAATTTCGAAAAATGTGGAATTAGGGAAATCTTTTTGGTGGCTTCAGATTTTGATCAAATTCGGTTATAGTTTGAAACAGACAAAAGTATTAAAAAATTGATAAAAAAAAACATACCAGATCAATCGCATATTTATGGTTTAAAAATGGGGTTCGAAGTTCGAAACTTATTTGTTTTGAATTTTTTTTTATTTTTGTTCCTCAATGAAAAGGTCATTTGAATGCTTTTCTTTGGATACCAAATAACGGAAAATTGGGTTATTTTTGACCCCAAATTTTAACCATTAAACGTGAAATGGGGCTGCTAAAACGGTACTCATTCTTATATTGTCCCCTCTATCACATATCAACATTTTATGGACCCATCAGCGGTGCTTTCTGTTTAATCAATTCAATTAATCTGGTTTCATCCTCCTTAAGAGGTTTCATCCTCATTTTCCGTTACTTTTAAAAAACAATTATGTAGTTGAAAAAAATTTAGACTTCTGGATTCCGTTTTTGACTTTTAGAAGGTGACTCGCTAACATTAGGGTGAACGAGCCAGTTTTTAAAACCGATTTTTTGTGCTTTATCGGTTTTAGATTTTGTGAAATGTTCTATTTTGAATTATCGAATAGCCCGGTTTTTTTGTTATAAAATACCATTTTTTTTAAACTATTTTCTTTAGCTCCAATATCTTAGAAATAAGTTTTTTATTAATTTTTTCCACAAAAGTGGTGCATTCAAGGGCCTTCGTTTAAGGTAAAAAAAACTCTGAAAGGCTTAAAAATTATTTTTTTTCTCTCTGTTTTTGGTCTGTTGTAATAATGTTGGCTTTTTTTAACGAGTTTTTGTATGAAAATTTTAAAACACTAAAAGTTTTAAAGATTTAAACCAAATAAACAGTAATTTTTTTAAATTTCGACTATTCGGATAAACCGAAAACCAGTTTTCGAAAAATGTTTTCGACATAAAATAAAATCCCGTCATTTAGATAAGTTCTTTATATTTTTTTTATTTGATCATAATGATTCTACAAACATAATAAAACACAATTATTAATTAATAATGATTTTAAATGATAAATTATATAAAAGAAAATTATAATAAATTATTAACAAATGATATAAATTATACAAATGATAATGCACGATAAACGTTATATGTTTATTCAAAATAATTTAATACAATTTATTTTCTTTCAAAAAATAATTGGTTAATGGGATATACCGTTATAATATTTCGTTTTTGTTTTGTTTTAAAATAATTATATAAATTCGTTGCATAAATGGAAAATAAAATAAATGATAGACAAATGAAAAATTATAAATTAGCGCTTTTTGTCGTTCTAAATCGTTAAATATATATTTTTTTAGTTTTTAAGTATTTTTTTTTTTTAATTTAAACATAAGTTTAGTTGATTTAAATTCTTAAATTTTTTTTTTCTTAAAAACTACATTGTTACCTGTTTTTTAACATTTTTTATTCAAATTCTTAATAGTAAATAATGTATTTAAATAACGCCACCTGGTCTTAATTTACTTTAACAAAAATCTCCTCAAAAAACTTAATTAAGTTTATATAGACCCGATATTTCAATATAAATAAAAGAGTTCTGAACTGGTTGTGGTTCTATTATTGGACATATATTTAATTTTTTTTTTATGGAAAACTATAATTAATTTCTATGGCATAAAAGAAAATAATTATAGATCCGATTGTCCAGGTCCTAAAAAGAGAATAAAAGAAAAAAAATTGTACATAATTAGTTAAAAGTCATAAAACTTTGTAAAATTTACATATAAAGCTTAAAATAATATTCAAAACAAGAGCTTTTAGAAATATTTTGTAATTTGTTTGCTCTTTTTATTGAAACATAGAAAGCCAGCTTAATAGCTTAGCTTTGAGGTATATGGGTTTTTACACAAAGGACAATTTTTCAAAGACATGTTTACACTAAGCTTTATAAACAAGATTTTTTCAAAAGCATTCCTTAAAGCTTAAAAGCATGCATGAACTAAAAACAAAGAACAACTAAATTAAAACTTTTATCTTAATATCAACGAGAGAAAACTTCACCTTTTTTTAAAGTTAATTGCTTGCAACTTTTTGTAAAGTTTTATTTTTTAGAGTTTTAAGAAATTATAAAATTTTGTTTAAAAAGCCATTCAATTTTTTTTTTTGGATTAAAATTAAATTTTAATCTTGGTTAAATGGTTAATATGAATTTTGAAAATTATTTTAAATATATATGAAAATATTTACAAAAATTATTTGCAGGTTATGGAAAAACTTGCAGGTTATGGAACGACTTTTTACAATTTCTTATATCTTTTCTTTTTTCTTAAATTTATAATGTTTTTAATTAAAAAATTAAAAATTGTTCACAGTTTTTAAACATAATTTTGAAAAAGCCAAAGGTGGAGTTTACTCTCCATTGACTACTTTTTTTAAGTAAAAATTTATAAAAAAGCTTTAAATATTCTACCAAAAAATATTTGCGATAAAATAGTGTTTAAATTAACTAAATATATTTAATACAAACCTGTTTAATTTTAAATAGATTTGAGATTTTTAAAAATATTTTTTACGTTTCGTTTTTTTGTTTTAAATTTCTAAAATCTAGAAGGAACAATTTCCATACATCATCTAAAATTTATTTATTTATGGTTTAGAGCCAAAAGTACTAAATTTTGTAATCACCTATTTTTTTTTTTACTAAAAACTGTTTTTATTAATATATTAATTAAAACTTCCCAGGTAGAAAAATACAATCTTTAAAACGTTTTAAAAGCATTTTTCATGATGGTACAAGCGTTTTTAGAACATACCAAATTACAAATTTAAAGCGTTTTGAGAATGTGCAAAATGATAACCCAAATTTACGGTCTGAGGATGGTATTTTATAACGTTCTCAAAACATTGCAAAACAAAATTTTTGAAATGCTTTTTCAATAGTTAAATAAGTATTTGCAGAACATTTTGGCTTACAGTTATTAAGCGTTATGAAAACGACCCAAATGATAACCGCTTTGAGGGTTGTAATTTTGAACATTGTCAAAACGCTCGAAAGACAAATTATAAAGATCTTTATGAATTGTTCATAAATACCACAAATAATGAAACATGTAAAATATGATTAAAATAATATAAATAAAGTAACAAAACATTGTAATTTTAAATAGTTTAACTAGCGTTTTATTAAGTTTTGAAAAAGTCCTCTAAAATATTGCTTTATCTGTCCTCAAAATATAGTGCTTTATAAAAGATATACAAGGACTATACACTTTATAGAGTCGCTACATTATGGGCTGGCCATATTGAGTGATTTATTGAACTCGGTTCATGAAGAGAAAAGCATATAAAAAAATTGCATAAGAAACCGAGTTCGCATATAGATAGACCCCTTATGACAGTGTTGTTTTTTAATCAGTAAAATATTTTGTAAAAAAAAAAAGTATTTCTAAAGTACTATTGGCAAATGTTAGAAAAACGCTTTAACGCAATGGTTTTACATTGGTTTTATTTTATAAACCGTTGTAAATTTTGTACGATAAGAACTTCTAAAGTACTTTTTACAAACGTTGGAAAAACGCTTTGAACCAATGTTTTTACAGTGTTTTTATTTCACAAATATTTGTAAGTTTTGTATAAAAAGTATTCCTAAAATACTTTGTCCGAACGTTCGAATAGCAATCCAAAATAATGTTTTTTAAATGCTTTTTTTTGTATTATTTGCAATTATCGCTTTGGAAACGCTTTTATTTTAGTACCATCAAAAACAAACGTTTTGAAAACTCTTCGTTTTTTGTACCATCCCAAATTTCTACCTGGGTTGTTATTAACCATTTTTCACTCCTAAAATAGATTTTTGTATTACACACAAAAAAAAAAAAACTAAGGGAATATTATCGAAGTGCTTAGTAATTATACAACTACATAAGTTTCAAGTTAGTTTTACAAAGTTCTAGTAAAATAATTACAAATTTTTGTAAAATATATACAAACCTAGTAAAACATTTCTAAAAAAAATTCATATATTTTACAAGAAATTTGTAAAACTAACATTAAACTTATGTAGTTGTATAATTACTAAGCACTTTAACAACACATTATATATTTAATAAAATAATTAGTCGCGCGTAAAGCTTGACTGATTATAAAAACGACTTCGTCAAACAAAAATAACTAGTGCTGACGCCAAATTTTAATGTGTTAAGATATTTATTTTCATTATATAACCACTTATGTGGTAATGAAAGATTTTGCTGGGTACATTATGGCTAGCTTTAAGGTCTATGCTCTAATCATAGAATGTTTAACTTCTTCCCCTTTTAAGATGGGAGTCGGAACCGCGGTCTTCTATGGCTAGCTTGATATTAAGGAACCGTATACACTCCCAGATTACTGCAGCACCTTTCAGGCCTAAATTTAGCTGCCAAAATGGCTGCTGACCTAGCTTTTGTCCCTGAGACGGTTGAGACGTACGGTTTTTTCTTCACTGACTGTCAGGCGGAGATCAAATCGATCTTCGCCAATCTGACATACTCGTCCATTGCCCAAGAGTGTAAGGACTGTCTGGAAAAGCTTTGTACCGATAGAAAAGTCCACATCTATTTAGTTCGTGGACACTATGGTTCTGGCCAAGAGAGCGGGAAAGCTAGCGAGTGATGATTGTAGGTTTTGAGGGGTGCCGCGGGATAGGTAGACGTCGGAACATACATAAATTCATTAAAATTGACTGATGAACCATTTAAAACATTCGAAAACAACAGACAATTGTTTGACTTCTCAAGAATCTAAATAGGATGCCGTGCTTAAAAACCAAAGTTAAATTCGCCTCTAATAGTTAATAGTTAGTCTAATAAGTTAATACCTTGTCGAAAATTTGACTGAAAGTCCTGTACTTCAATATGATTTAAAATACTATCAATCTGTAATCCTTATAAATTTAAAAATTTTATCGCAAATATTTTTTATTAAAAAAAGAAGCATACATATTTTTTTGCTAAGAAAGCTGGCTATTTATAAAAGTAAAAAAATGCAATATTATTTTGTAACGAAATATTAAATGAATAGAATTTTGCTAAATGTTTTAATTAATATAATTAATATATATGTACCTTAGAATTTTTGAACATGTTTTATTTTTAAAGAATTTATTGACTGATTTATTTGTGGGAATATCAAACAATGCGTTTCTGATTTTTTGAGGATTTTTGATACAGTTTTTTACACAAATTTAATGTGAGATTTTAGTGGTGGTGCGGCATATTTTTTTTTTTACATATTTTATATTTTGAAGGTAACAAACGAATTTTTGAAAATTTATTATTCAACGAAATAGGGACTTGTTTATTTATCATAGCCTTTTGATATGTGAAATGATCAAGTGAAAGGATGCGAGATGATGATGATGATGATGTAATGTTTTTATTAATGATTCTTTTTACAAAATCTTTTAATTTATCTTATTTTTAAAAAATGAATTAGATTCAATAAAATGCAGTTTATATTTGTTTTAACAAAGTCAAACTATTAAAGCTTTTTCAATTATACTTTTAGTTCTAAGAACTGTTTTAAGATCATATTTGTGAAGATCTGCTGTCAAGATAGTTTTTCTATTCAAAGTTGAATTGTATTCCTTTGAGTGGTATGTTTGAACTTTTTAATTAAAATATTTATGGCAGTAAAATCTAATCTTACATTGTACTTTTCCCCTATATCTTAATTAAGTCCTTATAACAAGTTTTAGTTAACCCTTTATGCCCATATCTACTCTTACTACACCTTTTTCCATTTTCCTACAGAATTTTCCCTTGACTGTCTAAAACACTCGGGACTTTTACTAGTTCGCATAGAAACCTCAGGTGATTCCGTTACTCTGGATAAATCTCTATTTATGGTTTTAGAACTTAATACTCGTGGACATCTGGCTGTCCAGGGAGTTCGTCGAGTTTCTTGTAAAGCTCTAAAGGACTTTGAGGGAACTATATCTTCCGTACCACTAGCATCTGACCAAGTGTTATAATAATCAGCATATGATTTATCTTTGTTTATATCATTTGGTGTCATAGCTGGAGTAGAATCTAACGAGGTATTGTCTAATGAATCAAGTTCTTCTTCAAGTACCCGTTTGGCTGCTGCTTGCAATTTTTCCATTGGCAGTTTTTTGAAGTGGGTACTGTCACTTTTTAATAACAAACTTTGTACCAATTCACTGACCAATTTATCACTAACCACGCTTTGATTAGTTGAATGACCCATTATGGGCGAACCGGGACTATTGGGTGTTGAAGGATTGTCTGCATCTATGCTGATATTTTTACGTAAAGGCAGTGACAAACGTTCCCTTCTTTGAGTCATGGTTTCAGCCTCGGACAAAACGTTTGGATTTTGCTTTCTGGTTATACTAACATTATGTACTATCTTTTTTTTACTCGGTTTAAATTGAAATTCATCGGTATTTTTAACTTCTGTCTTGGATTCTTCTAATATCTCTGTATCGTCTAGTAAAAGTTTAAAGAGTCGAGAATGAGTGGCTGCTCTTTGGTAGGAGGACATTTTTCTTAGCTCAGGGAAACTATCTGATTCGGTATCGGTTTCGGATAGTTGTCTATTCATATCCGTAACACCCGAGTCATCTTCATCAATTTCTGATTCAGAACGTTGACTACTACTATTACGTGACAAGGAACTTTGTCGGGTATAACTTTCTACAGATAAAGACTGATTTTTAATACTATTTGTGTGTGAATCGGGGGAAGGTAAATCAATACTATTTGTTTCAAAGGCTGAAATACGATCTTTGACTGAAATTTTACGTTCCTCATTAAATTTATTGACTTCCAAATCGGGTAAACCGTTTGGTAAAAGTTTCTTAGTCAAAGTAGGTTCTACATAAACTTCTGGTAGTGCTGATGGTTCTTCTGCAACTGCTTTTGTTGGTGTAGTGGCCTTTGGTGTTAATTCTTTGTCTTCTTTAGTTATTTCGCGTGTTTCTTCTTTGTTTTCCTCTTGTACGGCTTCACTAACAGCATCCCAATCCCATTTTTCAGTTTCTTCTACATATGAATGGCGTTGCATAGATTTGTTGCTCCTTTCATATCTATCTACACTTTGGTCTTTATGATCGTCTACGGAGGTAGTAAAAAAAGCCATAGCCTTTCTATAATTACTACGTTTAACTTCTAATTCATCGCGTTCAGGTTTAAAGTCCTCTTCGTTTGTTTTCTGGTTATTATCAATTTCTGCCCAGAAGTCAGTTTCTGTTTCTTCCTGCTGTGTAGGAGGTGACCATACTGCAGCTATTACTGGCTCATGAACTGAGGCTGTTTCCAAATGACTCTCACCATCGTCTTCCTCTTGTTCGTGTTCTGACATTTGATCATATTCCTGAGCTAAGGCATTTTCTTCTTCCACTTCCGGATTTATTATTACTGGTTCCTCTCCTTTATGTGCCTCTAAAGCTGCCCAAATATTAAGATTTTCTGTAGCAGGCTCATCTGGTAATCTAGAATTGAATGCCTTACGTGAGACTGGTTTAAAAGGTGTTTCATCTATAGAATTTTTACGATCTCTTGAGGCCCAAAAAGAGGCCGACTTATGGAAAGTAACATCTTCATCTTCTGACTGACGTTTAGCATCAATTTCTGCCCAAAAATCAATCTCTTCATCAGTATCAACTTCTCGTGGTTCTTCAGGATATTTGAGAGGATCAAATTGTGGTTGTTCATTAAAACTATCTTCATCATTCCAAAATCTGGTTTCCTGTTGACCAAAGGATGACATGTAATTCGATTCAGAATTTAATTGCCTGGGTTCTGGAGTCTTACTTTCTCGTACTCTTTCTATATGAGCCCAAAAATCAACTTCTGCAGGTTCTTCCTCCTGATAGGAATTAAATTGAGTTTCCTGTGTTGCTTCTTCTTCTTCGTAATGTACTGAAGCTATTTGAGGCTTGGGCAGGTCTTTCACTAAAGTTTTTAATGTATTTGTTTTAAATTCAACTTTGGTAATGGTTTCTATTTTTTGTGGTTGTTTGGGTTTTTTTACTTCCAAGTCATTTTGTGACGTTTTATTAGCCTCTGCTACGCTAGACCAGAAGCTATTCTTTGCAGTTTCCAGTGTCTTAAGTTTTGATTTAATAGGTTTTATGGGTGGTAAATCTTCCACACGATCAGCCCAAATATCTACTGCTTCTACGGATTCTTTGTTAACCGAGGGGGATGTTTCTGGCTTACTTTCTTTTGAGCATTTATTCGAAAAACTAAACTTGGGTTTCTTTTCTTCTTTGTCTTGTTCTCGTTCAGCCCAAGTATCCACAGCTTCTTCGGGTTTCTTAGTTTGTGATTTGGTTTCTGTATATTGTTTTGAGCAATTATCCCAAAAACTAAATTTGGGCTTCTTGACCTCTTCTGTTTGGTTAGCCCAACTATCCTCTTCTTTGGTTTCTGTTACTACCGCGGTTGGAATTTTCGCTTCCGGTTCTTTCTCCCAAAAATTTACCTTAGGTTCCTTGACTTCTTGTGTAGCCCAAATATCTACAGTTTCTTCGGATGTATTTGTATTAATTTCTTCTCGTTTAGTACAAATATCTTCGATGTCTTTGGATTTTTTGGTTAAATTTGATTGATCTTGGACTTTGGTCTCTTTTTCTATTGTTGACTTAGAGTTATCCCAAAAACTAAATTTAGGCTTCTTGATGTTTTCCTCGTCATCTTTGTTAGCCCAAATATCTTCTATTTCTTCCGTTTCCTTGGAAGCTGTAGTTAGGTTGTCTGAATTTGTTTTAGCAGAGTCAGAATTCCAAAATTTAGTTTCAAGTTCTTGCGTTTCTTCTGATTCTTTTGGTTGTTGTGATTGAGCTTCAATTTTAGCATTGACAGAGTAAGTATCCCAAAAACTTGTTCTTTTTTCTTTACTATCTTCAGCATTTGTAAAAGCCTCATGTTGAACTTCAGTTGTAATGTCACTTTCCGCCTTCTTCTTTTCTTGTTTGTATGTAGCTTCTTCTGCAGTTTTGTTTTCTTCTTCTTTGACGTCTTTCTTTTCCATAGATTTTCCCCAATAATTGGCCGATTGTTCTTTAATCTTTTGAGCCTGCATTTTAGTAGCCATCAAAGTTGCAAAGAAGTCCAATTCTTCGGGAGCTTCAGAGGGTTTGGTGTCTTCTTTGTGAATGGTTTCAACCGGTCCCTCGAACAAAGATTCATTTGCAAACTTATTACGCATATTCAGAGAGAATGATACTGAAACATCTTCCTGGCTTGATTCAATCTTTTGCAATGCTTCCTCTGGCACTGGCATATCTTCTATTGGATAAATGTCAGCCATATTTTTGTGTTCGATTGTACCATCTATGGAACCCGATCTGGATCCTGAATGTGTTAAGGATATTGTAACACTAATATCACAATCATCATAATCAGCTTCATCCTCGGAATCACTTTTAACACAAGCTACACTAAAGGAATTTCGTTTTTCGGATAATGACAAGCTATTTCTTCTTTCTTCTACCTGAGATTTACCAACTTCCACAATACCAATGTTGTCATTGGTAAAGGAAAATTTTAATGGTAATCTAACTGTTACTGAAGTGGAATCATCGCGTTCTTCTTCCTCATTTTTGTCATCATCATCATTTTCTTCAATTTTTGTAGCCAAATCATCTAGAGCATCATCTTTGCCTAGAGATATTTCACCACTTTGACTAGATCTATCCCCACGAATAACGGTTTTAGCCAAATCGCTTTCGCTTTCTTCTTCATAGATAACACTGAGATTATCCTCAACGATAAACTCCTCACATTCAGAATCATCTTGTTCGATACGTTGTTCCAATTCTAAATCTTCTAAACCGAGATGATCAGCATCATCATCTTCATCAAATATATCACTTTCACCATCAGCCGTAGTTTCATCGTCGTCGGATTCTTCATCTTGATCTTCTCTTAGTTTATGTTTATGATAAATTTGTAAATTATTGACAGATTTAATGGATTGTAATGGAACCGGCCCGGATGTGTTTCTTTTATCACATTGTTTGGGTGTAACTTCAGAATCAGAGCTTTCCGTATCCTCCGAATCCCGTTCAGATTCTGTCATTACCATAGTAATTTGCACAGGTGAAGTATTATCTTCTGGCGATTTTTGATCGAAATTCTTTATATAAGATTTTTTTGTTTGCCGCTTCAAGTTAAGATTATTTTCCATACTTTGAGACATATTTTCCAAATGTTGGGTTAGTATATCTACTACAGTTCCTTTTTCAGGTATACGATTTGATTTTAAGGAAGAGACATCTTCAATCTCTATAGAACCATGTCTTTGAGGACGTTGTGCTTTTTCTTTTTTAATATGATGTTGCAATATGACCTTAGAGGGAACTTCATCGTTACTGGGAGTTATGATAATATCCGGCAAAACACTACTGGCCCTACTTGAATTAGAACTTTGACTATAACTAGGAGCTACGGGATATGGATAGGCAACATAAGGTGGTGGTGGAGGCATATAAATAGAATAAGGATTTTGTAAATCAAATTCAGAAATTTGTCCACCTGATGGTGCAGGCGATTGTTGATGTGGGAATGGGGGGTACCGGATAGTAAGGATAATAATAAGGATATGGAGGATATTGTAAAGATTGTGCATTCTCTCCTATTGTGTTAGAAGCGTGGGGTGGTGGAGGCGGCATACCATATGGATAAGGCCAATTAGAGGTATTTGTATTATCCCCATTTTGGCCATTCATCATATGTTGTGGTGGTGGATACCAGGGATAACCATATGGATATGGATAAGGAGGATATCCTATAGGTTGTGTCGGTGGAGGTGTAGGTGAGGGTGATGATGAAAATACGTTATCCGAATTTAAAGAAGTGATAGAACATGAAGCTGATACCGGTTCTACGGTAGATGATCTGTTTGATGGATATGAATTCCTACGAGTATCTGGCTTTGATTCTAAGTCGTGTATTTCATTATTATTTAAATTTTCCTGTTCATCTACAATATTCAGTTCGTTTGTATAGATATTTTTGATGATTGCCGTTTTTTAAGTGCATTTAGGACAAGAAAATGGGGAAAAGAGAAAAAAAAACAAAAGAAATGAAAAAAATTGGTTTGATGAAATTCAATGAATACCATTTACAAAAAAAAATTGAACATTAAACAAACGATACCGAATTGTTTATGAGAATGCTTAGAAGATGTAGTAGGATTTTCAAGATGTTCAATGTGTTGAAATTTATTTTTGAATGTGAAGTAGGCATATGTGAAATGTAAGAAAGCCTTGGTGGTTTTTGATGTGAATATCAAGAAAGCCTTGATGGGTTTTGATGTGAATATAGTGATAATCCATTTCAGACAATTTTTTCTTAATATAATTTGTCATAATTTCTAAAGAATTTTTTGATATTTTTTTTAGCTAAACTTATTGTATTTGTTAAACTTTCAAAGCTGTAAAAACTCAAAATCTCAACAAAAGCTTAAACTTTTATAATTTGTAAAGTATCAAAAACTGTCCATTTGAACAAATTTAAGCTATTCAAAGCTTCAAGCTTTTGCGGTTTCCTAAGTTTATTTTATTGAAATGCAACAGTTGATATTTTAGAATAACCATAATTTCTAAATGGTTTGTGTCTGTTAATTTCAATTTATTCGTGTTCAAATTTGGTATAAAAATCCATGCATGAACTTATACAAAAAAAAAAAAAATTATCTCAAATGGATTGAAAGTTTGTCATGAGCTAAAATATGTAAAAATTAAAAAAAAAACTTAAAAATCTTAAATTAAAAAAAAAAAATAAAACAGCAAACTTAAAAAAAATGAATATTAATAATATATATTAAAAAATAATATTATCCATTAAAAAAAGTTGCAATTAAGTTCAAAAAAAAGGTGAAATTTTCACTTAAACTCTCTCTCCTATACAGAAAAATCAATTAATTGTATGCATTATGAGTCAAAATGTATAAAATGTTTGTGAAAAAAATTAATGAAATATGATATATACAAATGGGTGTTTGTTTAAAAGTGAATGTAAACATTTTTGGTCTAGAAAACCTTAAACTAACGTTAAAAAAATATAATTCAAAATTAAAACTTACCAGCATTTTCTGGTTGTGTCATGGCTTGTAAGATTTTAAATGATCGACTTGGTATAGCGCTACCGGTATATTTTTTCGGTTCGGGTACTTGTTGTTCACTGGGTGGTATATATTGTTGAGAATTATCTGCAATCGAAGGAATTTATATGAAAAATGAATATTCAATTACTGAATGAAATATAAATTACTACCCTAACAACTTGAGTTACGTACGGGTAATAAATATTCATGTGTTTAATTTTCCATTTTATATAACTTCCGCAAAAATAAGTTAATTCGTACAAAATTGGGCTTTTCGGAAAGCTTATTTTAAGTGCTCTCTAAAACAGTCGTAACCTTAAGGTTGTGCGTTTACATTAGAGCATACGCAATCATTGATAAATAATCTGATCTTGCATTGACTTAAAAATGTTACCACTTAAGTTTCGCACTTTCAAAGAAATTTAAATATTTTAATTGTAAAATAAATAATTATTTTTTAGATTGAATAATAGCATTTAACGTACAGTTAATACTGTGATTTTGCACAGAAAGAATAACTTTAATATAACCACAGATGAATGAAAATCGGTAACAGGAGAATTTTAATGAATTTCAATGCAAAATTTAAGAATAATATATTTTATTTCTGTGAAACATCATCTAATTTGAGTTTCTTATCATCTTTTGAGCTTAACTTTATCATTTCGATACTAAAAATGTCAATGAAGAGTTAAAAACAGCAATGAACGATACGATAGTTAGCTTGAGACGAAAACACAGGTGTATGCCAAATTTGCGTTGTTTCGAAAAAAGTAAATTTTGTTATCAAATTCTGCTGATAACTGCCTTAAAAATAGTTAAGTTTGAAAACCTCTAGACAAGAATTAACCTATTTTTGCGGAAGTTATAACACATTTCAAATTAAACACATGAATACTTATTACCCGTACCGAACTCAAGTTTTTGGGGTTGTACGAGTAATTTAAAGTTAAAGTTTGGTAAAGCTTTTTGTTACCATTGTTAGCATTTAAAGAGCGTTGTTGATTAAATTTAGAAGGCGTTGTTGGTGTTTGGTTACCTGTAAAGAAATAAATGTTTATATATATTAATAATATAATTTCATCTCTTTTCCCTTTTTTAAATTTAGTCCTGTTATTTGTATTAAGTTAATTAATATTATTATTAAATTTTTAGTAAATTAAGATTAAAATAAGTTATTCTTAATTTAAAACTTTTAAAAAATTAATATCAGCCAGAGCTTTCTAAAGAAAAAAGCTATGAAAGCTAAAAAAACAAGTCAAAACGGCAAACGCAATGCATTAAATGCATTCAAACTTAATAAAGCTTCCTTACTTAATTTCCTTGAAAAGTTTTTCCTTTAGCGCTATTTGTTTGCCATTTTAAACTAATTTGTTTATCATTTCTTTCAATTTCTTTAGTAAAAATTGCATAAATTAAATAAATTTCTTCGCTTTCTTTTTATAATTCTGCTGTAAGATATTTTTTGAAGAAAAGCTTTTATTGTAAGCTATTTGTAAACTTTGTTTTCCGAAATCTTCTTTTCATCCATTACCGAAATAGAGCTTTAATGAAAGCTTTTCTCTCTAAAAAATGCATTATGCATAAAGCTTCTAGAAACACTAACTATACATGCATTTTTTTTGTACCAGTATAATTTTTGGGGTAAAAGCTCAAAACAAAGTTTTAAAATTGCCACAACCTAGTTATAAGAAGTAGAAAATATTAACACTAACTTTGTTTAATTTTTCTCTGCTTATGACATTTTATACTTATCTCTTCTACAATTTAGCTTTAAACAATACGAACACTTTTTTGAAAATAATTTAAATAAAAATGTTGGCAAATCATTTTGATCAATCTTTTTTAATTTTTCTCTGCGTAAAACTTTCTTAAATAATATTCTTAAAAACGTTTTTTTTTATTTTTCTTCCTTTTTTTCTCTTATCTTTAGGCCTTTTTTAAAAAAAATCTTGTAAAAACTACCTTTAAAAGGATTTTCAAGCAATTTAACATATTTTTATTATTACCAACCATTTAAGAGATTTTTAAAGGAAGAATTAAACAATGCTTACGTATGAGTATTCTTTGAATGCTGTACGCTTTTTAAAACAGAGCTTTTCCCCTTAAAAAAATGTTTCATAGTCTTTATAATACAACATTTTGGTTTAAAGAAAACTGAAAACTAATTTTAAAAAATACTAAAAGCTTTTTTATAATAGATTTTAAACGAAACTTTTGACGAACCTCTCCGTTTTTTTGCTTTTAAATTTCTCTTCTTTTCTTCTTAACAAAACTTTGTTTTAAAGCTTTTTCTTTTTTTAAATAGAGCGTTTCTTTTTAAAAAAATGCCTAAGCAAATCTTTCATAATCTTTCTCAAACAACATTTTGCCTAAAAACTAATTTTAAACAAAACTTAAAGCTTTTTACCACTAAATCTTTAAGGAACATTTTTAATAACCTCTTTGCTTTTCTTTGCTATCTTGTTTTGTAAAAATTTCGTTTTAAAGCTTTAAAACAAGCTTTTTCATTTAAATAAAACTTTTTGTACCATTTCACGTTTGTAACCTGCTATGTAGTGTATGTGCTTGTGTTTCAGGTTCTCGACCATTCGTTCTTACCTTGTTCTTGTGCAATTTGCATACGTCTCATTTGTTCGACCGTAGGACTATTACGTGCCTGTTGGGCGCTCATTTGACGCGCAAATGTAGGACGCTGTAATTGTGGTTCGGCGTCCATATAATTTTCTTGTTTATTACGTTGCTGTTGATTTGCATTATCATCATTACTGCCATCATCTATAGTATCTGTGATTTTTTGTAAAATTCTAAAAGATTTTGATTGTATTGGTGGTGTACGCAGATCACTAAAATTATATTGTTGGGTGATGTTTTTGAATTTGATATGAAGAATAAAAATGAGATATTAGATTTTTTAAGAGCCAGAAACTAGTACAGGTTAGTAAATTTCACTTAAACCAAGGCAAATTATTAATATTAATTTTTTTATTTAAAATTACAATAATGAAAGCTTTTGTGTGGTACAAATGATGATCCTGTACGCTTTTTAAACATTGTGAAAAAACGAAATGTCTTTATAAGTTCATGGCAAACAACGCATAAGAAAAACGCACATACATATATTTGATTTTAAATTGTTGCATTAAAAAGTCTTAACATAAAAAAGCTACCTGAGACGATTTTTTGTAAATTTAATCTCAGCCTCAAGTGGACAGTCATGTACTATAAGATTATAATTCTCACTTGTTTAAAAAGCATTTTATTTTATTTGTTTATTTTTGTTTAGCAAAAAAGAATATTAAAAAAAATATAAAGAAAGAAAGCTATTAGTAATTAATAAAAAGCTTTAAATAAAACTTTTATTAGTTGAACATTTAGAAAAGCTTAAAAGGCGTTAAAAGCATTTTGTACTTACTTTTGTATAACGATTGGAGTTTTGGAAATGGGCCCACGACTACCATCATTATTTTCCATTGCAATTGGTATAATGTGTGTCTTATTACCACCAACCACATTATTAAGAGTTTGTTGCACCATACGAGGAGCATTTAATTGCTGTAAAGTTGGTGACATAACACGTTGTTGTGGTTGTTGTTGTTGCTGTTGATTAAAGTTATTATAACCTTGATCCACAAATTGATTGGGAGTGCGAACAACATAACCAGGAGCAGGAGCTGAAAATGATAAAAGTTCAATAAATTCAAACTTTAGAAAAAATATCAAAAAGCTGAAGATTTTGTAATGCTTTTGGAAATATTTCTAAAGAATTATATTTTTTTTTTTTGCTGTAACTAGTTATCAGCACTTAGAAGAGCTTTTTCGATTGGAAAAAGCTATTTTACTGTGAAAATCAATAAAGCTTTCAACAGGCACGTAGTAGTCGAACAAATGAGTTGTATGCAAATTGGATTGGACAGGAACAGGGTAGGAATATGAAGAATCTGAAAAATACTAGGAGAAACTGAAACCTAAAATATGTACTAATTTACAAACAGAGAAATAAAATAAAAGAAAATTGAGATTTTTTAGGAGATGAGTTACAATTGGGTGATTAAAACCACAAAAATCAAGCGGCAAGCATTAATAATAAAAGCTAATTATAAGAGCAAACAAAATAATTAAATAAATTGCAAGATTTAAAAACTTTCAATAAAATCATTAGCGTTATAGCGTTTGTGAAAGCAAATACCTTAAGAGTCGAATCTTTTTGATGTGCGATAAAAGTTTTCAGAGGATTTAACATACATTTTTATTTTAATTATTAAGGAAAGTTAAAGTCCACATAATATGTTGCTTCTAAATTTTAAACATTTTGAAAATAGCTTTTAGTTATTTAACAAAATTTTTATATATATTGGAAATTAAGTCGCTAAATCATAATACTGTTAAGCTTTTAAGTTTTTTGAATTTGTATAACATTTAACAAGTCTATAGTCATTTTCTAGAGCTTTAACTATGTTTGGGATGGTGAAAAGAAAAGTTTAAAAAAAAAAACGAAAAATATTTAATAAAATTTATAAAAAGTAAGAGAAACTTTTAATATTTTTATTTTTTTTTTTATAGAAAGCCTTTATTGCACTTTTCACAAATGCAAGGTCCTCAAATCATTTTCTTTAAAATGTTGTAAGCTTTTTTATATTTTTTTTTTTGTGAATTTGTATAACAATTAATAGATTTTATAGTAGATTTTGCTAGAGCTTTAGCATTTTATAAATAAAAAAATCGTTTTTAAGGAAAGTTAAAAAAAATTCACATGGACACTTCCGTCCGCGCAAAATGTTTTCTTAGAATAATTTTTTTAAACTTTTTTTTTACTAAAAATGGAGTTGGGGTATATATAATGTAGTTTAATTAAAATACATCTTAATTCTGAATAGTTTTTTTTTTTGAGCCATTAGATAAGTTTTTATTTGTATAAAAGTTTTCTTCGCTTAAAAAATGGAAAAATAAAGCTTTTTAATCAATCTAAAGTCTATACAATACTTGCTAGTCTTGATTTTAATTTGTTTGCCGCCAATGCAAATCATATTAAAAAACTGCATTACTACAATTATTTAATATTTTTCCATATAGCTGAACTCTTCAAACACATTACTTTCCCATAAGAATATTTATGCAATTTTTGTTTAAACCAGAAAAGTACAAATAATTGTAGGTGCCATATTAGTGCCATATTAGGATTAATAAATTCAGCAAAAATTTTCTAAATTGATCAAATTTTTTGCTGATATTAAATGTTGCTCACTTCGCTGACTTTTCTTGAGTGTACTGAAAGCTTCCTCTAATTTATATGTCAATCAAAAAATAGTTTAATGAAATAGAGTTGTAGTACGTACTCCTACAGTGAGAATTATCTGCATGATGTTAATGAATGTTTGCATAAAAGCAATGAAGTTGCACTACAACTCGTCCATTAAAACTTTTCATTAAATTAATGCAAGCTTTAATACAATTTTACGAAAACTAACTTTTTTTATTAAAAGTTTCATATATTTAATAAAGAAATTTCATTAAAAACTAATTTCATAAAAAGTATGAGGCTTTTCATTAGTTTTAAGACATTTTTCGCTCAATTTGTGAAGACAAATTTTTCAGTATTTTCGCCTAATAAAGTTCTCTCTGTTTAGTAACCTTTAAAGCTTCTTTGAAGCATATATTACGTTGTGGCTGTATCTTTAAATATTAAATTTTTTTTTAAAGCTTTAAAGCTTTAAACTTAAAACATTACCTACGAAAAATGCTTTAGATGAACTTTTACTTATGAATATGTTTTATAAATTGAGTAACATTTCAAAATTCTTCAAAATCATTGTTAAAAGCTAAAGCTTAATTTGTATAGCTTCTAAAGCACAGCTTTTTAGTAAGGTTTCATAACAATTATAATTTAAATAACTTACAAATATTGCCTCCATATTGTTGTTGTGGATTATTGAAGCCAGGTTGAACTGGTGTATAAGTTGGTGTAGCCTCCAATTGTATGGGTATGATGCGTTCCTAAAAATTTGTAAACATTGAAAACTTCGATATTACGTCTCTTTATGGATAGTTCTTACCCTAGGACCATTTTGTGTAGTTTCATTAGCTTGGGGATTTATCTGTAAACGCAAACCAGTAGAAGTTATGGGTTGTGCACCAAAGTTTTGACCAGAATTTTGTTGCATAAAACCATTGCCTGGGTTTAAGGGTTGATACATAGATTGAGGTTGCTGTTGTTGCACAGTTTGTTGTTGTTGCATAGCTGATGGTGGTGGTGATTTCATACGATTCAATGATGAAGGTATTACATTACCATTTTCTTCTGGGCGTACCCAGGCTGGTTGTTCTTTTGGCATTGGCTGAGAACTCATCCAACGTAATTGTTGAGAAGGTGCGCCCTGGTTTTGTTGTTGTTGTGGTGCCATTTGGCGCACAGGTGAGTCACGTTGTTGTTGCTGCTGTTGTTGCAATTGTTGACGTACAATATGTTGAGCTTGTGGCTCTGTAGGTGGTGCCAATGGGGCAATGTACAGAGAGCCAACATTGGTCTGCAAAATATACGACATTAAATTAAATGTTTGTTTAATTATAAAAAAAATATCCGCGAACGAAAAAAAAAAACGTGATAAGATTATAAAATATTTATTTTTAGTGGGTGGGTATTTTAAGCATTATATTATGCAAACAAAATAGTATTGACAGCTAAATATTTTCATTAGCGGGAAGAGAATTTTTTTCTTTCTTTAGAAATTCTTTATTAACCCATTATTTATCGGAAAAAAGAAACTTAAATTTTATAAACTTGTTCTACAACTGTAAACACTGAATATCTTAAGTTGTTATTTGAGAAAAAAAAAATATATGAATCTTAAAAAAAAGAGCTTTTATTTGAACCACTAGAACTACTAAACTACTAAAAATCTTAGTAAAAGCCTAAACTATGCTTTTATCATATTAGTGCTTTTCAATCTTTTTCTTTCCGAAAGAACCTTTCCCTAAAAAAGATTTTTAAAATTTATAAGAAGAAGTTTAAAACAGCGTCTTAAAAGCTTTTAAAAAGCTTTCTATATATAAATAATATAAAAACAAGCTTCATTAAAATTCTTATAAAAATTACAAATAAATCGTAAATGCAGTATTTTTTTTTTTTGCAAAAATCTTCTTTGTTAATTGTTAATTCTTTTATCTAATTAAATTTTTTATAATCTCAGTTTTTCCCTAATCTTTAATGGGTTAATAACATTGCGTTTTTGAAATATTTGTAACAATTATTCACTAACCGGTTTAGGACCTTGATAGGCTGATGTTTGAGTAGAAAAATCAGGAGACCTTTGCTGTTGTTGTTGCACATTATTGTAAATAGGCTGGGGATGCGACTGGGGGGATGCCACTGGTTGTGGCTGCTGTTGTTGTTGGTTTTGACTACGTTGAGTGCGCCATGGTACTGATTGTGCCTGGGGATTTGGTGAAACTGATGCTCCCGAAGAAGCTGAAGATGGGGAAGATTGCTGAGCCAAAGGAGAGACAGCAGGTGGAGCTCTTTGTTGCTGTTGCTGCTGTTGTTGTTGAGCAAATTTAAATGGACTTTCAGTGGCTCGGGGACTATCAGTTTGTCTAGTATAAACACTGACAGCTGGTGATTGTGGTGCTGCCACACTACGAAATTCGGGTCTAGATGATTGATGCTGTTGATCGGATTGTGGTGGTGGCGGCTGTGGAACACTGCCTCCATATTGTTGTGATTGTTGTATTGGTTTTATGGGAGATTGGTGTTGTTGAGTTGGTGTTGGTGGCGTGTACGTTTGTTGTGGTTGATAGTTCGTATAATTGTTATTCGTTTGATTCTGTTGTATATTATTATTCGTAGTATTCGTAGTGGGCATGGTTTTCTTTAAACCTTTATTTTTAAAGAAAAGTAAAGTTATTAATATATAAATAATAACATTAAAAACATAATTTGTAAGCTTTTTATTTAGGAAAAATTCTTATCGAAAATGTTTAGATTTTAAGCAAAAAAATTTGGATTCTAAGACCATTTTTCAATATAAAATATTCACAATGAAATAAACCAGTTTATAAGCCCTTTTACAGAAAAAGCCCAGATATATAACAATTTTTTTTTTGCGTAATATTTAAAATGAAAAGATACTTTTTTAAGAATAAATTAAAGATTAACATTTTTCATAGATTTTTCTATCGACCAAACTCTAAATGAATTTCAGAAAGTAAAATGTATTACTCTAAAAATTTCAAATTGTGATCTTTTTTTGTATTATGGAACACGGCTTGGATCCGGAGAAATGTTTCCTATTTAGAAAAGCTTATTAGTCATACAAATATTTCTATACAAAAATATCTTGTTCTGCTCAATTTTTCTAAAAGAAATAAAACTTTTTCCCATAAAAAAGAAAATTTTTGAATACTTAAAATTTCTTCTAAAATGAATGCTTTAATCCTAACCGATTGTCATTCTCAGCTATTTTTTCTATAAAAAAATTTCATATGTTAAAAAGTTTTCCTTTGATTTGCTTTAGATTCTGAAACATTTGATCGCCATAGTCTTATTTTTCATACTAAAAAATTGGAATAGGCTTAATTATCAGCAATAATTCGTACAGACGAAATCTTTGAATCCATGTTTTCCCATTGAAAAATCTCTGCTTATGAATAAAAAATAGCTCAGATTCTGAAAAATTTTAAAGGAGTAAAAATTGATTCGGCTGAGTAAAGAAATATTCCACATTTTGGAGCGATTTCTTCATTAAAAATCAAATGAAATCTAGTTTTAAGGACAAGATCTGAAGTTATTTTTAGCAAAAAAATATGTTTTCTTTCTGATTTGTAATTTTTCCATTTTAAAAAAGCTTTTGGGTTAGTTTTTTGGATGTTGTTAATTGGGGTTCTTGGTGGATTGATGTGGATATAATTAGGTTATTATTTTTCGTGGTATAAATGCGCCGTCACCAGTTAAGAGTTGATTGACTTAAATAAAAATTGCTGGAAAATATGATGGAAGTTAGAATGCGTATGATACATCTGTAATGAATTGATGGTAAACAATTTTGGAGTTTGATAAATGTCATGCTGCAAATATTTGATGAATAGAAACTTCTGTAGCTTAGGTCTTAATGTTAATTATGGTTTAATGTAGGGAAAAATATTTATAAAAGATTTGTTATAAAAATATGAAAAAGGCTAGTTAAAGTTACATAATTAAACTTGGTTTAAGTGAGGACAGAAACCTTAAAAGGAAAATTTTTAATTTAAATTTTAGTTATCATGTAAAAAATATTTATATAAAGTTAAGTTTTTATAAAGAGAGCCCCCGGTTAAAAATTAATTTATATTTTAGTATATCCACTTATACAGTTTGATGTGATTACGTATGTACCATATACAATTTTATATTGTGGCATTTATTATTTGATATGGATCAACATATGTGAACATATATATATAAACATATCAAATTATGAAAATTTTTATAAAATTGGATTAATGAGGTAAAATTAGATGAGACAAAAACTCCGCAAAATTATATTTAACCGGGGCGTTTTAAAGTTAGACCTTTTTTAAAAATCGTGGACAACAACCATAAGCTTTAAGGAAAGTAATATACTTTAAACTTTTGCTGTCCTATCATTAAAGTTTGTAAAAGTTTTAAGTAATTTTTGTTGACTTATTAAGAAATTAGTTGAATGAATAAAGTTAATACTCCAACTCCTTTTTGTTCTAATAAAGATTAGTTGAAGAAAAGCTTGGACAACAACCATAACCAAAGAAAGTAAAAATTATAATAGAAGCATAATGTATTAAAATTCGCAGTCTTTCTCGCTAATATTTGAATATCTATTCTCTCACCATCAATATTATCGCTGTTATTATAGTTTTGATTCGTTTCACCATAATTTGTTGTTGAACCAGTACCATTACTGGCATTCGTTTGCGGTGAGCTAACTGAACTGTTAACGCTGGCGTTATTGTCTCTATTATTTGTGGATGGTCTCTCCACCATTGGACTTTTTGAACGTTCCTTAGCGTACTCTTCTTTCCAGAATGTATTCTTCTCAACCGGTGGCGGTACTTTACGTAAAGCGGCCATCGGATTAGGAGGAATTTTAATTTCTGGACGAAAGCCCATTGGTGGTGGTTCGAAACTTTGTGGTGTTGGTGATTTGCGTGCCATACTGGGAGAGTTTGGTGCGCTACCACGTCCACCAGCAGCATTACCATTGGTTGGTGGTGCTAATGTGCCTGTGTTGGAAAAATTGGAAGAGGATGGTGGTGGTGGGGGAGGTGCTGGTGCACTACCACCATTTAAATTCTTACCGGGTCCTGGTGGTGGTGGTGGAGGTAGCACTTGAAAAGGCATACCCATAGCTGCTGCACCCATGGAGGCAGATGCTCCAGGACTTGAACCACCAGGCGACTGAGGTTGAGTGGGACGATTGTGTTGTTGTTGTCCGGTGGCACCTTCAGCCTGGGCATTACGTGCTAAACGTTTAGCCATACGTTCTGATTTGATTTGCGAGAGATCAATGCCACCGGGTGTGTAGGTGAAAGGTTTTTTGTCTTTTGTCATCATGGCATTTTGAACGCAGGCAGGAGCCTCATAGGTCTGTTGTGAGGGCATGCGTTGACCAGATCCATACCTAGAAAGAAAAGTAAAAAATATAAGGCAAAATTAAAAATAATGCAGAAAAATATATAAAAAAAAAAAATATAAAAGATATTTTGAGTTCAACTATAATCTCGTTATTTTGAGGACTTTTTCAGAATACAACATTAAAAAAAAATAGCAAAATAATTAAATATCGGAATTTAACAGCAAATTTAAGGTCGCCTTCATATCTACACCGAAGTTCCGAGATTTTAATATTCTGCACTATAAAAAATTATGAAGGATAGCTTATAGATTTTTTTTATAAGTCTCGGGTTTGGAATAGAGATGGACACGAAATATGAGTTTTAATATTTTTCAAAAGGCAAAGTCGAATAAAAAAAAAAACTCAAATTACAAATCCAATGTTCCAAACTGATAATTATATTTTTATTTTTTTTTTTAAAGAGAAGTAACACTCAGGAAATTCTTCCTATTTATTTGTGTGTTGCTTTCTTTGGAAAGGGGATAGTGGAGAGATGAAAGGTGGTGAAAGATGAAGGGCTTTAAACATCGCAACACTGTAATTGCGCGAGATGATAAATCTTGGAACAGTTGTTGCTCGCCACCTGATGTAGAGTTGGCGAATTTATTGAAGCTTTTTGTTTCACAGCCCTGATTTATTATTTTACTTCGGTGGGGTTAAGTGCTATGGGAACACCGAAGGTGGGCGCAGCGATACATATAAGTGATAGAAAGCTCATACATATTATTTTTCTAAATTGATGTTGTCGTCACCGGGAATCGAACCCGGGACCATCTGTGTAACAGTCCAACGCGCTAACCATTACATAACATAATTTGAGTAAGGCTTTACTGTGCATAATTTATATTAAAACCTTAGACTGCGATCACACCTAAATTACAAGCACTTGTTCAGTTAAAACGAGTGTCAACTCATTCCCGGCCAGTACTGCCACACGCGGTTTCCGGTAAACACCCGAATATGTTCGAACCTGTTTGTTGGTTCATATTGTGGACACGACTTAAGAATCATAGAATCATTAACTAACTCTCCCCCCTTTACCACTAAGCCGACCCTATGTTCGGATGACATGCAGTGGGGGTGTTCTATAAATATGCGAGAAATACAACTCTGCCATGTTTAGAACACTGTGAGTCACATGATGTCAAATTCACTTAGTCGCATGTAAAAAAATTTCCTTTGCATAACATTTATATTTTATGACTCGCCCTGTTCTGAATATGGTAGAGTTGCTATTTGCACACAAAAATACACAAGGCATGATATAACCAGGACGACTTTAAAATCTAGTATTGTTTGCATAAATTATGCAAAAACTTGGGTAAAAATACAATATAAAAAAAACCTCATAAAATGTCCATGTTTTTACTTTGTCTGCCTAAATTTTTGCATAATTTGCTTTTAAACTATTTGCAGTTTTGCAAAATCTTAGGCAAATGTGCCAAAGTATTAAAATTTTACAAGGTGTAAATGTCTGATCGTAGTGGTATTGATCTACATTTTTTTTTAAATATATAGTTTACCTAATTTTTCAATTGCTTTATTCTGGTCTAATATGTATTCATATTTTTTATTTAAAAATTTCTATTATTTCAAAAATAATTTAGAAAAATATATATTTTCAACATGTGCATTTAATATAGATCATACATTGACGTCATTGATGTTTAAGACCATCAATATGCGACACAGGAGTTTACTAGTTTTACCGTCATTTATAATAATATTTTTTAATTTTTCGTATTAAAAAAATTCTTAAAAAATTAAAGATAAATGCATTTAAAAAAAATATTTATTTATTTTGGCAACATATAACAAACACATGCTGCTGGTTTTTAAAAACAAATGTTTGATGTCAACTTAAATTTATAAAAACATTTTTTTTTCAATACAAAAAATATTAAAAAATAAACTGAATCACTTTAGACATATTCTAATAACCAGGGCAACCAGAAATATACTGTAACACGGTTTTTTTTTGTGTGAGTCGTATTGAAAAATGAATGAAATATTTATTCTGTGCGCCCCGGTAGGCTAGTTGGTAGCGTGCTGGCTTATCAGTGCGGGGGTCGTGGGCAGAGAACGAAGCCGATCCGCTAATAGCCGCGGCTAAGCCGCCGCCGATCACTTTTCAGGTGCTCGAGCCGTCGCCGACCTGAGCGGCTAATTTCGGCTACAAAGTATTAGCCGACTATATCAGCTGAGCCGACTATATCAGCTGAGCCGACTATATCAGCTTAGCCAATATTTTTTTATCTAACTTCATTTTAACTAAAAAATCATATTATTTTAAGAATCCTCCGCCTTCATCCGGCTTTTAGTACCCACCAATCTGGCAACCATAGGTTTTCATTATGACTTCTCTAGCGTTTGCAAAATGTGCCGTTATATTGCGCTTCACTAGAAAAAGAAAAAGTAAATTTTCCAAATCTTACAATGGCTCAAAAAAATATAAAAAACTTTTTTCATACTACACAAGCTAATCCCACAATTTCATCTGATTCTAACTCAAATGCTTCTACTGATGTTAAAACATTTATTTCGAAAACTGCCGATATAGCATATTATAAAGACTTGTTTAAAAGAAAAGATGATATAAAAAAAAAATGGCAAAGGTTCAAGTAAAACTAACTGGTTTATCGGAATGTTGAAAGCATTTTGGTAGTCTGTACATAAAAGATAGACACATATTGAAAAACATGAAATTTTGTAAAATTAGCTTAGATTACAAATAAATAAGTGAATTAAATTTTTTTTTTTTTATTTTATTATTTAATAACCATATAATTACAAATTATATACTATTACCCTAATCGAGCACTAGCTACTATGGCCTTCGGCGCGTTGTAGCGAAAACAGACTAGTGCCTCTGGTGCGAATCGAACCCACGACCCCCGCACTGATAAGCCAGCACGCTACCAACTAGCCTACCGGAGCGCACAAGTAAATTAAATTATAATACATTTTTTAACCATCGTCTTAGGCGATTTTTAGTCGCCGCCGAGTTTTTTTCGTTTAGCCGCCGCCGCCGAAAATTGTTCGGCTTTAGTCGACTTTCAGCCGCCGCCGAGTATATTTTTGATTAGCCGCCGGCGACAATTAAATGTCGGCTAAGTTCTCTGGTCGTGGGTTCGATTCCAACCAGACGCACTGGTCTGTTTTCGCTACAACGCGCCGAAGGCCATAGTAGCTAGTGCTCGGTAAGGGTAATAGCATATAATTTGTAATTATATGATTATTAATTAATAAAAAAAAAAAAAAAATATATTTATTCGTTTCACAATTGACGAGTTATGGCATCGCTTTGTTACAGGATGTTTTTGCATATTTTGATCATAAGAGCATATTTTTGATAAAAAAATAAAATTTTTGAACAAATTTTTTTTTACTTTTCAGACGTAAATAAAGCCTACTTTAAACGCATATTTTTCGTTTTTTTGTTTTATTTTTCGTCTTTAAAAAATTTGATTTTTTAATAAAAAAAATTTAATTTTTTTTTCTTAATTTTCTGTGGTTTGCAACACCGAGTTTGGAAATTCAAACCATTTTTACAATTTGAAATTTCAGTTTTAAGTCTACCAAATTGAATAAAATTAATCTTTTATATCCTTTTTTTCTTACCAATTGAAATAAATATTACAAAAAATAGTCTAACCGCAATGGGAAATAAGCTTTCAAATACAAATTTTTAAAGAAAAATGTCTTTTAAGAGCATATTTTTATGGGCATAAAATAAGTTTTTTTTTGAGCATATTTCTGGTTGCCCTGCTAATAACAGAAAAAAAGGGAAATTGATATAGATATTTTGAAAACAAGACATGTCTACACATATTATTTAACATGTCTGTGAAAAAAAAAATTATGGTTGTGGGAAAAGAAAAACCTTTGTTCTTTTAGCCCTGAAAATGAATACGTAAATTTTACAAAGTTTTTTTTTTTTTTTTATATAGTTAATAAAAAAACCTAAGTAGTACTCGATCTAGTTATTGTTGTTGCTGAGATGTGTTGCTGCTTCACCCACATTTTTTTTTAATTTCTGCTTAATGTTGTTAGTTTTACTTGTCAACTAAATGTCTGTTAGTCAATGCATACAAATTAGAGCAAAAACCGCAATGTCAATTTGTGGTGACGCAATTTAGATTTGTATGTTTTGTGACTTGGTAATATTGCCTTAGTGTAGCCGTGTTTTCTATATATTTTGCTTTTTTGTTTTTGCGGTTTTCTTTCTTAGAAACTAGTTGCTTGTCAATAAAACCTTATTAAGTTGAAGCGATTATTAAGGAGAGGTTATTATAATAACCATAATGTGTAACAACTTGTTGACAGTTATTTGTTAAACAAAATTGTTAAAGTGTTTATGATTTTGTGAAAACAAAAACAAGTTTGATTTGATATATGTATAATTTCCTAATTTTGTTATTAATTAAACATTTTTTATAAAATTATGGAACGTTCTTAAAAACAGTTAGATGTTTACGCTAAAAAATAATTATCGGCCGTGGGTTCGATTCCCACCAGAGGCACTGGTCTGTATTCGCTACAACACGCCGAAGGCCATAGTAGCTAGTGCTCGGTTAGGGCAATAGTATATACTTTGTAAATATATGATTATTAATTAATAAAAAAAAAAATTAGTTTTTAACAGCTAACAAATTAATTAAAAGCAATTAACAATGTCGAAAAAATAACTGACAACATTGTTTGAAACGTCTTTTTTTACAGTTGTTTTTTCTGTATTTTTACCTGTCGAATTCGTTATAAAATAAAAAAATATAAAAACCTATTTTTTCTTTCGATTACTATAAAAATTTGTAATTACTTCATATCGTCTAGTTAGATATGCTTGGAAGTTTTTAGCACAGTATCATATATAATTAAAAATGGTGTTATAGAAAATCATATCAAATTTTATATAGCCCCATGTTAAAAATATTTACTAAGTTCATTTATATATAATTAAGTATAGCTCTATGTTGAAAAAACTTCCTAGTTCTTTTATATATAATTCAGTATATCCCCATGTAAAAGGAAAAATTCTCAGTTCACTTATATATAATTAAGTATAGCCCCATGTAAAAAAACATATTTTAAGTTTATAACGGGTGTCCGCCGGGATGGTATACTACATTGTTTTGCCACCATTTTGGTTAACATTAGTCTTGACAGTTCATATTTGGCAGTCGTGAAGTAGACACGAGGCAAATTTATTATGGAAAAATATTCGATAAACCAACGTGTTTTAATCGTTAAAACATTTTATCAAAATCAATCATCGATTACTGTGACGATGAGAAAGTTACGTGAAATTTTTGGGAGGAACAACGTGCCAACAAAACGCACTATTTATCGTGTAGTGAATGATTTCGAAGAAAGAGGGTCTGTAGGTGATAGGCCCAAGAATGGACCACAACGTACTGCAAGATTGGCTGAAAACATTACTGCTGCTCAAGAAAGTGTTCAAAACAATCCATCAACCTCAATTCGACGCTGTGCTCAGGAGCTTGGTCTTCAAAGAACAACTTTGGCCAAAATTTTGCACAAGGATTTGCATTTGTTTCCATTTAAGATTCAGTTGACACAAGAGCTTCTTCCACAAGACAATTTACACCGCCGTACATATGCCAATAGGATGTTACAGCTCGCCCATGACAACCCCGATTTTCATGAAAAAATCATAATGAGTGACGAGACACATTTTTATTTGAATGGATATGTGAATAAACAGAATAGTCGGTTCTGGGCCATGGAAACCCCTCAAATTATTCATCAGTCACCTTTGCATCCATTAAAAGTGACAGTCTGTTGTGCAATTTGGTCAGGAGGAATCATTGGACCTTACTTCTTTGAAAATGAAAACGGCGTAACGGTAACTGTGAATGGGGAGTGATATCGTGATATGATTGAATACTTTTTAACGCCACAACTGCATGCTTTGGGCTTGATTAACATGTGGTATCAACAAGACGGTGCCACATCGCATATAATGGAATTACTGCGAGACCTTTTTCCACAACGAGTTATTTCAAGAAATGGTGATGTTAATTGGCCTCCACGGTCGCCTGATTTGACTGCTCCGGACTTCTTTTTGTGGGGATATCTGAAAAGCAAGGTTTATGCAAAAAAACCAGAAACGCTTTTGTGAGGCTAACAGAAGCGGACATTTATCTGATATTGTATTCCATACATAATTGCCGACATTAAATAAAACACTTATCAATTAAAGATCCATTCTCTTTCATTTAATCAAAAATTATAAACAAACAAAGTAGTATACCTTCCCGGCGGACACCCTGTATATATATTATATATATTTCAGTATGATTACAATGCTTTATTTTTTTATTTAATTTTGAACTTAATGGAGTTATGATATTACTATATAGAATTTATACGGATACAAATGTCGTAAAGTATTAGCGAAATAAAACGAAATGAGGACTACAAATCTATTTCTTTTAATTGTTTTAATCATTTATTTTAAGTATTCGTTTTTAAAAAATTTTTTTTTAACATTATTAGACAGTCGAGTCGCTTTACCTTAGAGTAGAGTTCGTTATATAACAATAAAAATTTAATTTTTTTAATTTAAAAATTATTTTGTTTGATTTAAGTATTTTTATACATAGAATTTATAATTTAATTTTTTCCATTTTTTTTTTTTTTTGTTATAAAAATTAATTTGTAATGAAAAATCATATACATATCTTTATGAACCATATTATATCTTTCTATATTAAATTAGATATGACAATATCGAATCAAAATCCGAATAAAATGTTATATAATATATATCATATACGATAAACTTTGATCCACTATATTTCGGATCATAATATCATAATAATATCATAATATCTCGCTTTATCCCCGAAAATGGTTTGGGTAGGGAAATTTGAGTGTTTTTGATTAACTTTTTTAATATTTTTTACATTTTTGTTTTGAAAAATTTGATTTTGGGGTAGGAAATGTTCCATTTTCCCTACCCATGGATCCGCGCCTGATGAAATGAGATATCATTATACATGACATCATAATATTTTTTTTTACTCGGGCTCTGATAATAAATACTTGTTTTTTTTTTGAGTTTATAAATCTTTGCTATAAAAATTACAATAACTTTTAATTTTTTAAATTATCTCAATTTATTTTTCTTTCTTTACAACATTTTTATTAACTTCTTTTTTTTTAACAAAATCATGTTTTTTATGTCATGTTTATATAAATTAATTTTTTTTATTTGGTTTTATTTTATTTTCCAGATATATTGTTACATACAACATTAAACAGCGAAAATTTCATATATGGTAAGTGCTACTTTTTTTTTTTTTATTATTATAGTTTTTAATATAAACAATTTTATAGGAAGTATTATAGAACTCTGTTACCGTAAACAATTGCCCATAATTGTAAAAAATACATTAAATTTGTGTTTTTTAAAAAAGTTTTCTATAATAGCAATTAATAAAAAAAAAACATGATAAATATGTTTATTACAAATTCGATATTTACCCAAATTGTAAAATTGTCTATATATGGTTAATAAGCAGCTTTACACTGAGAGAATTTTCTTCACTTCAGTAATGAATTTCTTCATAGATTTAATGAAAATTGTCACTGGAACTCGTCCATTGAAACTTTTTATAGAATTAAAGTCAATGTTTTATTAAAGTCAATGTTTATGATATATTTGTAGAATTAATGAAAATCTTCATACAGCTAATGAAAATCTTCATACAACTAATGAAAATCTTCATAAAACTAATGAATCATTCCAACAATGAAGCGTTTATAGAATTTATGAAACAGTTTCATAAAATTTTTTAATAGTACGAAGTTTCCTTGAATTAATAAAACTTCTCATGAATGTCGTGAAAAATGCATTAGAAAATTATAAAATTTTATGAAAATAAAAAAAAAAATTCATAGCTCTAAAGAAAATTTTCATTAAATTTATGAAGAGATAATTTATATAATCGAATGAATTTTTTTTATGAAACTAAGAAATTTTATAAAAACAAAAGTTTGTGAAAATTGTCTTAATATTAATAAAATTTCTTGGATATAATGAAATTCTTCATTGAATCTGCGAAAAAAATTCTATGAAATTGTTTCTTAAATATTATGAAGGATAATTCTTTCAGTGTATTAAGAAAACTTGTTTATATTAACAGATTTTCTTTACAATTCTACCTAAACAAAAAAGAAATTGCAAGTGAAATTTTAAATTCACTTTTATTTTTTCATATGCAGGTGTTTTTTTGAAGAGATTTATTGTATTAAATCAAAAATTTCTTTTATTGACCTAAATTATTTTCTTGCAAAAAGTATACATAATAAAAATTTGTAAAAAGTTAACAGGCCATTATTGTTTAAAACATATTTTTTTATAGCTTGTCATGTTGCAATATGACAAGAACCTGTCACTTGAAAAGTAAACTTACATCCTAAAGAAACAGAAATCAAACAACCTACTACTTACCACAACTTGAAGTACAAGTAGAAATTAAGAATAAAATTTCTTCTTCATACAAACTCATTTAATGTTAAAACGAAATACTACTGGAAAACCTGTAATTTTATTTATCTACCATGACATTTAGATCCGTAAACGGTGGAGACAATCTTACAGTCATTCATTCACCTATATTTTTTTTATTTGCTATAAAAACAAAATGTTAACACAACAATTTCAACATCTTTATGTCTCATAAAAGTTTACTAATATGTAATTAAAAAATTCTTAAAGTTTGTGTGAAAATATTAGTGTTGAAAATTTTAACTATTTTTTAAGCTACCGGTATTAGTTTGAAGCTTTATAGTAGAAACACACTCAACAAAAAAGTCGGTAAAGTCAGCAACACTTGCTGGGAGGATCCCTGTACAAAAATTGCTAATATCAGCAAAAAAAATAGTTAATATCCGCAAAAATGTTGCTGAATATAGCAATTTTTTTTCTGATATTAGCAATTTTTCTACAAGGATCCTCCCAGCAAAATTGTTGCTGACTTTACCGACTTTTTTTTTACTTTGATGAGAAAATACGTAGCTTTATCACTGTGGTAAAAATTAGTTAATCGATTGCCTATAATCCCATCAATATTTTTCAAATACACAAACTTGAAAATATGCTAACATTTATTCCATTTTCACTAAAAAATATAGAAAATGTCTAGTTTTCATTGAAATACTACAGGGTCCGCCAAATAACTTTTTTTTTTTTGAACTCCTGAACCAATTGGACTTTGTATGGCGTCATACCAAGGTCTTTATGCAAAATTCGTCTCAATGATGTCTCCGAAATGTTCAATTGTTGAGAACGACGGTGAATTGATGTTGATGGCGCTTCACGCACACTTTCTGCCACAGCAGCAATATTCTCGGGTGTACGCACTGTTTTTGGCTTTTCACGCTTTGGTTTATCGATGAGGATGCCAGTTTCCTTCACTTTTTTCACAAGATAACGAACATACGGACCATATTGTTCAGCGGAAGGATAAAACTAATTATCTGTCAAATTAGACATGAGCTAAGTGTTACCATTCACGAAATAAGCACTAGTTGAAAAAAAAGTTAGATGGCGGACCCTTTACTACACTTGTAAAAATTATAATGTCAGTGTTAGCATATGACAATTTAAAAAAAAATGGTCAAAAACCACCATATGTTTCCAAAAAATAAAAAAATGTTTTTCGAATATAACTATGCCAATTTAAAATTTTTGAAATATCTTCGATCTTCGATTTTTGAAATATATACGTCTAGGATTCGTATTCTGTGAAAATTTTAACTTTGGCTGCTATAAGGTAAACAAATTTAAAAAAATATGAATAAAGCACTATGCAATATATCTGCAAAATTTGGTTAAAACATGTTCAGCGGGTCCTTAATAAGTTTAATCTTAAGGCTACATAACATTTTTTCGGTAACAAAGTTTTGTTACATATAAATTGCATAAGTCTTTGCCAAATTGTATTAGCAAGCATTAAAAATAACTTAACTTGTCGCATATTGTTATTGTCCATTTGCTTACATTTTTCTATGAGTGAACATTAATATTCTATAAAGATTATTTGTAATAAAATATTGAAAAATTTTGACATTTTTATATGTAATAATTATTTATTTGAAATTAAGTTATTAGTGCTTTTTTCTACTAAACTTTTAACTTTTTTCTCATTTTTAAGTACACACAGAAAAAAATAACACAATTGTTTACTCTGTATTTATTTTGTCTCATAATCTATTAGCAAACATATAAAATATTGTCAGATATGTTGCCAAAGTAAAAACTTGGTTAATTTTAGTTCCGTAAAGATGATGAAAATTAAATAAGAATAGACTTGGTAAAATTAATAAAATTAATAAAATTAAAAAATTATCAATTTTATAAATTAAAAACAAAACAAATTTTATAAAATTGCCAAAATAGTTTTTTAAAATTTTATGTAAACAATAGCTGATCAGGCAAACGTTGTTTTGCCTTCAAATTTTAATTGTAATTAATTCTTTAAATCAAGAAATTTCTTTTACGCAAATAAATAATTAAAAAAAAATAAATTCACTTAGTAAATCATTTTAAAATTTGTAATTTCATGGGAAGCTCAACGCCTCTTTGTCCTTCTATCGCCTTTATTTGTAAATATTAACATAGGTTTTTTGTAAATATCTTCGGAACTACATAATAATAACCTTGCAAAAAGTCTTGAATGTGATAATTTATTTTAATGCTTATTTGTTTTTTGCTTTTGGTACCACGCCCATTTATCCCATTCCGCCCATTTTCAGTTCGACTACTAATATTTGTAATTGATGGACTCGTACAAAATTTGAAGGCTATATAGCTAATATAGAACCCTAGATATTTAATATTAATTTTGTATATGAGCTAAATAATCACTTTGTATGGGAGCTGCCACGCCCACTGGTATGATCCCGCCCAATTTTCCCATGACTATTCATAATATAATCAACGTGCACAAATTTCTAAGACTGGCTATTATAGAACTGTAGACATATGATATTAAATATTTACTTTGTAAGGGAACTGACACGATAACGCCCATTTTTTTTCCTGATTATTCAAATCAGTAACATATGGGATACTGCAATGTTTCAAAACTCTTGCTATCACAATAGTCAAGATATATGATGTTATTCAATTTATGTGGGAGGGGCCACGCCCACTTGAAATATATATAACCGAAAACCTAATTTGCACTATAACCTTTCAAATGAAACCGGTTTGGGCCAAATCGGTTGGATAGTTTTAGAGTCTATGGAGGACAAACATACAAACATTATATTTTTTATATATATAGATTATAAAAGTAAAAACTTCTAACTTATCAAAATTACCCAAATAGAACTTTGGCCAGTTTACAAAAGTTTAAATAAAATTTTTACAAGTTTTTAGGTAATATTTGTCTGTGTGTACTTGATAAAATCTGTAGATATTGTCAATATTTTTCTTGTTTTTCTACTCTAAATACTTAATATTATTCAAGTGTAAAAACTGGCACATTATTGCCACTTGAAAAACACCATTCATAATTTTTTAAATTATTGCTTTAAGCTATTAAATATGTAAAGTGATTTAATATTTATTAACATTGATAAGTGTAAAATATATATATGTATATATATAAAATGTATAAAGAAAATAAATTAAAAATTTGCATAAATCAATATTACACGCCTGCGGCAGCGTGGAATCTAATTTATTTTTACTAAATTAAAAAGATGATTTTTCTTTTGTCTTATTGTTATTAATTTCATAATCAACATAAATATTAAAAAAACAGTAACTGTAAAAATAATTAAAAAATTATAAAAACTTTAATTTTGTCTTTTGTAAAATTTAGTTTTAGCAAAAAATATATTAGGAAAGAAAAAAATAAGATTTGCCAAATTTGCTTTGGCTTTATTTTTGTTTTTGTAACAGTTATACAAAAAATTGGAAAATTTTGCCAAGTTTTTAGTTGAACAATTTTAAAACATGTAAAATGTATGCAAAGAAACCTTAGAGAGAGATCTATTTCTTGCAATTTATTGTCTAACTTTTTTTGTGCGTTGCTGAAATATCTTTGAAATTTGAAGCAATGTTTTCTAAAAATTGTTAAAATTAAAAAAATCTTTTGCAGTTACATTAGTTTACATTAGTATACATCGAGATTATTTTTATGTTATTTTCAATTTATAACGAGCTTTCAACCTCTGTATATTTACAAAAATAAAGCAAATTAAACATATTAGCTAGGTTGATACTAGTATTTCGATCTGGCTAAAGATCTCATCAGAACCCGAAGTTTTAGAAAAGCTAGAGCCTCCATAATAGGCAGAACTTTAACAAAAAACCTATTAATAATCAATTTTGCTCCATTCTTGTCTTCTTAGGAATCAAGCACGTGGTTAGGTATTTTCCTTAAAAAAATGTAACTTGACCAAATACAACCTGAATAATATTTTTATTTTATTAAACAAAGATTCTTTGTAAAAATACAATTTTTAACAATTAATCTTTACAAAGTTGTTAACTAACTTCAAAATATGCAAAATTTACCTAAGTTTATACTTATGTAACTTATTTTATATTACCTACTGCATAAATGTAAAAACAACAAAGTAAATTTTAGCGGAATTTTTTTTTTCGTATGCTTATTAGGTAACTTTTTCGGAGTTGTGGTTTAAAGTTAACTAAAAACTTTTGAAACAAATTAAGAATTTTCAATTTTTTTTTATTTTCTGTTTCCAATTAATTTGTTTTGTCTACTCAATTTTGTTATAAAAATGAGTACAAAGTATTTAAATTGTTATTACAGAAATTCTGAAAAATTTATTTATTTTTCTTAATAATTTTTTGAAATATGAAAATGCGCAATAAGCTAATTTTGGAATTTAAAAAATTCGAATTTACACCCAAAACAAATATGTATTACAAATCAAACACATTATAAATTTTTGTTTTCTTTTAATCGAAAAATGGCGGTAAAATTTTTTCATTTATTTTTTTTTTGAATATACAAAACTGTTTACTCATGATAATTATTTTTACATACATTTTGAATATTTGGCAACAATTTTAATGCTAAAAATAATCATATTAAAAAAAACCAACATTGAAGACTGCATAAGATACGAAAAAAGATTACAATTTCAATGAAAATACAAATTATTAGTCATTAATATAGTATGCAAAGTGTAATGATGATAAAACCTTTAAAAAAACTCAGTAAATATATTTGTTAAAAGGACAAAGATTTAAAAAATAAAATTATTCAATGTCATTGTCATTTTCTTATTAAAAATTTTAATAAAAAAATTTAAACAAATATTTTAATTAGTTTTGTGTCTTTGTGACAGAAATCCACCGGCGTAGCTAGAGCATTTTTTTTTTGATCCTGGGGGACGACATAGCCCCCATAAGTAAAATTAGGTGTTTTTTTAAACAAATTTATATAATTTTTATTTCCGAGATATTAAAGTGTTTTGAGCTTTTCTAACTATTGAGATGCCAGTTAGGATATTCCGGTTAAAAAATTGTTTTGGATTTTTTAAAAATAGTAATTCACGTTCAAAATTTTTTCGAATCTATTGTCAACATCTTCTACGTAAACTGTTTTTTTTTTATATTAACAGAAAAAAGTTGTAAAATTTGTTGCCAAAACTAATTTTTTTTTTTTTTTTAATTTAACCAATACTCAGGGTATGCCCCCTACACACAGAGAAAAATTTAGATCTTTGCCAACTGAAATTCGGTTACTTCGACTTAAATTCGGTTATTACGAATTTCAGTCTGTTGGTTCAACTGAACATTCGTTTTCACAACAAAGTTCGGATAACACTGTGTGTAATTTTTTAAGTCATGGAGATGATTCCTAGAGATGATTCTTAACACTGTTTAGGTAGCGCGCAAAAGTGAAAAATTTTTTAATTTCATTTTTTTTCCTTTTTTCTCCTGTTCAGGTGCATAGGTAGCAAACCCAATTCCCAGGAAGTTTATATGTTCTAGAAATTTGTTTATTGAGATCTTAGGTAAATTTTTGTAGTTGTTTCCTTGAATTTTGAACGGTTTGCTACCTATGGACCTGAACACGGGAAAAAAGGTAAAAAAAAAAATCGAATTTTTTTAAGTTTTTTGCGATTTTGATCTGGAAGGTGAAGTTTTTTGATTTTATATGTTCGCAATTTTTGTTCTTTATGACAAGAGCTACAACTTTGCCATAGAGAGTAAATCGAAATTCTGAACGGTTTGCAAGATATGAGCCTGAGAAAATGATCACTTTTTTGCGAAAATGATACCGAGGCCCCAAATCTTTGGCGGCCCATAAACAAAAAAGGAGATGACTTTCGGAAAAATTGGAAGACACGGGTCTTTTTTTTTAGTCTTTTATCACGTAGTGGTGTCCGTATATGGTTATTTTTTTTCGTGTTGCACTGTGTAATTCAACTGAATTTTAGTTGCAACACCAAAAATATTCAGAAATCTAATGTAAATATCGTTGTTCTAACTGAATTTATAAGTTGTTTCTATTAAAATACACTTTTCAATTCGGTTGGCACTTTATTTCTCTGTGTGTACTCATGCAGTACATTGTATTGATCAGGAAAATAGTGTATGGGAAGGAAGAAAGAGGGAGTAGTGTTTGTGGATATTTGATTCAAATTTTTTTAAATTGTAATTAACAGGGAAGACTTCTGCGGCAAGTTTGTTCCACATACGAATCGTTCGACTAAAAAACGAATTTTCTCTGTAATGCGTTGTGCAAAACACAGGACAATCAACTACAAACGGATGTGCTCTACTAGATAAGCGAGTATTACGAATAAAAACTCGGGCTCGTGGAATAAGTTCACTTATCTCAGATGAGCATCTCCCATGGTAATATCGATAGAAAAGTGTCACACAACCCACATTCCGACGATGCTAAAATGAATCAATAGAGTTGGATACACTACTGTTATTTATAAGCTTCACCGCCCTCCCCTGAACACGATCCAGAAGCTTCAGAATAGACAGTGGAGCCCCTGCCCATATATGAGAGTTGTATTCCATTTTTGGCCGGATATAATCAGCAAAACAATTTTAAATATTAGTAGACAAAAATAATCAGAAACAAATGTCAAAATTTTTAAAGTTTTTTATGCAAATAAAAATCTGTTCTTCTAAAATCGATAGTCTACGACACGCAGAAAAAAACTGGGAGTATATTATCGAAGTGCTTATGTAGTTGTATAATTACTATGCACTTCGATAATAATCCCTGCCCATTCAGACCGGCCTATCCACGCCAGTGCAGAAATCTTTTAAAAAAAATTATGATGATTTTCTTTTAAAGGAAAATTTCAATTAATCATTTTAAATATGGTAGACATCAAATAATATTTAAAGATAAAACCCATATGGAAAGTTGCTTATTGTTTATTAGAGAAAATTAAAAAAAAAATTCTATGGAAAAATAAAAATTACTAATAAAAACGATTTTAATATTTGTTTATTTCAAAAAAAAAAAATGCAAAAAAATAAAATGTGTTGAAAAATTAAACTTTTCTATGAATCAGATTTTATTTTGAAATTTTTTATTTAATTGTTGAAAGATATTTCAAAAAAATTTTGAAAATTCTTGTTAATACAGCCAACCGCAATTTTAATGGGAATATCATTAAAATTTAAATGACATATTAAGGAAATGTCATTATTTTTATGATATTTAGCATGATTTATTTGTTTATAACACCCAGAGATTGAGTGAATCATTATCTCATAAGGACACGCAAGAGATCAGCTGGACATTCAAGGAGCAATTTCAAAAATTTTCGACACTTTGTGGCAAAATATAATTTTTTTTTGTATGAAAAACACGCATTTTTTGTCGGTTTTATGAAATTTAATTGTGTTTAGAGTAACATATTTGTAGCAAAAATTAAAAATTTTGTATACGGATACTTTTTGATGTTATGAAAATGTTGTTTGCTCCATACAATTTAAAGCCCTTAAAATTGTTTTATTTTTTCGAGTTTAGTATTAAGTGGGTCTTCTGGTTTGGAAATCTTTTTAGTTTTTTTTTTGCATATTTTTTGAATTAGTTTTGGGAGATAAAGCCATTTTTATGGATCAATGTATTTGTCTAAATGAGGCATTCATTGTGTGCCAGAAAATTGAACTTGAAACTTAAACGCGTTTTTCTAGAAAACACGTTTTTGAAACTGGTACGCAGGGTTTCTCAAGTTCTAAAGAAAATTAAAAACATACAAATTTTTTTAGTTTACCTAAAACTTAGTATTTTTTTTATCGTTTTCTGCAAGTTTTTGAACAATATTATTCTGAGTGTAAAAAATTAATTAATATTTAAAAATCTAATTAAATGTCTTCATAATTCTTTAAAATTATTAGTATTATTCATGTTTATTTGTTTTAATTTTTCATTCAGCTGAGTATTTTTATCATTATGTCATAACATAAAAAGTTTTGTTCTATGTGTACATGATCAGAGATGGGAAATTAATATTTGAAAATTGTACTTTGAGAACACGATGGGACTTTTTTTGTAAATCTTAAGAAATTAGTTGATATTGGCTTGTATTCCAAACCTCTATCTAAAAAATGTTAATCTCTCTATATATCCTTCCAGAAAACTACTTAGATTAGAAAAATATTTGTGTACCTGGAAAAAAATATTAAACCCAAAAAATTTGTGTGCATTATAAAAGAAATTAATCAGTGTTAAAAACAGTCGTTATCCAGAAACTGGTAAAATAACAACTGAACCTGATATTTATCATAAATTATTACAAAACTTGATACACTTTACCATGTTTTAGTTTTCTTTCTAATATTTTTTGAATAATTTGTTTCCATAAATAAATTGATATATTATCCGTATCTTGACAACAGAGTTTTCATCCAATAAAATGAATGAACATTTTCATAAAATTAATTAAACTTTTCTTTACATACTTAACGAACATTTTCTTATTTGATCAGAATTGATTGATATTGATCAAAATTTGTATGAAATTAAAGTCTTAACACTTTCTTATCGAGCTTTTAATAAATAAAACTTTTTTTATTAAATTGTTTGAATTTTATTAAAAAGTTTTAGTGCACGTGTTTCATCACAACTTCATTGATTATGTGCAAGAATTCATTAATTTCATGAAACTAATTTTGTCAGTGTAGAACTTTCGCCTTGAAAGTAAAGAGACAAACAGAGAGTAGTAGTATTTTTTAAAGATTTTCAGCCATAATTCAAGTACTTTTTTCTAATCATTTGAATTTTAAGACTTAGAGGCAATTTAAACGAAGAAATTAATTGCAGGCAATTTTTGAATTCTCTTTTAAAGTTGCTTCTAAAAATCATGAGCATTTACACGAGGAGTTTTTGCATGCAATTTTTTTGACGTTTATTTTGCCAATCTTCTTTAATTGTTCATTCGTTGAAATTTAATTTATTCGTAATAATTTAAAATAATATAATTTAAAATAATATATAAATAGTTCTTTATTCCACATTATTTATTTTTTATTTTACGAAATATTTTCTATACACAACACTTTAGAAGCCGAATACGAATAAAGCAAATTAACAAGAATACGAACGATAGCAAAAAGAAATGTCAAAAAATATCTTGAAAAACAAAAACATTGCATGCAAAAATTGCCTCGTTTAAATGGCCTCTTATCCAAAAAAAATATTACAATTTTTGGTAGGTTTTAATTTTTTAAGAGAGTTTTGAATCTATAGCGCAGATTTTTTAGTACTTTCAAAAATTGTAAAAGTACTGAAAACTGTACTTAAGTTTTCATTTTCCCATTCCTGGTACCGATAATTTTTTCCATTGTAATTTTCAGTTGGTTTTTTTTCACTTAATGACACACAGGCCAGTCACTTTAAACATATGAACCATTGAGAATTGCCCTTGATCTTGAAATGCGCAAAAAAAAAATCATGCAATAAGAAAAAATAAAATATTTTTTTTCTACAATAAAATGGCAGAAAAAAAGTGTGGGTTTGTTTTTATTTTTTCTTTTACAAAATCAAAAACTGCATTAAAGTTAAGTTGCATTAGTTTGAAGATTTAAAGCTGATATAAAAAACGCCAACATGTGTCTACATAATCTCCATTTGAAAAAAGTGGTTTAAGGAAATGCTTTTTCGAGTAGGATTAATATGTACAAAATATAGTGTTAAAACTAACATGAAGAAATTACAATTTTTTTTTATGAAATATGCGATTTTTAAAAACTAATTAACCCGTTAACAAGCTTATGCGTGTAGAAAATTGAGCCAGAAATTAAATGTAATTTTTAACTGTAATAGTAGTTATTTTACTATGGAAAATGTAAAATCACCATTTTTGACAGTCATTCAAAAAAGAGACTAACTATACAGAGAGAATTCCTTGGACGAGTTTTAATGAAATTTTTTCACTAAACTAATGAAGTTTTCTTCACAATGTGAATGAAAAATTTCTTAAACTTCATGAAAAAGCTTTTTAAGTTTTAATGAAACTATTTTTAATGAAACTTTTTCATTAGACGTATGAAATTTTTAATAAATAATATGAAATTTTTTATTTAATTTTATGAAAAACTGCCTTAATTTAATGGAAAGTTTCAATGGACGAGTTCCAGTGACAATTCATAGATATAATGCAAAAATTCATAGATAACATGCAGATAATTTTTTCAGTGTAAAATTACCGTATTTTAGTAACAGTAGTTGTGCAAAAAACTTAAGAAATATGTCTTTAAGTAAATTTTAACATCTTTATTGTTATATTTCAATCATTACTTCCCCAAATTAATCGTATACATTATTAACTAAAATATGTAATTATATTTTGTAATTTGTTTTTTCATTGTTTCGACAGTTATTTTTACTAAAATTGCAGTTATTTTTTTTTAATAGTCAAAAATTGTAGTCATCGTCTTTTCATTTACATTTGCAGTTATTTTAAGTGTAAATTTAAGCCGTTTCTGCCTACATTATTTCCTGAGTATGGCAATTAAGTACAATTTTTATTTTGTTCATTTATTTCTTTAAAATTCTAAATATTAGTTTAATTTTTTTAGCATTTAGTCAATATTTGGACTTGCGACATATAAAAATTATTGCAATTTCTCTATTTAACGATTATCATTAACAGTTCTATTTATAAGTTAAACCGAGTGACTAACATCGAGTGTATAACTTTTTTAACACACAAATTAGTTATGCACTCGATGTTAGTCACTCGTTTAAACTATGTTAATTTTTTGCTTTAACAAATTAGAAAAAATATATTCTTACTAATTGCTTTATTATATATTTATCAGCTTTTATCAGAATTTACTGCAAATATACAATTTTTAGACTTGCTATAAAAATTATAGCAAGTTCTTGATTTGTTATAACTATACAATTTATACTAAAACGTCGTTATCAATACATTTTTAACAGTTTTTAGCCTCTTTTGTACTATTTTTGTGTCTTTAAACTGAAAAACATTTAAATTTTGTTAAAATCTCAATTTTGGGAAACAAAATTTTAAATGAAAGAATGAACCATTTTTAAATGTTTCTCATGCATTTTTTAAATTTTTTATATATATTTTATTTTCTAATTATTTGAGTTAATGTATGTTTTTTATATAAAAGTTTTTTTATTTTCAATATTTCGCTACTCCTTTGTGTAGCATCTTCAGGAAAATAAATAAATTAATAAATTTTCAAAAAATTTTAAAGTTTGAAAAAAATTTTGAAATTTTTTGAAAATTTATTAATTTATTTATTTTCCTGAAGATGCTAAAAAACAAACCTTAACTCAAATAATTAGAAAATTTAAAAATAAGAAATAAAGTTAAATAAACGAAAAAAATTATTTTATTTTCTATTAAATTCATTCAAAGTTTTTAAAAATATAGAATATTGAGACTTTCTATACAAATTATAGCAAGTTCTAAACATGACTGCAATCATACAAATTTCCAAGTTTTTTAGAAAAAACTATCTTTGTAGTTTTAATTAAATACTTACTTCATCAGTATTTTTTACAATACAGTAATTATCGGTTATAGTCACATCGCTTATAGTTCATATAGCGATATAGTTCACATTTTACGCTTTTACTGTCATCTAAAATCAAATTTCATACAAAATGAGTGCGATATAGTTCATTAACGATATAATCACATTTGACATATATGCCACGTAACTTTGGTTACCAAAAGTAAAATGATATGCAAATGATTCAAGTTACTGAGAAAAAAATCCAAAGTAATTGTGACATCTTAAAATTCGTAAGTTCGAAATTATTTAAAAATTTCAGAATCTGAGGATTGAGCTAAAGCTTTTCAAACATCGTTTTTAAATTCCAACTATTCCACCCTAATAAAATTTTATATAGTCACATTAATTGAAGACTATATCCGAAGTCGTTTCTATGCAACGAAATGGCATATATAAAAATTGGGCGTATGGTCCTATTAGCGATATAGTCCACAATTTGTGTGCAACTAACAGCTGTAACTATAAGCGAAAAGTACTGTAATGATGTATGAAGACTTGCTATAAAAATTATAGCATGATCTTAACTTTGTTAAAATCCATACAAATTAACTAAAACGCCATTTTCAATATCTTCTTAAACATTTTAATACATTTCTGTTAAATAATTTTCAAAAACAATTCACATTCGAATAGGTTTATTTACAGTTAAAACTCCAAGCACCAGGACGGACATAAAATTATTTCCCCCCCCCCCCCCCCCCCTTTTTAACAACGCTTTATCTTAAAAAAATATCTAAAATTTTTCTTTTTTAAAATAAATTAATTAATCTTTGTTTAACTTTATTATTTATTTACTTAAACGAAAAACAAAAAATTATCTCAAATTCTTTCTTTCTTATCTTAAGGGGTTCACCAGCTTTAGATTTTTTTTTTGATATTTTAATAGTTTTGAACTTTTTCTATATGCTATGAAAATTTTGAAAAAAATCACGGAAATAAAAAAGTTACAGCTTGTTATTCAAATAAACTCCTTTTACATGAGCAATATTTACTTTAAATGCTTTTTTCTCAAAACAAGATATTGAAAATCAGGTGTCGCTGTGCAGCCTTAACGAATGTACCGACAGTTGTTTTTTTGTGTTTCGTAGAGAAATTTTAAAATTTTTGCCTAGTTTTTTTTTTGAAAAATAAACAACAGCGATTTTATTTGGGTGTTTTTTTAATTTTTTGAGTAAATGGTAGGTACCATCGTACCATTTTAATGCAAATCAAAAATTTAAAAATCCGGCTACGTGAGGGACTAAGAATTTTTTCGTGAGTGAAACAATATTAAATTTTTTTTCTCAGATATGTACCCAAGTCGCTACAATGGCACCCTATTTTACTTTAAAAAAAGGGTATATAATGAAAAGGTTACCAGGGTTGCCATGTCAGTCCGAATTCTAAATTATAATTTTTGATGTCCGACCGAACAGTTCGGCCAGAAAATGCATTTGGTCTGTATTCGGTATTTTAAAGCCCTATGGACAAATTTGGCGGATGGAAAAATGTTTATTGGGCTGATTAGATGCTATTTTGAGTGTCAAATTTGAAGAAAATTCTGTAGTTAAGCAATGAATTCACTCTTCGGCCTCAGAAAGTTCGGCCAAATTGAAAATAGTTCGGCGGCCGAACTTTTAAATTTATAGCTAAACTTCGGCTTTTCTCTTAAATTTTATACACAAAATCGAATTAAATCGGCTCAACAAACATGTTTCCAATACCAAAATTTGTCATCATTGCCTCAAAATATAGTTTTTTGGCCGAACTGTTCGGTCGGACACTAATAATTTTCAGAATAATATATAATATTGTGTTTTTCTATCGCAAAAAGAAACCATTTATTTCTTTTTAATAATAGCTTAAATATTGTGGTTTCTATTGATTTATAAAGCAAGTAAACCCCTTAATTCAGGTATTTTTCATCAAAATATATTTATTTAAATAAAAATTGTTTTAAATCATTTTTTTTTTCTAAAAAAAATTTCATATCAAATGTTTTCTTTAGAAATATTTTTAAAAAAGTTTTCAAACAAATTATTGTTTATTATTTGCATAACAATTTTGCGCACTTACATTTCATTGTTTCCATTTCCGATAACACCTCCTCCACCTCCACCTACTAGTTCCTTAGTTAATTCCAAATTGAAACCATTATCGCGTTGTACCATATAGGCAGGCAGTGTATCGATATAAGCATTTGCTTGATCATTATAGGAACCTAAGAGTTCACGATATTTGGAATAAACCAATCTTTTTAATTGTGGATTAGGAGTGGCAGTAGTTGAGTTTGCAGTACGCGTTGGATTTGTGGCAGTAGAACAATGTTGTTGTAATGTAGCAGCCATTTTTTTGTGCTATTTTTTTTTTTTAATATTTCTTAGTTCGAACTTTCCGCTTTTAGATTTTTAAACACTTTTTCACTTTTTGGTTTTGTTTTTAGGGTTTGTTTTCAAAATTACAGCATATTTTTTTTATAGGTTTTGTTGGGAATTGTATTTAGGGCTTTAATTAATTTGTTTTTTAAAATTTATATTTTTTTTTCTAAAATTTTTCGTTTTTAAAATGTTATTTTATAAGATTTAACACCTTTTAAATTATTGAGCAATATTTAGTGAATCATTTAAGTTTTTGTTTTTAATCATATACCATTTGACCTACAATTCATTTATAATTTCTTTGAATTAATAAAAAATTATAAACCATTCAGGATATTTATCACAATCACACACCCAACCCAATCGATCTACCGTCCAACTATCTTTTGATGATTACAATGATCTTCATTTATGATTACATAAAAAAAATTCAAGTTGCCTTCAGCAAACGATTTAATACTTTAACTCTGCGCTCATGCACTAATAAATAAACCATAAAAACCGCAAATATGATCAATAAAATCAATACGTGTTTTGTTTAAACAAAAAACCAAAAAAAGAAACAAAATATCGGCACAATTTTACACATAAAAAGAAGTAAATCAGCTTAAATATAAAATTGTATTAAAATAAAATGATCACAATTTTATGAAGATCCTCATAAAAATCAGTTTAGAAGAATAATCGTTAAATAGAATTTAAAGAAATGTTAAGGGCAGTTTTTATTTCCTTTAAACAATTGTTTTTAACGGTTATTTTTTTTAGTGAAGAAAAATAATGACATTTTTCAGGAAATCAATGAAACTTTTCTTTAGTTACAAAATAAATGAAAATTTCCTTAAAATTGATGAAAAGCTTCATACTTTTTATGAAACCAGTTTTTTAATGAAACCTCTTCATTAAGTGTATGCTACTTTTAATTAATAAAATTATATTGTTCATACAATTTTCTGAAAACTTGCAGTAACTTAACCCTCTAACGCCTGACGATGACATTTGTCATCGTTTATAAAATTGAACCCAAACGCTTCGAATGAGTGTTTTATACTTAGAAATTGATATAGTTCGATATAAAAGTGAATTAGCTAAAAGTTTTGCGAAGAAACTGTTCGTATTCAGTGCACTGTTAAAACGCGAGAAAGTTTTAAAGTTCAAATTTTGTAAAAATTCAAAAAATAATTATTTTTTAATTAACTGAGATTTCCAACAACTAAAACACTTATTTAAGTTGATTTAAAACTCTTGAAAATTAAGTATAAGTAAGACTGAAGTATTACCTTTAATAATCAGTCCTTATTTTTCTTCAAGGACGAACAGGATTTTATCAGGATATCTCTAAAGGACATTGTCTTAACTTATAAAGTACTGGACGGATCGTTTTGAAATTTGGTATAGAGAAGACAATCAGTAATAGTAGCGAAAGTCTAAAGTTTGAACAAAAAATATTGAAGTTAAGATACTTTTTCGCCCTATTTCGCATTTTGCAAAAAGCGAAAATCACCATATCTTCTTAAAAAGAAGCACAAAAAAGTTTATTTTTGGATTGTGGTTATGTCTTGGTAAGACCAATAATTTTTGGTACAAACTTTTGTTTTACTTGCATTAGTTTTCGAGATAAATTTTAAATTATTTTTGCTCATATCGCCGAAAGTAGTCAGCGAAAAACATTTTTTTAAGAGAAATTATTATTTTTTTGCGAGACGAATACATGGTATGAATTTCATTGCAAAACAAAATTCGGGCATTATAGGGTTAATAAAAAGTTCCAATGGACAAATTCCAGTGCAATTTAATTGATTTTATGCAAAAATTCATTAATATCATGGAGAAAATTCTTCCAGGCAGTGTTGCCAGAAATTTTTTATTTGAAATTCTCATTTTAACAGTTGCAGTTTTTAAAATGTGTTATAAAGGGTCCGCCATGTAACGTTTTTTTTCCGATGCCGATTTTGCCAAAAAAATCATCTTTTCAGATGAAGCTCATAGTGCATGGCCAGCCGAGGCAGCCATTTGAATGATATTATTTTCCATTATTAACCGGAAGGATTGTACTTTCAAATAAAAAAGAAATTTGAGAAAATATTGAGTAGTTTTTTTTTATAGCATTTTCAAAAAAAAAAAGTTATTTGGCGGACCCTTTAGTTTTTTTTTTTTTAACTAAATAGAGTTAGTACCTAAGTTTTAACATTTATACAAAAATTTTTAATAAAAAAAACCTCAAATTTAACGATTTTTTATAATAAAAAAAACGTATAAAATTGGCTAAAAATTAGAACTATTTTTAAACAAATATATGTTTGCAGTTAATAGAGTTTTGAAGAGCCGAAGTATTATTGGACTCAGAAATTACAAACAATCAGAATGTTTTTTTTTTCGTAAGCCGATAAGTGAAAAGTACTGATATCGCAAAGTAGGGTCGCTCAGTTTTACCCAAAATATTAGATATCCTCCCGTGCATATTAGTATTAAACATTAGCAAAATCGATCCAGCGTTTCAAACGTTATCAGTGAAAATGTGAAGACACCTAAATTATCTATACAAATTAAAACGATTTGTAAAATTGTTTCCATCTTCTCTTACGTTATTCCTCTTACCAAGATATAACTACAGTCCAAAAATTACCCTTTTTGTGTTTTTAGTAAAGAAGATACGGCGATTTTCGTTTTTCGAAAAACTCGAAATTAAGCGAAAACGCAACTTAACTTTAACACATATTGATTAAATTTAAAGGCTTTGCTAATCATAAAATAATAATACTTTATATAATATTTATTCCAAATTTCATAAAAATCTGCCCATGCGTTTTTAAGTTAAAACGATGTCCTTTGCAGGCATCCTTATTCCAAAATTAGAGCTATTTTTTAAAATTTTAAGCTTCAATGTTAGTTTGTGTTAAGTAGCAACGGTTTCCCGTCAATATAAATATGTTTTCAAGATGTTTGTAAATTGTGTCCCTTTCATTTATTTTTTTCAAAATTTTAGCTTTAACGTTTTCTTGCTTCCAAACCGTGCAATGCACACAAAAAATTACTTTACAAAATATTTTTTAAATTTGGTTTTCTATCGAAATAGCACTTACGGCAAATTTAAAAGACGGGAGACGGGCTTGTCGGTTAGAGAGTTAATTAAACTTAAAATTAAAATTTCGCTAAACTTTTAAACTTAAAGGACACAAGCGTTTTCAAATTCGACGTGTGTCACAGCATTTGGAAATCAAAGATGTAAGCGTTGTTTCGCGATATGGTCATCAAAATTCGCAGAACAACGAGCACATAACAAAAAAAATTCTATGGTAAAAACTTGAAAAAAATACATTTTTAGAAATTGCGCTTTATGCAGGAGGTTTTTGTTTAAAAATGGCCAGTAAAATGATTAAAATTTTAGAAGATTTTTAAAGATATTTTTAATTTGTTTATCTGAAAAATTTTTTTTAACACATTTAACAAATTCTTACGACTTAAAGAAATTTGAAAATTTTCTAAGATTTTGCAGAAATAAAAATGAAAACAGGGCAATGTAGCGTTCTCTTTATATTTTTTTATACAATCTTTTTTCTTTTTGGTGACATTTTTGCAATTGAAAACAATGTTTTATAGTTCTGGGGATTTTTTTACTATTACGTTAGCACCGACAACTATTCTACTTACATTTAGGGAAATTTGTCCCTTAAAATGTTTCAGACTTTTTGTAAATATTTCTCAGATTTAAATAGTTTTATTTTTCGTTAAGCCCAACGAATTGAGGATATTTCTACACTACGAAATATATACTATGTTTAATATGAACAACAAAACAGACCATAAATTAGGTCTTTCCAAATTCTTCTGTACAAAATATGGAAAAAAAGGTTGCAAACAATTGCCAAGTTTTTAGGTGGAAAAAGTAAAAACTTGGTTAATTTTCCCAAGTTTATATATAATTTATAAAAATAAAATACATGAGCTTTTTTATCAATATTTTGTTTGCCAAAATGACATTTTTTCACAAAACATTTTTTAAAGAAGTTCTTTTCGCAATGTGAATGAAAAATTTCCTCATATTTATGAAAAAGTTTGATATAAATTTATTAAAAATAAAAATTATGTTTTTTCGATCAATGAATATGAAAATTATTCAAGTTAGAGGAAATTCTCTATATTTCTTTATTAGGATATTGTCCTAACAAATAATCTATAGAGTTTTTGTTTTCAAATTTATTAATTTATGAAAAAGTTTCATAGTGTTTATGAAACTACTTTTAATGAAACTTTTTCATTAGTCGTATGAAATTTTTAATAAATAAAATAAAATTTTATGAAAAATTACATTAATTTAATGAAAAGTATCAATGGACGAATTTCATTGATATCATGCAGATAATTCTCTCAGTGTAGACATAAACAATTAAGGGCGAATAACTTTTCTAAAAATAACCAGAGTTAAACTTTAACCACAGATATTTCTATATAAATTTAACATTCATACCCAGGAAAAAATTACACATTCCAAAAAGAAGGTGATGCCCACACTTGCTTACATATCTCATTGCCAAATTTAGTAACTGCAATACCAAACTCATTCCAACGATAGAGTCAAAAATGCAGTAGTATTGTAATCATTTCTTTAAATTTAAATCAGAAAGCATGAACTCAATAACAAAGTAATCATTTACTTAAAAGAAAATAACAATGTTATTAACTTATATGTCTAACTTTTTGTACTCAAGAAGTAATCACATACTTTTTCTTAATAAAAGGACGTTATTGGAAGTAGTTCCTAATTTTGAAAAAAGAAGTTATACAATTTTTAAGAATTTATCTCATATACCTATTTTTTCAAACAAATTTTTATTTGCAGGAAAATAATACTAAAAACAGGCATGTTGCCCAAATTTTGTTAAAATATGGTTAGGTATAAATTAGGGAAGCGCACGTGAGCAGAAAATTGTGAGTGGAAGTTGAAATTACTGACGTTATCGTGAGTGAGCGTAAAAAAAGTTTTCGAGGGTGATTTTTGTTTTTCAATTTTGAATTGTTCTTTTTTTTTTGAAAAATTTATATTTTCGTGGTTTATAGCTCCAAAATTATGACAAACCCATGGTTATCATAACAATTCGATGTTTCACTTTTTAGGATTTTATTTCCGTATGAGTTTTGATCGTTATATTTGAGTGACTTAGGAGAATCACGTGTAAGTAAAAGTTGAATTTACTTATGGAACTACTTCTTTTTTTTTTAAATGTAAGTACTTCTTATTTTTTCTAGTGAACTATTTATTTTATTTTATTTGTGTAAGTACTTCGTAGTTCTACAATGGAACTATTTCTTTATTAAAAAATGTATGTAGTTCTTAAAAATATAAAGTAAATGGTTCTTCGGTAAAAAAAATAATCAGTTCTAAAGAATCAATTATTTTAGTCTCACGCCCTGTTAAAAGAATCGAGTAGGTAATCTAGTAAGGAATGCGTTCTGCCCAAAATGCTTGATTACAAACCCGCTTACCTTTTTGGAAATTTTTTGCTGGGTAACTATGGTTAAACTCTAAAAGATTTAAAAAAACTTTTTATCCAAGACAGATTAATACAATTTTCTTATAAAAAATACCAATTTTGAAAATGTAAGTAAAATTTACAACTATTTGTAAAAAAATTTACAAATTCGAAGTTAAAAAAACTTTTTGCCTGCTTTTCTCATGTTTGGGTTAATTTTTATTTTTGTTAATGTAAAACAAAAATACCACACAAATTGAAATGATCTTCAAAAAAAAGGCATTTATTTGTATTGTTTTAAAATTGAAATCAGATCATAAAATTTAAATCAATCTCAGCATCAAACAAAAAAGTATTACAATTGTGATACACAATGTTCACAGCTGTATCTTGAAGTTTATGGAAAAAAAAATATAAAAATCTAAATAAAAAATCTCAAAAAAATCTGACTCAACAAATTTGAATTTTATTAAATTTATTTAAATTAATTTCTTGTGATCTTTCTTTTCGTTTTGCAGCAAGAGCACCTTAATCAAAAAAATATTGAAAATTTAAAAACATATTTATCATCAATTTATCATTATTATATTGGTTGATTTCAATAAGTTTTTAGGCGTTTCTTCTGTCTATGAACTTTAAGCCATATTCACTTAAAAGTGGTGTGTTCTTACTAGGGTACGTGTTCTTTTGATGATTCATCTAATTTATATTGATTGCTAGTGTAGAAAGAATATGTGATGGTCGTGTGTGTCCCTTCTTTATAATGTGTGAAATATATAGAAAATTTATTATAACATAAATTTCAAGATTTGTGTATGAATACATTCTGGGTTTTAAGAGGTATACAAATTACAAAGAAAACAGGTTGGTTTTCTTAGAAAAATTCGTGATATTTTAAAATTTGAAAAGATTTAAAACAAAAGAAACGTTTGTCCAAGAAAAAATACTCATAAACACAAAAAAAAATTCCGTTTATAAAATATGGAGGAGACATTAGAGTTAAATCTCAAAAATGTGTAACACAGAATATTAGTTAGATTGTGCTCTGTTTTGTTATAAAGTCCGTAGTTACGAATGAGTAATATTTTATATTTAATAATTAGATATTACTCATACGTAAAAATATTGTAAAAACAATTACATTTTTGAATTGTTGTCAAAATAATTTCCGATTTAGCTGAAATCGTTTCAGACTTTTTATATTTTAAAACTCTATTAAAAAAATTATATTTTGCTTTATGTAGTCATATCAATTTGTATCAGTTTATATCTAAACTGATACAAATAGATATAATTATAAAAAACCTGATATTGTATCCCTAGTGGGCCGATATAACTGTATCTGTTTGTATGAGTTATCTGATGCAATTTGATGAATGCCCAGTACAATTTTATCCGAATTATGGCGCGATAGAATTGTATTAGATTGTATCACTTTTGTTTTCTAATTGTATATAGATATAATTGTAAATATATGTATATAATTATATAAAAACCAGATGTTATTGTATCCAGATTTTGACCTGATATAATAATAGTAATGATTTTATGTGAACTGATACATCTAAATATAATTAGATTACCTAGTATTGTTTTGGATTTGGACAAACTACGTTTTTCGATTACAGTCTATTCCTGATTATATTGTTTGGTATTCGACTTCCGAAATTTAGAGGCCAGTCGTTTAAATTTGCGCCTATCATATTTCGCTGTATATTTTAACATCTTTGGAATATGAATATTATACCAAGATCTTTTAATCACCGAAAGATTTTGCATAATATTCGATTTGCGCTTGATTGCTATTTTAAGGAGCTAGACAGTTTTTACTAGAAACAGGCAGCTATTGAATATTGCTGAAAAAAGTGTAAAAAGCTAAAAGGAGATTATGTTGAGAAATAAAGAGCAGTTTCACCAAATTTGTTGTGTTGTCTTTGTTGGGTCGGCTAATTATGAGAACGCCCTCGTATGTGGTATATATCGTAATACCAATTTGTAGTATCCGACTAAACAGTTCGGCCAGAAAATGCATTTGGTCTGTATTCGGTATTTTAAAGCATTATGGTCAAATTTGGAGGATGGAAAAATATTTATTGCTATTTTGAGTGTCAAATTTGAAGAAAAGTCAGTAGTTAAGCAATGCATTCACTGTTCGGTCTCAGAAAGTTCGGTCAAATTGAAAATAGTTTGGCGGCCGAACTTTAAACTTTATAGCTAAGCTTCGGCTTTTCTCTTAAATTTTATACACAAAATCGAATTAAATCGGCTCAACAAACATGTTTCCAATACCAAAATTTGTCATCATTGCCTCTAGATATCAAAAAACCGACAAAATATAGTTTTTTGAACAATTTCGAGGTGACTTTACATATCCACTCATAACTTTTGAACCCTTCCACCGATTTTGCTCATTTCCATTACCAAACTGCTTATAATATCAACAAACTATTTGAGCAAAAACTAGCAACCTAGTTTCTATATTGGTGAAGTATTTTGCATTTCAACATGCAGACGTACGTCGCTATATACGCATCTCTAGTCATGCTGATCGATGAGTTATAAACGGAATGCCAAACTGATATACACCACCCTGCACCGAGGGATGAAGGGTATATAATAATTAAAATCATATTTTAAATATTTTTAAAAAATATCATGAATTAGATTTTTGGGGTTATTCAAGTTAAAACATATCCGTTTAATTTAAAAAAAAACTAAAACTTTTTTATTTTTGTTTCTTAATATTAACTTTTACTAAAAATAATACGAATTTGATTTAAATCCATGTATTTTATCTCGAAATTAAAGGAGTTCATGTCAAAATATGCTTAATATCTTGGCTAAATTTTGGTCGAACACCGAAGAAGATTACGAAATCGGACACTAAAAATTTGACAACGATTTTATGTATATTTTTGATCTAATAAAAAATATACATAAATTAAAAAATAATCAATTATATACAATTTTTTTTACGTTTTCAAGTAAAAATAGTTTCGGTATAATTTTAGCAGTTTTTTAAACTGTCGATTTTTAAAATTTGTTTAAAAAAATTGAATTTTTTTTTAATAAAAACTTAATTTAAAATTTCACAAATTTTGCTCTTTTTCTATCAACAAAAATCGATTTTATAAAATTTTGAATTTTAATAAGTTTTAAGCATAATTTTTATATTTTTGCAGTTTTTTTTTATAAATTATTTCTTTTAACTTTTAATTTCCTCTTTTATTTTATTGACACTTTGGTGCTATTTACGTATTTTAATTACTATTTTGTTATTAATAAGTTATTATTTCTTTTTATTAAATTACGTTTCACATAAACAAACACCGATTAAATTTAAAATATACAAAAACAAAACAATTTTAAAATTTAAACTTCGCGCGTTTACAAGTTGTTTACGCATTGAGTGTTCAACACTTAATGCGACAAGATAGTGACGATCACAGCAATAACTATGAATGTACGTTTCGTACTGACGTTTCCGAGACGTATTGTATGTAAAATTGTTGAACAATAGAGGTATTCACTCTTGATAGCATATATGCAAGAGTAGCATAAATGCTAGGATTTTATGCTACAAAGTGTGAGCGTCTTTTTTTTATATGTATTGCAAGTTCACAATCTAGCAAAAAAAACTAATTATTGGCAAATGTTGAATTAAATTTTGAAGAAGAAGACTTAAAATAAAATTTTTAATTTATATTTTTTCTTTTATTTTGTTTTGCTTTTTATTTTTAAAACCTTTTTTATTTTTTTTGTTGTGCATTTATACAAGATCTGCAAGCTTTGCAAGGTCTGCAAGGGTAGTTTGCTACCAAGAGTGAACACCGTTAATGTTTTTGAACAACAAGCAACCAACTTTAAAGTTGATTAGTCTATCTGTCGTCTACTGACAAAGCACACAATAGTGTTATTTTTAATTTTTATTTATTTTTTTTAATTTTTTTGACTGGGTTTACTTGGATCAACTGGCTGCTGGCTGGCGGACTTACTGACTGACTGGAAATGTAATAAAATAATAATAAAAAGTAACAAACTAACAAATCTCCAGACAACTTTGTTGTTGTTGGTGTTGTTTATATGTAATTTACTCGTATTTACAAAGGAGTATTGTTTGCATGTTGTTTGTTTGCTGGTTTGATTGTGTTCCAGTGAGGTGGTGGTGGCGTGGCGGTGTTAAATTCATCAGTTACAACTTGTAGTTATTATCCCTATAATGAGCAACATTTTGTACAACGGAAAACTTTAAATTTTTTACTAAATACTTAGTTTAGCAAAGTTGTAATCCAAGTGTGGCCATGCATTCAATAAATTTTTGAAAGACCGTTTATCTAAAAAAAAAACATGTTAAAAACTTTATTTTTAAAACACCACCTCAAACTCAAAGATTTCGCCGTTTCAAATATATGTAAAGGGTCCGCCAAATAACTTTTTTTTTTTGAACTCCTGAACCAATTGGACTTTGTATGGTGTCATACCAAGGTCTTTGTGCAAAATTCGTCTCAATGATGTCTCCGAAATGTTCAATTGTTGAGAACGACGGTGAATTGATGTTGATGGCGCTTCACGCACACTTTCTGCCACAGCAGCAATATTCTCGGGTGTACGCACTGTTTTTGGCTTTTCACGCTTTGGTTTATCGATGAGGATGCCAGTTTCTTTCACTTTTTTCACAAGATAACGAACATACGGACCATATTCGTTCAGCGGAAGGATAAAACTAATTATCTGTCAAATCAGACATGAGCTAAGTGTTACCATTTACGAAATAAGCACTAGTTGCAAAAAAAAACGTTAGATGGCGGACCCTTTATTTTTTCATTGTTGTTCAATTTGTATTACTGGCACGAGTGCCATAGTTCTACCTACCTCAAACAAATAATAATAAAAAAAATTGACAATTCAACGATTTGAAAAATTCATCAAAACCGATTAAATTGTGTTGTTTTTGTTGATGTCTAGTGTTTTTGTTGATTTCTAGTGTTTTTGTTGATTTCTAGTGTCCGCTTTAGCGGTCATAATGAAAATTAAATTTTTAAAATTTTTTTTCATTTATTAAAGTTTTTATGGAATCAATTAGTTTTATTGAAATTGTGAATACAATTCTTACCGTTTGCAAAAAATCCGACTTTTAAAACTCTTCAAAACTTGCACGTTATTCACTTTTTATTTCAATGAAAAATTACACTTTATGTTGCATTTTTTTGCAACGACACAATAAAACTAGGAAAAACGAGTGCATTCAAAAAAAAAAGATAGCGAAAATTACAATTTATGACAGTTGACAGTTTTTCCATATTAATGCAGCAACGCGAAAAATAAGGAAAAGTTCACTTTAGCGAACATGCCACATTGCTAACTTACCCATATTCAATTAATTCCTGTTTTGCTGATTTCAAAACTAATGCCTTTTTATAATTCCCTTGTATGTTTATGGGTTAATGCCAAACTGTTTGATTAGTAATAGAAGGCAGTAGTTGAGTATTTGTTACACACAGCTGCTAGCTGAATTACAACTGCCTATCTGGAAGTAATTTGTGGGAGACGAAATACAGAAAAATTCAACTCGATCTTTCTATACCGCAAGTGGTCAACACATAATTATAAATGGATATAAATGTTTTTCTTTAACTACTAGTTTGGGGATTTTTAATTTTTGAAACTTTTTATAAAAAAAGAAATTTTAGTTCCTTTCTTTTCATAGGACCTTTGAATGTAAATTCAACTTTTTAGTTTCGAACGAAACTTAACCCTCTAACCAATAAAAATGTATTAAGAAATAATGCAATTTCCATATAAAATCAAATTAGCTCAAGTTTTTGTAAATGAAATTTTCGTATAAAGTCCACGGTTTGGAAGCGAGAAAGTATCTAAATTAAAATGTGGTAAAATTTCAAAAAATAAACGCAATTTTCAAAAATCTTAAAAATATATTTAAGTTGTCTAAAAACCATTGCACTATGGTTTCAGATATAACTTTTCTTGGTCAAAATTCCATTTTTCTTACATTCTCCTTTCGTTTCTTGTATTCAGTTAATTGATTTTAAAATTTGTTTTAAAAAATATCGTTTTGATAATTTTTGAAAAATTGTCGTGTGGCAACCCTGACATTATAATTTTTATAACTGTAAAAGTATTGTAATAAAAACTAGCAATTGTTTATGTTTTGAGTGAAAATGGAGTAATATTTAGCATATTTTTTATTTTGTGTATTTCGAAAATTCATGCTTCGATCGGTAAGATTTTCGTAAATTATATACAATCGATGAACTTATTTTTATCAGAGTTATAAATTTTCGTGTTTTCTCCTTTTTATATTTTAGAACTTTTTAAAATTTTGATTCTTTTGTATTCAAACATACACTCAAAAAATATAACTTTGCTGTTAGCTTGACAATATTCACAAACAAAATTAGCTGAAACGTTTGTATTTCAAACCGAGTTTTTTTTTATAATTTTAGGGTTTTTTAACTTATTTTGAAAATCTATTTTTAGACACACCATCTAACACGTTACAAGGTGTCTTAAATGTGTATATTGACCCACTTCTATGACAACGCCATGTTAAAGTGACCAGTCAGATATTTTAAGTAGAATCAACTTTGTGAAAGGCGTGGTAGAGAAGAATGAGCGTATTTTCTAAAAATCATAACTACATTGCAAATTTTCAATTTTTTCTGAATCAGACTGCGCAGTTTCTGGTATTGAACCTGAACCTTCGTCAGTGACCCTGTTTTTTAGAATTTTTTGAATAATGTAATATTTGTTATGTTTTTATTTGTTCGATTGCGTCTATATGAAATTTTCTGTGCAATCACTGACCGTGGTATAGATAAACTGATTTCTAATGCTACATGCACTCGCACTACACTTTAGACAGAGCGCTTTAGCCCTCTGAACTATCGTCAGGTCGAGTTTTGTTGTGATTAAAACTTTATTTAATTACAACTTTCCGTTCGAAATTATAAATTTATCCTTTCTAGTTTAATTTTAATAACAATTTTTTTTTTACAATTTTGTAACGCCATTACCATTACAAATTGTTGGTCATAAACTTCTGTTGTTTATAATTTACCAATTTTCATATTCATATATTTTAATATAAAAGGTCTCTTAAATGTATATTTTTATGCCATAATATTTCATCTTTATTAAGGTAATACCTTTAAGTATCTCTTAAAATGCCATTGTATTTCTGTTCATAGATAGTTTCATCTTTATGTTTTAAAAAGAGTGAAAGTGAAAAAAATCATAAAGACTTTGTTGTTTTTTCTTTTTTTTTGGCAAAATTTTTTTTTTAAATTGGTACCCTCATAAACCATAATCGCCATGTGGTGGTCATCTTAAAAATTTAACAACATTAAAAGCTACTTTAGTAAAAAATGAAAAGAAGCCCAAAGTGGTTAGTAGGTATTATGAAAGAATTTATGATAAATGGTGGCTAACTTAAAGTTAAAATGTTTTATTAATAAAGATTTGTTAACATTATAGTTTTTGAAAAGTTATGAAAAGTTATACAATTTTGTTAAGATCGGCTTTGGCAATTTACAGCAAGAATTTAAGAAATCGAATAAAATCTTTTTAGAGCATGTTAGAAACACTCAAAAAAGTTTGACAGTAGAATCTACTGAAAACGACTGTATTTTCAGTTAAAACGGCGACAAAGGTAATTACCGTTGAAATAACTAAAAATGTAGTTGTTTTTAACGGTTTAAAAACAACATAAAAATGTATTAAAAACAACTAACAATGTCGTAAAGACAACAGACAAGTTATTACTACAATAATTTGAAAACAACTGTAAAAATTGGTAAAAACTACCGTTTTTAATAGTTATTTTTTCGGTATTTTAAAAATAATTTTTGTTTCTTTCAATTTCAATTACAATAAAAATAAATTTTTTAAGAAATCTATGGCAAGAGTTTTTTAAATGTGTTTTTATATGTGTTTTATATATCATTAATAAAAATATTAAATGTTTCAAGTTACAAAGTAAAATTTAGGTAATTTTGCTTGTTTTTTAAGTTAGTCAAAAATAAATTTTAAATACATTATAGGTAAAGTTTACAAAAATTAAAACTCAACATTTTTATTTTCTACCAAGAGAATTTTTAAAACTTAAAAAGAAGTGTTTTTTAAGTTTTTAGTTTATATTTTTCGTTTCATTAGTACAACTTTTAAAATTTATGAATTACAAAGTAAAAGGTGGGTAAACTAAAAACGGGTTTCAATTAAAAATTTTATTTTAATCAATTAATATTTTAATTGATTTTGCACCTTATACTGAAATGATAGTATTAACTAAAAAAATTTGCAGACAGTTTATTAAAATAGTTATTGTTTTTCTTTGCAACCTCAATTAAAAAGTTTAGTTAAATTGATTAAAACTTTAATTGAAACTTGAGAAGAAAACAATGGTAGTTTTAATAGAAAACTCGTATTTTTTATTTTTGTTATATGCCCCCCATTAAATAAAAAAAGAAATGTAGGTTTGTAAATTAAATTGACATTTTATTTATAATAAAATTAAAGCTTTTTAATATAAAAATGTTTTATAAGAAAACAAATAAAAGTAAAGACAAAATTTTTGTTTTGCTTGTCTTGAACTTTTTCTTGTAATTGAATTGCTTTCTTAAAAAAATCACACACAACTTTAAAATGATAGTTTAATGACACTTATACTTATTGAAAATTTAATTATTTACAAAAATAATAGTTTAATTGTCCTTTTTCGATAAGTTTTATTAAAATCCATATGTGCACTTTTATTACCACAGATAAAACACGAAACTAAATTAAGTTTTCGTGCGTACACGAATATCTCAACAAAAAGAGTGTTTGAAACTCTAATGAAATAACTACGATTTTGCGTGTATTTGAAATCGGTAAACTATTCAACTTATTAAAAGTTAATCATTTGCGATTTTTTTTTCTTTTTATTTACAAGTTAAATAATATATTGATATAATTAAACCTTTGTTTGATTATTTAATCTAAATAAAAAAAAAAAAAAAAATAGTTTGCCAAATTTTTAAAAATTTTGTTTACATGTTGTCAACACTGTATGGATATATTAGAAAATTCAATAAATTTTTTAATTGAGTCAATTAAAAAAATTGTTTAAATTGTCATTGATATTCAAATAATCGATTAATTAGATATTTTTGGCCCATAATTTTTTTTTGTGTAAAGTTTACAAATATAAAAAAGTCGATAATTTTATACAAAGTAAACTTTAATAACTTAAACAAAAAGTTTCTCAAATTATATATTACCTTAGATCTTAGGTAATGTTTTTCGTATATTAATAAAAAAAAAAGATTTGTTTCGAAATGCCCCAAAAATACACTTAAAAAATAGTTAATTAATCTTTATAAATATATATTTTTTAATTGACATCCCAGACTTTGTGTTATAAAAACTATGACATTTAAAAAAGTTGTGGGTTTTCATTTCCTAAATTTTCATATACATCGTTTTCAAAATTTTCCAACATACTCGACTTTTTTTTTTTTTTTTTTGTTAATATAAAGAAAATCTTATTATTCAAGGTCAGTACACGAAACAAAAATAAATAAAAAGGCGGAAAATATATAAGAAAATTTAAGAACATGTGGGTAAATTTTGATATTAAACAATTCTGGTATATAACAGCAGCATATATATTTTTTTTTCAAATAAATTATAAATACCACTTAAAACCAAAGATTTACGAAGAAAATAACGTGATTTTTTAAGAATATTCAAAAAGTTTTTCACTATAATATAAGAAAATTATGTTTATTTTCACGCATAAATTATTGTTTGTTCTAATATATTAAATAATACATGCTATTTAGAATTTAAAAAAAAAAATATTTTAAACATTATATGTTGGAAAAAAAAATTAAATAAAGTCTACAATTAAATTTAATTATACCAGAGAAAAAACAAGAATTTTAGTTGATAATACAAAATGAGTCATAGGTTTAAACAAAAAAAAGAAAAAAAAGTAAAATAAAAAAGTAGAAAGAATGTTTTTTATATAATCTGTAGAAAATTGGCAAATCCAGCCAAAGGGATGCACAAAAATTAGTTCATCAATTAAAGAGTGGAGGCGAATAAGGGTATACAGACCATTTTTTATGAATCGCGTTTTTTAAAATAATATAATAAAACTAAACTAGTAAATTTATACATACTTTGGTAAAAATGTTGCTATTTTTCGGTAGTATTTTTATTTTTTTCAATATTTTTTTTAAATTAATTGCAAAGAACTTTTTATTCTCTAGCACAATTTTAAAAATACAATAGTAAAACAAAGATTTTATTGACAAAGTTCAAAGATAACATTCTAAAATTGTATTTTTACTTTTCAAATTTACAAAAATATCGTTATTGTAAGTGCTATTTGTATTTAAAGTAGGAACATTAAAAGGCCGGGTATATATCCAAAATAAAAATATCTATATATATAAAACAGGATGTGTGTATGTATGTTACGTATGGACTCCAAAACGGCTGGGCCGATTTTGATGGAATCTTCAGAATATTCAGGCGGGTGACACTGTGAAGTCTGATTTTTGATTTTCGGTCTGTGGGCGGAGGAGCGTGGCAAAATCCAATTTTAATATTGTACCACCAATGACATATACATATATTTATTTTTTTTGCTTTTTTTTTTTTATTTTATTTTATTTTTTTTGAAAGCCGTTGTCATGTTTTTCAAAACGAGATATCAAACTCTTAAATCGGTTATATAGTTCCGAAGATATTTACAAAAAACCTTTGTTAATATTTACAAAAAACCTATGTTAATCTTCAAGCTATGTTACACGAACACAACAGCCTCATCCGTCTATTCAAAACAGCTCTAGACCAGATGCCGACAGATGATTATACGGTTGTGATAAGAGCTGACAAGACACCGGCTGGTGAGCATGAGCGGCGCTTCAATGCACCGGTGATAGGTGACGTCGCAGTTGTTATGGCAGTTGCTTTCAGCTATTAATTTTATATACTTCAGCAAATAAAGGCGATAGAAGGACAAAGAGGCGTTGGGCTTCCCATGAAATTACAAATTTTAAAATGATTTACTAATGTGAATTTATTTTTTTAATTATTTATTTGCGTAAAAAAATTTTCTTGATTTAAAGAATTAATTACAATTAAAATTTTAAGGCAAAACAACGTTTGCAGGGTCAGCTAGTATACTATAAAAACTTCTGGGCACTGTACTTGACTTTGATCGTCAAAGAGTTAAATATGAGTAAAGCGTTATTACATCGCATTCAATTTATTTGTTAAAATTATATTACTGACTCCTAAAATCTTTTAAATATTGATGCATTTATATTTTATCCTTCCATTTCTTAAAAAAATGTCCTTGATGTCCTTGAAACTTTTTTTAACTTATAAATAATATTGTTCTGGTAACATGGTTCAATTTTGATCAAAATCGTACCAAATAATAACTTTTACAACATGCTTTCAAAAATAAATTGGTCTGTATACTACGCTTTGCCTTATTTTGCTAATTTATAAGCTAAACTTATTGCAACTTCTACTTAGTTTATTATACAAAATTCGAGTCCCCTCTTCAAAAAATCTGACCGATAAATTTTTCAAAATCGAAAAGTCGAAAATATGTCAAAATTTAATTATTTTTACTCAAGATATTTATGTTATGCATAATTTTTATTAAAATACTGATACACTTATGATTTCATATAATGTCAGAATAACATTTAACAATTTTCATAAATGGTCAAAAACCGCGATATTTTTTCAAAAAATTTAAAACTGCGTTAGCTTAAAAAAAATTCAAATTTCATATATTTTTGAATTAAGGGGTTTTCCATTAATCTAGACAAAAATACGATTTTTACAATATCTTCAATCGTCTGGAATTCATATTCGTTAAAGGTTTAACTTTGGTTACCAATATTTCCACTGGATGGCGCTTTAAGGCCAACAAAATTACAAACACTTTTTAATGATGAATTGTTATTAAAAGTAAAATTTAGGTAATTCTGCATATAAAGTTTGCCGAAATTTAATAAAAATACAAATTCGATAAATCTAAACTTACTTTTAAATTTTTACAAAGAAAATTTATAAATTGCAATTTGAAAAAGTTCTTAGCCATAATATTTTTGTGTGTAAAACATTTTGATATTAAATAATTTTTATTAAAATAAAACATTTTTATTATTCACTCGTAAGTGATAATCTCCGACTTGGATACAAATCTTTTCAGAGAAGAAAATTAGAGGATGCACATAACAAACAAGTTTTCAATTTATTTTTAACCAATGGTGATAATCTTTAGCTTCGAGCTCATAAATTAGTTCTCATTTAGTGAGAAAACTAGTTTGTATGAATGTTTGTTGTTTTTGCATGGGATTGTCACTTCTTTCAAAACGTGTTCTGATGATGGGAACCTAGAAAATTCCCGAAATAGTTCTATCAACACATTCCTGAAAATGGTCAATTAATAAATTTAAAAACAAAAACTCTATAGATTATTTGTTAGGACAAAATCCTAATAAAGAAATATAGAGTATGGCCTCGAACTTGAATAATTTTCATTTTCATTGAAGAAAATTAAATTCAAACACTACCGCTCTTTCGGTTTTTATACTCTCCATACCACTGTGCTGAGCATTTTGGTACTGAAGACAAACAAAATTGGTTTACGGGTTCATAAGTTATGAGGGAAAATGCAAAGTCACCTCGCAACTTTTTATTAAAAATTTAAAACAAAAAAAATTGCTTAATATTTTTTCCTCCTTTTTTGTGCGATTTTTTTTTTTTCTTTAAATAGTTTTCTGCGAAATTTTTTTCTTGAATTTGATGCCAAAAAACAAAAAAATTTTACATTTCTTTGGCCTCTCCTGTAAAGAATTTATAAATAAATGTTGTATTTTCAGACGAGGGTTTTCAAGGGTCTCATCGTCACCTTTTTTTTTAGTATTTTTTCGATGTTGTAATTTTTTTCGGTATTATTACTACTTTGTCTCGAATCGAATTTTTTCCGAAGCCTTTTGTTTGCATTTTTCAGGCTTTATCCATATAAAACTTCTTTATTTGACTACCACTTTGTATTTTTACTGTTTTTATTCCGAATTTCGAAAATTTGCGCCATGCTGTAATAAAAAAAAGTACCTAATAATTGTAGCTTTTCTTCTTTCTATTTCATCCCTCTAATATCCAAGATTTCCGATAATCTCAGACAACCCTACAAAGGGAATTGTTTTTTTTTTAAATTTATCCGAATTTCATAAAAATCGAAGATTATTACATTAGATAATTTTCTTGTTAGTGTTTTTCCTAATTTTTTTTCGTAAATAACCTAAGAAAAATGGGTAAATCCCCTTAGCAAATTAACTAAAGTTAGATTTTCTTACATTTAATTAAAAAATACCTTGTTAACATTTATTATTTCTACGATAAGACAATTTTTTTATATCATGTTTAAAATTTTATTTTAATCTTATTTTGTTTAAACAATATTTTTTTATAAAACCGTTATAAAGTAATAGAAAATATTAAGAAATAAAAACAAAAAACAAAAAACAGCTGAGAGCAATATCATGACATTCATTAATGAGTTGAAGTTCAAAACATATAAAAAAAATTTACGATTTTTTAATTAATTTGTTTTGAAAAAAATACAAAAGCTGAGATATTTTTTAACATTCAATAGATTTAAACAACAAAGATGATAAGACTAAAACAAAGACTGCAAATAAAATACGATTTAATTATCAACGCAAAAAAAAAGTTTTTAAAAAAATTAAAACAAACCTGTATACAAAATTACATCCAATTATATAGAGATAGTGAAAATTTAGCTGTTAAACAAAGGTGAAAAAAATGCAAGTAAAAACAATATGTTCATTAGAGCGGCATTTTTTGTATGAAGAAAAACTTTTTTTTTGAGAAATTTCAATTTATTGTTCAGATTATTGCAGTACATATTAGGTCTAAAAGTTATTTGGTGCAAATTTGAGAAAAATCGGACAGCTTTAACCCGTGGCGCCCCACTATCAAAGTTTTTGATTTTTGAAAATTTTTCTTAAGTCGCTTTAAGAAGAATATGTCTTGCAACACTTAAGTTGAAATCGGTCTAACGGTTTTCGGGATATTGCGATTTGATTTTAATAAAAATTATATCATTTTCCTCTATTATAAAAATTTTTTTAAAATTATGTTAGACTTCTTAGATTCTGCATCAAAATACCACACAAAAAATGCTTTCATTTAACCCTTTGTAGCCCATGAACTTAAAAATTAAAATTTTTTTTGGTACGTTAAAGGTTAAGGTAAATAAAAAAACGTATTACTTAGAAATTAAAAAATATCCTTTATATATTATTTATTTGACATTTTAGGGATTGTGACATTACAGTTAAATAACATAAAAATATAATTTTTTCGTGTAAAAATGTAAAAATATGCAAAATGTATACAGTAAGTAAAAAATATTATTCACTTACCTACAGGTTTTCATAAAAACAACCCAATTGTTTGCACTTTTTGTATTTTTTTATAAAATTTAAAATTTTCAAACTTGTTCCTATTCGTATTATGCAAATACGAATAGAGACAAACAGACGGAAGTCAAAAAAATTTGATCAGTGGTATGTCACAGTATTGTGACACAAATTTGAGCGAGCTAAATAAATTCAGTATGTATTATTTCAGGATTTTGGGGTTTGTTACAGTAATGTTACATGAGGCTATAAAGGGTTAATCATAATTATGTCTGAAATTAGAGATGATGTAGCACAAAATATATTTTTTTAAAAGAATTTAATTGTTTTTCCCCATATAAGAGGCTTTTTGCGCTGGTCGCCAAGGATTAAGTAATTCGATTTTTTTTTAAATTTCCGATACATTTGTAGGTAAATTTACACGTTATCCTTCAACCAATTATGACATAATTACGCTCAAATGAAAAGTATTTTTGTCTGTTTTGCTAATGCAAACATTTGTAGAATGGAGGAAAAAAAAAACTCAATTTTTTGTAAAATTCAAGTCGCAATATCTCGAAAAAAATTAATTACAAAATTATGTGTCGCAAGGCATATTTTTATTAATGCAGTTTAAGAAAAATTTGCAAAAATCGTTAACTTTGTACACGGAGCGCCACAATTCGCACCATCTAACTGTAAGACATAGTTCTACAATAATCGCAACAATAATTGGTAAAAATCAAAAGTTGAAAAAAATGCCGCTCTAATGTTTATATTGACAACATAGACAGAGATTTTAGTAAATGTTAATCTTATATTTGACAGATAAATTGTTCTTTTTTTTTAAATATGCTTAGCATAACATGATATAATTGGTAAAAATCAAAAGTTGGAAAAAAAATGCCGCTCTAATATTTATATTGACAACATAGACAGAGATTTTAGTAAATGTTAATCTTATAATCTTATATTTGACAGATAAATTGTTCTCTTTTTAAACCAAAAAAACGCCAAAATTAACAAAAAAAAAACGCCAAAATTAACAAAAAAAAAAAAAACGCCAAAATTAACAAAAAAAAAAAAAAACGCCAAAATTAACAAAAAAAAAAACGCCAAAATGGAAAAAAAACATTAAATCAAAAAATTACTTAAATTTGGAAAAATTAATAAAAACACCAAAATTTAAAAAATTGTCTAAGTTAAAAAAATCTTAGAAATTATATAAAATCGCCAGAACTAACATAAATGGCTAAAAAAACACCAAAAATTCCCGAAAGTAAATAAAAAGCATTGCAAAAAGTAAACAGGGTTTCGAGATATAGACGTTTAAAATTTTATTAAACCGGTTAATTGGTTTCGACGCTTACGCTGCATAAGTTAAAAAACTTAATAGCTACCCAGTAAAATAGTAAAATCCTAAGAACTGGTTGCAGAACAACTTATACTGTATAATGACAGGTTCTTATTTATGTTCTGCAACTGGTTCTTTTTATATGGAGTTTGTAATATTTGCAATAGGTTCTTTACCTCCAAACAAGAACAGGTTGCTTTAGAACCGGTTCTAGAACCAGTTATAGAACTGGTTCTGGGACAGCGACACCTTACATTTCGACTCCCAGTCACCTGTTCTAGAACCGGTTCCATGTAACCGGTGTTAAAAGAAGTTGTTCTAGAACAGGTTCAGAGGTAATCTGTTCCAAAAAATTTTGCTGGGTAACATTACACAGGGTTTATATTTAAGTAAAAAATAATCATACTTTAATATTTGGTCGTTTTTTGTATAAAATCTGGTCTTGGACATTACATTTGATTTTTGGACTTTTTGTTAAAAAGTTATGGTCAATTTGCTTTGCATATTTTAAAAGTAATATACCAGTTAAAAGGTTAATTGATAGCGATTTTTTGAATATTCCCATTTTTTGTTTAAGTTTTTCAAACTTTGGCGATTTTTTTTAAACATTAGCGATTTTTCAATTTTGGCGATTTTAATTGAAACTCGATTTTAATTTTTTCTATATAATTAAAACTTATTTTTTATTTCTACTGTGGAGTTAACAATTTTCTAAATTAACAATTTTGTAAAGGGTCCGCCAAATAACTTTTTTTTTTGAAAATGCTATAAAAAAAACCACTGAATATTTTCTCAAATTTTTTTTTATTTGAAAGTACAATCCTTCCGGTTAATAATGGAAAATAATTTCATTCAAATGGCTGCCTCGGCTGGCCATGCAGTATGAGCTTCATCTGAAAAGATGATTTTTTTTGGCAAAATCGGCATCGGAAAAAAAATGTTAGATGGCGGACCCTATATTTAAAACATCACCGTTTTTGAGTTGCCAATATAATTCATCAGGAATCCATTTTATAATTCATCAGGAAATTTGTTGTTAATTTAAATTTCCTTCAAAAATTCCCTTGTTTTTTTTTCTTCAAAATTTGATTTACTAAATCCATACGCAACTCTTTGTTATTTATTGTAAATTAAAAAAATTAAATATTTTTTTTTTAATTTCATTGTTAAATTATTTCACACTTGATTTAAGCAATGTCAATGTCGGTTTTTTAATGCTTTAAAAAAACTCATCCTCAATTCAAAGTCATTGGTTGGTTATGGTCATGACAAACTGTAATGCATCAAAATCTAAATATTTATTTAAGACTTTAACAAAATAAAACAATAAAAAATATTCAAAAATCATAATAAGTAATTACGGCAAGTTGTAAATTTAAGACTTAACAAGAAAAATAAACAATTGAGCGGGCTTTTATTTTTAATTTTTACATTAAATATGAAAAAAAAAAAAATCACTTTCAAGTGTGCCAAAAGACAACATATTTTAAAGTTTAATGCACTTAATAAATAAGAAAAAAAAACATTTTAACTGAAAAAATGTTGAAAACAATATGTTATACAATTGTATATCGCATTCATTTATCATATTCAGGGGTTTAAATAATGATGATGTTAATTCAACAAGATATGTTGTTTATTTTTAATTGAAATGTTGTGTGTATAATTATGAAATTTGTATTTTTGATGGTAAAAATTTTTCACAAAATTTTCTTTTTTCTGTATGAAAAACAAAATTTTTTCACTTAAAGCTATTTAGCTTACAATAGTAGCAGGTTTATATTTTAAAAAAATTACAAAATTTAGGCCAACAAAAAAATAAATAAAACGTTTTACCACCCATCGCATAACCACTCATCGCACTTTCACTACCAGCTCTTTTTTTGTGGACATATTTTGACTTTAGAATTAGAAAGAAAAAGGTTTACATATATGCCTCTCCCCTTCCTACCCACCAAAAAAATGGGTCGGAAAATCGAATTTTTGAAACTTCTCAGCCCATTTTTAACACTAAAATATTCGAATAACAAAAAATACTTTGTTTGCTTTTGTTCTGGACGTTAGATGAAGCTACGTGCCAAATTTCTAGGTTCTAGCTATTTTAGTTTAGGAGATACACCAAAATCCCCTTTTTGCGGAGATTAAGGCTGATTAAAAAAATCTGACTTTGTTAACAAATGATGCGACTATATTGCCCTGATGAACAGATTATGCATGTTTTTTCAGTGACCAATAGCCTAATGAACATATTTAAACAAAAATATAAAGATTTATTTTAGTAAATAGTTTACTTAATTTTTCTTAGTTTAAACGAGCTTAAGACCATTTATTTATTAATTATTTATTTCCAATATTTCGTCTTCACATTGGGTGAGTTCTTAAGGGAACAATTATTACAATTTGATTGTAATAATCAAATTGAAATAATTGTTCCCTGAAGAAGTCACCCAATGTGGAGACGAAACATTGAAAATGAAAAAGTGCAAGTTAAAATTGTCGATTTGAAAAAAAAATGTTATTAATTGCTCGAGAGCGTTGATTTAAAACAGAAATTCAATATAAATGCTTAAGAAGATTCTTATTTAATTATGTGCTATAAAAGGTCTACAAATTATTCCTTTATGAATTAAAAACTAATACTATTGTAATTTAATAAAAATATGCAATAAAATGCAAAATATGCAAAAATATGGCTCAATAATTTAAATATGCAAAAAATATGCATTTGAAAGAAAAATATGCTAACATATAAATTTATAACACAATATGCAAGAATAAATCGATGGATGACATAATGTTGGAAATTTTTCTGTTTCTAAAAAATTATTGGTCAAAATTGTTTATGGGCTTTTTCATAAACGATGCGGTAGTTACGTTTTATGTATTTGTAGTCAATAGTTTTAATATGTTTCAAAACCAAAGAATTTGCATCAAAATTGCATCGATTTGTTGCTGCATATTTTTTCAGAAATAATGTAAAAAAATTTAAGTTTTTAACAATTATTGTTAAAAACTTAAATTTTAGCAAATTTTGGTTTAAAGTTTACATTTAATCTTTTTATTGCACATTTAGCATTTTATTGCATATTTAAAAGATTTGAAATGCGATTTAATAAAATATTAACTCAAAATGGAGTTTTTAAGTCTTAATGCTAAGGGTTTTCACGCACTCAAAAATAACTAAAATTTTTTGTTATTTTTAACTATTGAAAAACAACTAACAAATGTAGTAAAAAAATGCTAACATAAAAATAACTAACATTGTCGTAAAAATAACTGAAAATTGTTTACTACAACAATTTTAAAACAACTGAAAAAAAGGTGAAAACTAAATAGTACTTCAGTTATTAAGTTTTTTATAAAACATTATTATTCATTGGAGATGCAATGAAATTTTCTAATTACTATTTGCAAACTGATAATATATCAATAATAACAAATATAAACTAAATAAGAAATTTTAAGAAACTAACAAGATTTACTGGTAACTACAGAAATAATGTTTTGGTAGTTGTTTATTAAAATTCTAAAATTACTGCTTGAAACAACTGTTACAAAAATATAGTATTTTTTATTAGTTGTTGTTTTGTATTATTTTATAGAATAACAACTGTAATTCCACAAACAACTGCCATGTAGTAACTTACAAACTTTTTGATTGCGGAACTCCCAACATTTTTCGCTTCTAAAATCCTGGGAAATACAGCGGAAATTCCTGAGAATTTTTTTTATAAGATATTAACTCATTAAGGGCAAGTCATAGATCCGCTGGTAATTTCTCAACCAAACTTTGCAGGTATATAGAATAATGCTTAGTTAAGAAATTTTTGTATTTCGTACCCCCATTGTAACCCCTAGATTTTAGGTTAGATCGCTAAAACAATTTGCTCATTTATTTTGCCCTCTTTATCGACAACGTTTTCAGAATCCAGAAAAAAAAATCCCCGATTCGAATTTATGACAAAAAGCATATGCTTTTATAAAACTTTTGAGGTTATGTTACAGAAATTGATAAATATCTTTAAGGCATTTGTGTACTCAGGGAACTTCTGCTTTAAAAATATGCAGGCAAATACCTGGATGTCGTCAGTTCTGTAATGGAGACTACACTTGGGATCATTAACAGGTGGGCGACCAAAGTGGGACTGGGCGTAAATCCAGAGAAGACGGATTTGGTACTTTTCACTCATAAGACCAAGGTGGGCCCGTGGACCACACCTAGGCTAGGGGGAACCAATCTTGTTTTGAAGGACCACACAAAGTACCTGGGGGTCATATTGGACAGCAAGCTGTCGTGGAAACTCAATGTAGAGGAGAGAGTTAAAAAGACTACAAATGCGCTCTATGCATGTAAACGAATGCTAGGCAAGACTTGGGGTCTATCTCCCAAACTCATGCACTGGGTTTACACGGCAGTGGCTAGGCCAATTTTACTCTATGGAGTACTTGTTTGGTGGAAAGCGTTAGAGAAAATGTCTTACTGTAGGCGGCTTGAGAGCGCGCAGAGACTCGCTGAACTTTGTATAACAGGCGCACTTCGCAGCACGCCTACCGCGGCACTGGATGTAATCCTAAATCTACAACCGATTAATCTAGTGGCGGAGGGCGCCGCCAGGAAATCCGCCGTTCGCCTTTGTGCTACGGGGAGATTTACGACGAGACCTTATGGTCACGGGATGATTATTGAGGATAGGATCTGTAGCAGTGACTACACCATCCCGAAAATTGGCTTCACCACTGGCTTGCGTGTTACCCTGAGTGAATACGGCTGGTTGGCAGGCCTTCGTCCTGACCACAGAACCTTCAACTTCTTCACTGATGGTTCAAAGATGGAGGAGGGGGTCGGGGCAGCGGTTTTCTGTCGAGAGCTGGGTATCGAGGAGTCATATAAACTTCCCGATTACTGCAGCGTCTTTCAGGCGGAAGTTATGGCGGCCAAAATGGCTGCTGACCTTGCTCTTGTTTCTGAAACGGAGGGCAGTTACGTTAATTTCTTTATTGATAGTCAGGCGGCTATCAAAGCTATCGCCGGCAACTTGACCTACTCTTCGATTGTCCAAGAGTGCAAGAACTCTCTAGGGAGACTTGGGTCCGGAAGGAGAGTCCACATCTATTGGGTTCGTGGGCACCGGGGTATTGAAGGGAATGAGGTTGCGGATGAACTGGCTAAACGGGGAGTCCATTTGCCAGTTGAAATGGCATTGGACGTTCGCGTGCCACTTCGGTCTCTGAAAAGGGATGTAGAATCCACGATGATGCGAAGAGCTGATGCGGTTTGGAGAAATACCGAAACATGCAGAGTATCTAAAGTCATGTGGAAATCCTACGATCCCGAAGCGACCGAACTTTTACTGTCCTTGTCCAGGAGCGACTGTAGACTTCTTGTGGGGATTTTAACTGGTCACTGCTGGACGGCAGTTCTTGCCAAGAGAGCGGGAAGGCTGCAGAGTGACGAATGTAGATTCTGTGGGGTACCGGGGGACAGAGAGACGGTGGAACACCTAATGTGCCACTGTCCTGCTCTTGCACGCTCAAGGGCGAAATGTTTAGGGGACCACCTATTCCGCGATCTGGGAGAAATCTCAGAAATCGGAATCTTGAGACTTCTAACATTTGCTAAGAGGGTGTGGGGAACTCTGGCTACCATCACTAACGACTGACCTAACGTGGGGGTTATCGTTCCTTATCTGGTAACGCTAGGGACCTAATGGTCTATGCGGGGTCTTTGACCGGCCAGCTCAACCTAACCTAACCTAACCTTGGGTTTTAATACAGTTTCAATATTTTTAATGTAAATGTCAGTCATTTGTAGAACAAATTAAATTTTTTACTAACCTTGTAGCTCATTTAAAAAACAAACCACATCAAATGACTGTTTTATGATTTTACATTCATTTTTTACAGTAATTTTTTGTTTAAATGTTTGTTTATTTTTTACTAACATGTGTTTCATTTTTACTACAATTGCTAGTAATTTTTTGAACATTAAAAAACAAATGACAATGTTAGTTAAATTTACTGAAATGTAAGTCGTCCTTTCTTTAAGGGAAATTTTTGTTTTTCACTACATTTGCAGTGGTATTTACCTACATGGTATTCTAAGTGTACGTTTGCACTCATATCTCTTAAATCCATCGACTAGCTTTGATCAATTTCAGTAACAAACAGCTAGAATAGTTTGAAAAAACTTGTACCCACTTATTGGGAATAGTTATTCTTCAATTAAATAAATTTCTATACAATAAAATTTTTCTGATTCGATTTTTATTTAAAAAAAAAACTTAAGAACCTGAATAGAATATTTTAAATAAAAAAATTCTTCCGATATTAAGATTTTCATAAAAAAAATGATTTTTTTTTTATATAAAATCATTTGTTTAAAACATTTATTAGCCTTGAAATTTGCCTTATTTTTTGTTTCTCAACCCAAGAAAAAAAAAAGAAACCAACCAACGCCCACTTGTCTAATTTCTAGCGGCTAAATAAGTTGCACGGGTAAATAAAGTTCTTATATACATACAATAAAGGGTGGAAACGAAAAAAATTTACCATTCAAATGTGTATTGTGCAAAAGCTGTAATCGCTAGGGGCGAAATTTAAATTTAGTTATATTCTCTGAAGTGTTATATTGATTATAGTATAATCCTTTAAAGCCTTAAGATATTGTCCTTTTTTGGCAGTAAAAATCATAAAAATAGAGAAAATTGGTGTTGGACAGTTTTTTGGTTGAATTAGGATATATTTAGAACATTTATGAAAGGCAGAGGGTAAATCGATAAAATAAAAAAAGGTGTTATAAATTATATTTGAAGTACATGGTAATTTTATACAAAAAATGAGAATTAAATGTAGAAGTCGTTGACAGAAAGTTCGCTTAAACATTGTATATTTCTATTAGGCATAATTTTGAAGTGTCCTTTAAAACCGAAGTATAATTTGAAATTAAAATAATTCCAGAAGTTGCTTTTTACTGTTGTGTAGAAAATGGTCGATTCATGCCCGTAATTTCAAGCAATAGATACCTACCGGTGCTTAGATACCTACCGTGTACACGAACAAAATCGGGTAGGTATCTAAGCACCGGTAGGTATCTATTGCTTGATTACGGGCATCAGAGCCACAGCAAAATTTTGGATGGAAAACTGTTCATTTAAAAAAATTTATAAAATCTTTAACTATATTTTATTAAAAAGTGCTTACACTAACTTATAATCTAGCAACAGTTCGTCACTTTTTTGTATGTAAATAGTAAAGTGGAATAGGGTCATATAACATAATGCGAAAATTCACCAAAATTTCATCATTTATCCATGCCGTTCTGAAATACCAAAAAATGCAAAATTTTTATAACAAATGGGCTAGATTAATCATAAAGCGTCAAAAATGTGATATTTTTAAAATCAAAGTGATCAGAAAAATTTAAATTACACTGTGCAACAAGAAAAAACATCCCGTACCATTCCAACGAAAAATGAAAGCAGACCATTAGTAGACTAAAACCCCCAAATGGTTTTGAAATCTATGCTCTCGAAATTTTTTTTCACCTCAATTTTTGTTTACTATAAGAAATGTTGGACATTTTGTAACCAGAGACAAAGTGAATAGTATTGAATATTTTACCTAAAATGCTTTTTTCACCAAAACTATTTTTCACCTAAAACCTAAAAAAAAAAAAAAAAAGAATTATTTTGGTGATAAAAGTATTCGAGGTGAAATATTCAATACTATTCACCTCTATGTCTCTGGTTACAAAATGTCCAACTTTTCTTGTAGTAAACAAAAATGGAGGTGAAAAGTGTTTTAAGTGAAAAAAAAAATTTTGAGGTGGAAAAAGTTTGAGGTGAAAAAAAAAATTTGGTGAAAAAAGTACTTGAGGTGAATATTCAACACTATTTATCTCTATATGTCTGATTACAAAACGTAATTTAGTAATTACAAGTCACGTAATTTAGTAAAATTCGCCAATTTGTATGAAACATTTTGAGTCTGCCTTACTCATAACTATTGAGGCGCTAGACCGATTTAACTCATTTTGAACACCACACTTCTAAAAAAGCTACCAAACAGTCTGTGTGCAAATGAGCGTCCTCGCTTTCGTCGTTATTGCATTTTATGTTTACCCATTTCAACATTTTATTTTCATCTATAGTAAAAAAAATACCAAAAATATGCTAAAAAAGAGTCAACTTCAAGGGCCTATAAAAACAAAACAAGAGCAAAGATTTCAAAACCCTTGGGGGGTTTTAGTCTACTAATGGTCTACTTTCATTTTCCGTTGGAATGGTCCGGGATGTCTGCCATGACCCGAAATTTGTGGCACGGTGTTATAAGTGTCTAAAACGTTACATTGAGTTTTACATAAAAAAACAACGAAAATTCGTCATATTTCGCTACGAATCGTAAAAAAATTCACATAAACAAAAACTTTAGAGTATTGTCCTTACTATATGGTATAATATTTGTTTCTATTGTTTTTTTTTTGTGTTAATAATATTAAGATTTCAAAATGGTAAATCTTTTTCGTCTCCACCCTTTATATTATAAAAAAAAAATTTCATAAAAAACTAAACATAAAACAAATGGTGGAAGCGTTTCCACTAAAAGACATAAAAGAATACACGCTTTTGGCAAAAAAAAACGTAAACTATACAAAATTCAATATTTTTTTTTCTGTATTTAAAATTTTATATTATGTTTTTTAACATATAATTTTAATTTGTATTTAATTAATTTGTTTTAAATGCTGATGACATTTTTATACAACATTTTGTTTTCTATTTTGCACACGTAGTATTTTTTAGTTAAAGGATGAAAAAATTTAAATAGATTATCTCACAGTGTTAAATGAGTAATTGTTATTTAACGCTTTTTTTAGGTTTACAAAAATAATAAGAAATTAAACAAAATTAAGTAAAAATTTTAAAAATATTTTTAAAACAAACATTAAGGAGTTGTTAAAATGTTAATATTTTGTCAACATATTGCTTTGATTAATAATGTTTTAGTTTTTTTTTAGCATATGAAAAGAAATTCAAAAATGTTGTGTTATTGTTTGCTATGACGTTTCCAATATTTTTTTTTTTTTTTGCATTTATTAATAGTTTGTGATTTTTCAATTCTAGTATTTTTTTTTATATATATATATTTTTACTTTGGTCTGTTTGTCTTTTAGTTTTTAAGATATTTGCAATACATCAATTATTTTGACACATCTCATATTTGTTTATGACACTCACATTAAGATTTTTTTTTTCTGCACCGTGTTTTAGTACTTTTTTGCATTTGCTTACAAAAGTTTTGAATTTGACGCATGTAGGTGGAGGTTGACCTATATTTTTCATATCAAAAATATAGATTTGAGAGCAAAATACAACAATGTATGTCTTTAACTGTCTGACAATAGCACAAAATTGATTATTTTAAATTGGAGCATTAGAGTAAAATTGAAATCATTAGAAACTGTCAAAACTACAAAGTAAAAAAAAAATTACCCGAGTAAAAAAAAAAAATATATATAACAATGTATTATTTATTATAATTGTATATGATCATATAAAATAGCATATGTATCAATATGTATTTATATATAATAATATTTAGTGCCCGGCCGAACAGTTCGGCCAAAAACCTATATTTTGATATCTATATATTTGATATCTAGAGGCAATAATGACAAATTTTGGTATTGGAAACATGTTTGTTGAGCCGATTTAATTCGATTTTGTGTATAAAATTTAACCCTTTAACCGGCATTAGCTTTTTTGGACTGAAATTTATTCCACTTGTTCGGCACGAGAAATAAATAATATTTTGTTTTAGCGAAAATTTTTTTGTTGCCTATTTCAGGCGATATGGGTCAAAATAGGTTTAGAGGCTATCTCAAAAACTAACCTATAAAATTTAAAAAGTTAATGCATAAATTATTCTTCTTACAAAGATATAACAACAGTCCAAAAATTAGTCGTTTTGAGCTTTTAGATAAAAAGATATGGCGATTTTCGTTTTTCGAAAAACGCGAAATCGAGCGAAAACGAACCTTAACTTTAATATATATTGACGAAACTTTGAAGCTTTGATAGTGTTATCAAATATAATATTTCTGCCAAATTTCATAAAAATCCGTCCACTCGTTTTCAAGATAAGATGATGTCCTTTATATGTATCCGTTTAAAGTCCTGTATGTCCTTGGAACAAACTTAGAGTATTTTCCAAAAGTTCAAGCTTTAATCTTCCTTTGTGTGGAATATGAATGGTTTCATTTTAACAGAAATGTGTTTTAAGGACTTTTCAAAATTGTGGTTGTTTCAAAATATTATGAAATTACTGAAAATTTTAACTATAACGCTTTCTCGCTTCCAAACCATGACATGTACACAAAACATTACTTCGCAAAATATGTGGCTAACTTCGTTCTCTATCGATATAGCTTACATTTTTATAATAAAACACTTTTTCGCGAACTTATGGCCAATTTAAAATACCCCGCCTAGAGGCGGGCTTGCCGGTTAGAGGATTAAGAGAAAAGCCGAAGTTTAGCTATAAAGTTAAAAGTTCGGCCGCCGAGCTATTTTCAATTTGGCCGAACTTTCTGAGGCCGCACAGTGAATTCATTGCTTAACTACAGACTTTTCTTCAAATTTGACACACAAAATAGCATCTAATCAGCCCAATAAACATTTTTCCATCCGCCATAATGCTTGCCGAACTGTTTAATCGGACACTATTAATATTTTCAAAATGTTTTACCAAAAAAATTCATGTATAAGCAAAATACTGTTCTGAATTTTGTATATGATAATACATGATTGATTGGAATGTAAGGTCTCACTTCAGCGTAGAAATTCTTTAAGACGGGAGTTTTGAAAATATTTCCTGGAGGGTTAAAAAGTGAAAAATTATACGTCTTGTTGACTACCTGACTAAATGTCTTGGTTAAAAATCTAAAATTTTAAAATTGTGTTTCCTGAAGGATGGACAAATTGCGAAAGTTATAATTTTTGAATTTTTAAAAAAATGCTCCCTTTATTGACCTGTTCAACCCCTTTAAGATAGTAGTCAAAAAATTTAAATTTAAACATCCACAACATCCATTTAAAAATAAAAAAATAAATGTTCATCTTAATATATTTCGATATTTAAAACTACTGGTAACGAAGTATCAGGACTTTAAGCCATTTTAAAATAAAAGTGTGAAATAAAACAATGGGAATTATTAAAGTCGGGTGTGCCGAATTTTGTATACCCTCCATCCATTGAGATGAAAGCTATTTTTGAAAAAAAAAAATCCAGGAAAACAAATATAAAAAAATTTTGCGAACAAAAATGCCACAAAAAATACCAGCTATTGAAAAAAATAAGTTTTTCTGCATTTTTCAATGGAAACGTTTTCAAAAATTAAATAAATATGTAAAAAATTCTAAAGTTTTATATTATTTACTGCAATATTGATAAAGAAAATACGCAAATTTTATTTCTACTAAAAGTTAGTTCACCTTTTATATATAATTTTTGATAATCTGACGGATCGCACCAAGACTTTTTGAAAAACACAAGTTAAAAATAGGGCAATAATAATAGTCCGTTTTTACTTAAAACATACATGGCTAAATTTTTTTAAAATACTTCTACACTTATACAAAATGGTTACAAGCGCACGATATTTCCCCAAAAAATAGTTAATTTAAATTCATATAATTTTGAATTAAGATTTGTCTACAAAATTAAGATTTTTAAAATATCTTTAACCGTATAGGATTCATATTCGTTGCTAATATTTCCACTACAGGGAGCTTTAAGGCAAAAAAATACACAAATTTCTTTACGAAGCATTGTTTTGTATATCTGCAAAATTTTATGGACAAATATTAAGCGGATCTGTGACATGTCTTAAGAGAAATACGCATAAAAAATATTTTAATATTATAAATAAAAATTATGTTTTTTCGACCGTTAATTGTGCAATGAAAATGAAAATTATTCAAGTTCGAGGTCATGCTCTATTTTTCTTTATTAGGATATTGTCCTAACAAATAATCTACAGCTTTTGTTTTAAATTGTATTAATTGACCATCTTCAGGAATGTGTTGATAGATCTATTCCGGGAATTTTCTAGGTTCCCATCATCAGAACACGTTTTGAAAGAAGTGACAATTCCATGCAAAACATTAAACATTCATATAACCTAGTTTTCACACTAAATGGGAACTAATTTATGAGCTCGAACTTAAAGATTATTACCATTGATCAAAAATAAATTGAAAACTTGTTTGTTATGGGCAAGCTCTACCTTTCGTATACATACACATAAAAAATTATGGGCCAAAAATATCTAATTTATCGATTGTTTGAATATCAATGGCAATTTAGACAATTTTTTTGATTGATTCAATTAAAATATTTATTGAATTTTCTAATATATCCATACAGTGTTGACAACATGTAAACAAAATTTTTAAAAATTTATCAAACTACTTTTTTTTTTATTTTATTTAGATTAAATAATCAAACAAAGGTTTAATTATATTAATATATTATATAATTTGTAAATAAAAAGAAAAAAAGATCGCAAATGATTAACTTTTAATAAGCTGGTTAGTTTACCGATTTCAAATACACGCAAAATCGTAGTTATTTCACTAGAGTTTGCAACACTCTTTTGGTTGAGATATTCGTGTACGCACGAAAACATAATTTAGTTTCGTGTTTTATCTGTGGTAATAAAAGTGCACATGTGGATTTAAATAAACCTTATCGAAAAAGGACAATTAAACTATTATTTTTGTAAATAATTAAATTTTCAATAAGTATAAGTGTCATTAAACTATCATTTTGAAGTTGTGTGTGATTTTTTTAAGAAAGCAATTCAATTACAAGGAAAAGTTCAAGACAAAACAGAAAAACAAAAAATTTGTCTTTACTTTTATTTGTTTTCTTATAATACATTTTTATATTAAAAAGCTTTAATTTTATTATAAATAAAATGTCAATTTAATTTACTAACCTACATTTCTTTTTTTATTTAATGGGGGGCATATATCAAAAATAAAAAATACGAGTTATCAATTAAAACTACCATTGTTTTCTTCTCAAGTTTCAATAAAAGTTTTAATCAATTTAACTAAACTTTTTAATTGAGGTTGTAGAGAAAAACAATAATATTATTATTATTATTTTAATTGAAAGAGTTTTAATAAACTGTCTGCAATTTTTTTTAGTTAATATTATCATTTCAGTGGTAGGTGCAAAATCAATTAAAATATTAATTGATTCAATAAAATTTTTAATTGAAACCCGTTTTTAGTTTTTGTATATATACAATACACGCTTTTTGATTATATGCTCATTTTTATTTATACACTTGTTTTGTATGAGTATGACCTCTAACTTGAATAATTTTCATTTTAATGTTCTGCAAAAAAAAAAATTTGGTGCTTACACATATGAAACATATACAGTTAACAGGTTAATTTATAAACTATCGATTATTCTGGGAAAAGTATTTTATATTTATTGAATGTGATTTTAATATTCTACATAAACGCACCTTATTCTTAAAAAATTTTACAAATATTTTTGCTGAATGAATATTAAAATTTTTTTATTTCAAAACTTCAAATGATTACCCCTAATAATTATGAATCACACATGATTCATAATGTGTAGTATGAATATAGTTTTCTTTTGTAATTGGTATGTGAATGAAAAACTATCGAAAATAAAATTATATTGTGTAAAAAACAGCTGTTTTATATCACACAAATCTATCTACTACTCTTCTCACAAATGTCATCATTTGAAATAAATTTTTATAAATGACTTCATTGACTTCGTGTTCAAATCAAATTTAATTTAATCTTGTTCAAATTATAAATAACGTTTTTCTATTTTAAATCATTTATTGGCTGGTAGGCGTTAAATTAATATTAATTTGTTGTTAATAGTATAGTTTATCAAACAAATAAATACTTGTAGACATTAGCTTTAAATAAATGGCGCTTAATTGTTTTTTAACAAAAGAAAAAAATTTTTTTTTGAAACAAACAATAAAATAAACTGGTTAAATTTAATAAAGGCGTTGAAATGGAAGTAAAAAATATAAAATTGTATAAGTGGGGTGTGAAATAATTTAATATAGATTAAAATAACGTATATAAAATGTTTATAATAAATTGTTAATAAGTTTTTATTAAACAGTGACGTAAAGTTTATAAAAAAAAATATCTATAAATGAGAGTTAAATAGTAAATGTTTTTAAAATAAACAATATTGAGTTAAGACTATGAAAAAAGTATCAAAAATACTTTTCATTTGCCGCTTAAAATCAAATCAAAAAAAAATCATTTTTTTTAGTTAAAAATTAGTAAATCTCCCAGCCAGAAATTGCCAATGGTCTGTTAAATCAAGCACTGGCAGAGCACTATTTGCCAATGATTCAACAAATAAAGTGCTGGCAAAGCACTGATTTACAAGGCTCTGCCAACGTTAGTAAAAAGTGCTTTGCCAGTGCTTAATAAACAAAATTTACAACAGTAAAAGTAATAAAAGCACTGGCACAGCTTTGGCTTAGAACGATCTGCCAACGTTAGTAAAAAGTGCTTTGCCAGTACTTGATTTACAAAATTTACAACAGTAAAAATAAAAAAGCACTGGCACAGTACTGACTTAAAACGCTTTTCCAACATTGGCAAAAAGTGCATTGCCACTACTTATTTACAAAATTTACAACCGTTAACTTAATAAAAACAGTGTCACATTCCTAGTTCACAACAAGAGTTTAAAATTTCAAAACTAAATTGCAATTTATGATTTGAAGTTAAGAATATTAAGGTCTCCTATTATAGTCAGCACAAAGTATAGTTTTTGTACTAAAATCTTACTTAAGAAATTTATTTTCAAATTTCTTTCTTTAGCAAAATTGTAGTAAAAATTGCTATCTTATCACAAAAATAATTTGATAAAAAAAATATTCAGTTATTTTGTAATTAACTTAGCTGAAGCAAGCCTATTGTTATTTCTGTTCAAATTACCAAAATCATTCGATAAGAAATAATACAACTCTTTACTGAAGTGAATTACTAAGTAGGGACTTTATTGGTCGTTTTTGGTTTTGGTACTGGCAAAGCGCTTATTGGTAGTGCTTTGCCAACGTTTTAAAAAAGAAACTGCCAAGCCCTGCCCGGAGTTATCATTTTGGGTTTGGTAAAGCACTTATTATATTATTTAAAAAGCACTTTATTGGTTGTTCTATCAATGCTTTGCCAACGTTTTAAAATTATGGTTTTGGTACTGGTAAAGCTCTCATTTCCAGTGCTTTGCCAACGTTTTAAAAAAGGAACGACCAAGCCCTGCCCGGTGTTATCATTTTGGGGTTGGCAAAGCACTTATATCTTTAGATATCCAACGCTAATACCACCGTTGAAAGCACTGGGCAAATGCTTTGCCGTTCGTATTTTTCTGGCTGGGCTGTTAAATGTAAACATTAAATTAAATTTAAATAAAAACATTGAACAAAATAATTATGTTAAATTTTAATAAGTCTACAAAATTTAAACAGAATTATGCTAAAAATCTAATTAAATTTTGTAGATTTTTTAAATTCTAAAAGAAATTTGTTTATTATTTAATAATTTTATTAAAAATCGAAAATTAGTATCAGTTTCTGTTACATTATAGACCTATTATTTCGAGTACAAAACAAAAATATATATTTTTTATTTACAAAATTTTTCAAGGTTTGAAAAATTAGGTGAAATTATTCACTATTTCCTGACCTACTTTTAGTTACTCACAAAATTTATTTAAGTTTTTCATTGCTATTTTTTTGTTTTTTTTTTTAGAAATAAATATTCAAATTTTTTTCACCGTTTAAAAACATTACATATTTCTGTTTTAAATAAAGTGGGTGTTTAATTTATGAGTGCAAATATTCATTATCAAAATAATAATGAGAAAACCTAAAGACAATTTTTTGAAAATAATTGCATTTCTTTATTTTTGGTGGTTTGGAAATTTAGTATATAAAACTATATTTTTTATTTTTATGACTTAATGAGGTCATTAAGAAATTTTCAGCAACTTAAACTAAAAAATAAAAACAATTAGAAAATTAAAAAAATAAAAAATTAGAAAATTAAAAAAAAAAATAGAAAATCAATGTCTAAAAACATTTAGTTAAAAGAAAAAGTCAGCGCAAAATTTGTAAAATGTTTTTTAAAAATTAACTTACTTTGTAGCCATTTTTAAGTGTTATAGTAAAAACAACTGCAAACGTAGTATAAGTAGGGCGATGTCAATTACATTTCAAAATCGTTCACTTATGAAATTTTTCTATATCATTAATAATATCAGACCTACACTCACACTTGTGAGCTTAATCGCTTCCTTGGAAAATTTGTAAAATCTTTAATACCAAACATGGGGATTAGTAACAACATCTGGGTATTTAATTGGCCTGTAATTAAATACACAGATATTGGAACTATGTCCCATGTCTGGTATTGACAAAATTGAAAATTTTCCAAGGAAGCGTTTAAGCCCACAAGTGTGAGCATAGGTCTAAAATTATTAATGATATAGAAAAATTTCACAAGTGAAAGATTTTGAAATGTAATTGATCAATACAAATTTGCTGAATTTTAATTTTAAAAAAACAGAACTTACAAATGCTATATTACAAAATCAGTTAAAAACAGCTTATAAATCTGGTGACATGTCTACTAACATATAGAAGTGGAATTTCACTACAATTGGCTTTCTTAGTCAACTTAGAATTCTTATATTTTTCTTAATAACTCATTAATTAATGCTTCAATAAGAAATTTTCATATTTTCTTTTCCTTTAAAGCGCTCTCTATAGGTTGAAACTTTAACAGAACGAAATAAATTTTGACATATTTTTGACTTTGTGTATTTAAAAATTTTATGGTCCGATCGGACAGTTTGTTAAAAATTTTATACAATCGATAAACTAATTTTTAGTAAACAAATAAAATTTAGTATTTTGTCAGCAACATAACAAAAAAAACATGAAATTAGGGCTTTTTATATTTTTAAATGATTTTTGAAAAAGGTCCTTTCGAAAAAGTTCAAAAATAGATTTTTTCAAATAAATATTTTGCAAATGTAAATTTTTTACTACTTTATTTTTACAATTATAGTGAAGATTATTAAATTATTTGTAAAGTTTTAAACCATTTAAACATTATAAAACCTACAAGTTTTAACGTTTAGTGAAATGCGGTAATTTCAATTATATATTTAATAAAAAACAATTATCATAAAAACAGTTTTTTACACTAAAACAACTGGAATTTGTAGTCAAAATAACTACTACCATTTACTACGACTTGTAGTAACGCTGATTGCATACGTTCCATAAATTAAATTACACTAATACAGTTTTGAGAATTACTACATGACAGTTGTTTGTGGGGTTATCAGTAGTTTTTGTTTTTAACTGTCATTACAGTTGTTTTTCTACAACTACAAGACAACTGTTATGACTGTCCTGACCAACTATTCCTCTGTTTGCGGCATTATTCCGCTTCTTGCAGGCTGATCCCGCCTTGCATTTTTTTTGCCGCTTTTTGTGTCTTAAAACTCCCTAATCAAATTTTCATAAGCAATAGTTAAATGTTTAATACTTTAGAAGTTTTTAAATTTTAATAAAGTTAACAGAACCAGTGGTGGAATTTGAAAACGTTTGGATAGTGCCGAATCGAAGCTCGAAATGTGCGAAAGCTGACATTTTTTTTCTTTGATAAGAGAATTACAAATTTTTTTAGAACAAAATATAGAAAATTTTGGTGATTTCCAAAATTTTTTACACAACTCTTTTAAAGAAAATTTCGGGAAAGTGGAAAAAAGACACACAATTATTTTTCATCAAAAATACCAGTTTTAAAAAATAATTTCTGGAAATTTTAAAATAGCAATAACTTCACACAATTTTTGATTAATTTGTCAGTTTCAGAGTGTCTTAACCCCTTTTTGTAAGTTATTTTTTAACTTTAAAATTGCAAATTTGATAAAATCCATATTTTAACAAACAATTTTAAGTATCCAGCATTTTGCGACAAAATTCAACTTTTTCTACTGCTGAGTTCCGTTTTTTTTCCATCGATATCTTTTTTTTTAGCGTTTTTTAAGTTGTAAATTGTTACAATTACGTCAAAATAACTGGGTTTCTCGGTTTTTATAAATCGCTTTGTATTGCTGATATCTTAAAATGTTCCTGCACAGAGAGAATTATCTGCATGATATTAATGAATTTTTATATTAATGCAATGAAGTTGCACTGGAACTAGTCCTTTGAAACTTTTCATTAGGTTAATGCAAGTTTTCATAAAATTTTATGAAATTTTAATTTATTTATTTAAAAGTTTCATATACATCGGGAAAAACTTTCATTAAAAAACTAGTTTCATAAAAAGTATGTAGGTTTTCATTAATTTTAAGAAATTTTACGTTCATTTTGTGAAGAAAAGTGTCATTAGTTTAGTGAACATTTGCATTATTTTTCGTCAACTAATATTTTCTCCGTCAAATTTTAAAAAATTACTAAAATGTTAAATGTGGACACTTAAAACCACAGTAGAAAGGCTTTTTAGAAAGACTAAGAGCCTTTTTTTGTTCGTTTCTTAATTAAATTATTCGTAAATTAAAAAAATATTGTAAAATAACAGTGTGAGAAAAAAATGGATAACGCCTTGCAATTTAGGGCTTAAAATCTAAGTTATTTAAATTTACAAGATATCTATTGTATTAGACCCTAAACTCATTTTTGACAAAATTAAAATTGTACTACTGCTTATTTGGTTAACATGTAGTATTGTCTACCGAGACACCCACAGATTTGAAAAAAATGTGCACACAAAAAAGAAAAAAATTAGCTATTTGCCAACTAAAACTCGGTTACTACCACTCAAATTCGGTTATAATGAATTTCAGTCAGTTGGTACATTAGTTTTCACAACAAAGTTCGATTAATTCAACGGAATTTTAGTTGGTACACCCAAAATTTTCAGAAATATAATGTTAATATCGTTGTAATAACTGCATTCATAAGTTGTTACGAATAAAATACACTTTTCAATTCGGTTGGCACTTTATTTCTCTGTGTGTGGGATTGTGAAATTAAAAACATGATTGTCATCAAATCAAATCGAAAAATTTCAAAATTGAAAAATTCCCTCCCCTTCGTTTTGAATTAGTGGAGAGAACCTTATAAGAAACCTTTTTATCCTCCACAGTCATTATCAGAGAAGATACTAAATATTATAAAAAAAAAACAAAAGTTAAAAACTTGTAAGGCCATAGTAGCTATCCCTCTTTTTAAAAAAGTTCAAAGTTAAAACAAAAACTAATGTTTTATAAGTAAAAAACACCTTAAACAGTCACAAAATCTTTACAAAAAACTAAAAGCTAAAAAATCTGAAGACAAAGTTTTTAAGCTCAAAATCAAAAACAAAATCACAAAAGGATAAAAAGCAAAAAACGGAACAAAGCAAAATTTTTTCTCACAGGATTTTATGCTTGATAACATTTAAAATTGAGAAGTTATTACAAAAATACATATTTTTCAGAAATTTTGAGAAAGCAAAATATTCGAAAATGCCGAATAATTCGAGACGAAAAAAATCCGTTTCTCAGATAACTCGAAAACTGCACCTTTTGAAAAACCGGAAATATAGAAAAAACTGGTTGGTCGAATAATTCGGAAACCGGTTTTGACAACACTATTTGCCATGTTTCAAAATCCATTATGTGATTTAACTCTTACACGTTGGTCCAAGCATTTGTTTGTATATCGACCCACCCTATTATGTATATCAAACTTATTTTTTCTTCAGTTCAGAAGTTTTCGACATGTTCCCAAACAAAAAATTCCAAAAATTATAAATTTTCTGCCCCAATAACATTCTCTAAATTCCCAATATTACATAAACCCCAAGCCAGTTGCTCTTATATTTAATTTCTCCATCTCTCATCGAAAATAAGGAATTAAGCTTTTAGAATCGAGTCTAACTAAGATTTGATCATTTGAACAAAAACCATACATTTGCTTTATTAAAGTTTATTTTTATTTTTTTTTTTTTTTAAGAGAAGCAATACTCAGGAAATTCTTCCTATTAATTAATGTGTTGCTTTCTTTGGAAAGGGCATAGTGGAGAGATGAAAGGTGGTGAAAGATGAAGGGCTTCAAACATGGCAACACTGTAATTGCGCGAGTAGATAAGTCTTAGAACAGTTGGTGCTCTCCACCTGATGTAGGGTTGGCGAATTTATTGAAGCTTTTTTGTTTCATATCCCTGATTCATTATTTTACTTCGGTGGGGTTAGGTGCTATGGGAACACCATAAACCCCAAGCCAGTTGCTCTTATATTTAATTTCTCCATCTCTCATCGAAAATAAGGAATTAAGCTTTTAGAATCGAGTCTAACTCAGATTTGATCATTTGAACAAAAACCATACATTTGCTTTATTAAAGATTATTTTTATATTTAAAAAAATTGGGTAATTTTGCCCAAGACTTTGCATAAAATTTAACAGGGAATATTTTGAAATTTTTACAATGAATTTTTAACAACGCAAATTATAACGTTTGCTGGGATTTCCTCTAAATTTCAGTAAATATTTTAATCATCTTAAACCTCTATTATAAACAAAAATCTATAACATGAATTTCAATACTCAAACTTATTTCGAATACATTTCATATGTTTAAATACTTGTGTATTTTTAGTAGTTTTTAGTATTTTCTACTTACCCAGAACTCATTTTCTCAGCTTTTTGTTGTATAGACTTTAAAAGATTTAAATAAAACTCGTTACAAAAAAAATTTATTTCCAAATTATTTTGTATTCAAAATCTTTTCTTATTTTGGCACCTCACAATGATATGCAGTCACAGCAAAACACAAACAATAATGCAGCACTTGTAAAACTAACGAGTTATAGGCTTAACAACAAATATTTTTTCACAAAAACATTTGAAATTCGAATTTATTTTATTTTTATTTATAAAATTTTACAAAAACACTGAAAGAAAAAAAAAAACGAGAAAAAATCACATAAAGATTTTAAGAGTTACAAAAAATCACAATAAAAAGAAAATATTTGAATTTAAACACAAAATTGTTTTCAACACACACTACAGTCCTTCGAATTATTTCCGGTGTTATATATATAAAAATTTTTGATTTTGAATAACAAATGTTTTAAAAAATGTTATATAAATTGTAAGATATATTGTTATATGCATTCAAAACTGAATGATATCGAAATGGAAATTTTATTTTTTAAGTATTCATAATTTTGGCACAATTAATTTTAATATTTTTTTTTTTATTAGTTTTGTAGTTTTTTTGCACTTTTTTCGTATCAGTTAGAACAAAATTGAATTTGTAATATTCTAATTTTAGTAAAATTACTTTTTTTCTTATTTCACTTCTTCAAAGATAGATCTCCACATTTATATACGGTGTGTAGATATAGATTTTATACTAGATATATATATATTTTGTTGGTTCTTTTGGTCGTTGCGTTTAAAAAAGATTTTATATATATATATTTTTTTTTTGTATTTTTAAATATTTTTTTTTTAAGAGTTAAACAACGCGTTCAGTTAAGTAGCCCAAGTCGCACTGAATTTGCACAGTAAAATGTTCACAAAATTTAGCTAAACGCGAAAGAAATTGTAATTAGAAAAGCTAGAAAATTTTCACACACAAAAAATAAATTTCGATATTGAAATAAAGCGCAGAATCTAACAAAAAAAAATATCGAAGAGATTTTGAAAACAGAAAAAAATAATTGAAATCAAAAACAAATTTCTTCAAACAAAAAACATAAAAACACACAATTTTAGAAATAAAAAACAATTTTCAATGTTTTGTTTTTTTTTTTAAATAAAAAATATTTTTAAGTTATAAATATAAAATAATAAAAATTTATTCGTTTTTTTTTTCTGATTAAATTAATTTTATAAATTCAAAATCTATTTTATTAAAATTTATAATTTTTACAAATCCAAATTTTTTTTTTAATTTTTTTCTCTTCTTCCTTTAATGATATTTTATTTATTACACTTTATTTCTTTTTCTCTTTTTGAGTTTTTGCCAAAATTTGTTTTTTTTTCTTCGAATCTCGAAAATTTCGTTTATTTATTTTTTTTCTTGGTTAATTTTTTTTATTTATGTTACCCACACATTTAAAAAAAAAAATTATAAATTTGTATAAATCATCATAATTTTTTTTTTTGTTTAAAGTTTTCGAATATAAAACTTATAGTGGGGGTGTTCTTTTGAAACAGGTGCATTTTAGCCATAAAATCTAAATATTAATTTCTTGTTTGTCTGGAATTATTGGCAAAAATATTAAAATTTAAATACCGGAACATAAATTAAAGATGCTTTTTAAATACCGTTTAATTTATGTTTGAAATAATTATGATAAAGTGAGATAAATAAGTTTTTCACTTTAATTTTTTTCAAAATTAGTTTATTCACTAAAAGTGGTAGACATTTAAGCGTCAAATTCTAAACCAAATTAAATACTTAGCGAGTGTGGAGTAAAAGTAAGCAAATGTTTCAAAATAAAACGCAACATGTATTTATTCTCCATATGGTAATATGTCCTCTTCATAATCATAGAGTTCCAACCTTTTGCCTTCCTCCCCCCTATATCTTCTACAATTTTAAATTGTATATGTATATGGCTCACTTTTGCACCAAGACTTCGATTAACTAAAGAACTATTTAATAAATATATTTAACAACTAAGTAAATTTTCAGAAAAAAGTAATTAAATTCCGCATTTCACCTGATCAGGATAATAGTAAAAAATTATATCCTTAAAACGCGTTTTAAGACCAAAATGTTTCAAAATTTGATGATTATGAAAAGGACACCTCTATGATTATGAAAAGGATACATTACTATACCATTATACGTAATTAGATTAATGTTTCCAATAAGATTTGGAGAATAAATACGTCATGAGTTTTATTTTTGTATCATACGCTCAATTTTGGACCACAGCGTACATTAAAGTGTCAATAAATTTGTTATGGCCAATTAATAATTGGCCATAATTATGACCATAATTTATCCATTTATTTTTTTAAAGAAACCCTATTTTTTCGTTGGAATATAGACTCTACTCAAAAAGTAAAAAATGCGTTTTTGGACGATTTATATTAGGGCAAATTCAATTTAATGTTTGAATTTAAATTACAAACACTTAAAAAAGTTTGCACATATACTAAAAACATTCAAAAAAGATGCGTTTGTAGTGTGTGTGTCAACATTTTGCAGCTCAAAAACATAATTAAAAAACCAAAAACTGAAACCCCTTTCGAGTTTGAATTTTAACGTCTTTTTCAGACAATTGCAATTGATACTATAATTAATATGCAATTTTTATTTAATTTAATTCTGAAAGGCGTGGTAGAGAAGAATGAACTTTCAACTAACTCAATAAAATTTATATTTTTACGGAATCTGTAGGTTAAATTTCAACATTTATTTTTTTTTTTCCTTTTGAATTGTCAAGTTTGAGATTATAATTAAATATTACTATTACAAATAGAAAACACTAATTGTTAATAAATGTAAGATTAGATGAAAAAAATCTTGTGGGGATCAGCGCTCCAGGAAGTGCCGCACTTTCGACCTAAGTGACTAGGTCATCATCAGCCTCATTCTAAGAAACTCGAAGAACGTCGATAATGTTAATTGATTACCCGTACAACATCAGTTATTTTCGTCTTTTCTTACAAGTTTTGCCAACAGCTTTAAATCTTAAAGCTTTAATTTGGCAGGCCGAATTGGAAATCCGGCATGTATACTAATATTTTAACACAACATATTCTAGTTGCTACCATGCAATGTAAAATCTAATAAGAAAACAATCAACTAGAACAAAAAATCCAGTAAAGCCGAATTTAACGATTTTACTTGTTTCCAAATTTATAATTTTTCTGGTATTTTAGATTTTATTTATCGTAGCCCATTTCACGATTTTCGTAATAAAAACTACCGAACAAAAATGTACCAAAGATATACTTCTTTTTAGCCCCAATATCTACACTAAGGACCTATTATGTAGGTAAAGACGACAGCAAATGTAGTCAAAAACAAATGCAATTTTACTTGACGAAAGGACGACTAACATTTCATTAAATTCAACTAACATTTGTCATTTGTTTTTACTGTTTAGAAAATTATTAACAATGAACCACATATGTTAGTAAAAAATAAACAAACATTTTTATAAATTTTATTTTTTTAAATAACAATAACAAAAAAATGAATGTAAAATCTTAAAACAGTCATTTGATGTGGTTTGTTTTTTTAAATGAACTACAAGTTAAACAAAAAACTAAATTTGTTCTACGAATGACTAATATTTACATTAAACATAAGGAAACTGTATTACAACCCAAACAACTACATATTTTTAAAGCAGAAGTTCCCTCAGTGTACATCTAAATTTTCGAAATGGACTACTTAAACCAAATATATCGTCTTAAAATTTGTACGACGAACTTGCAAAAATTTGGTGATCGGTAATGCGAACTTTAGTAAAAAGGTCTTAACAAACAGATTTAAATTTTGGAAAATTTTTAAGAAAATGATTTTGTGTCAATCAGTGTACATATTATATCACAAATTTAGCAAATTTGAAATGTTTATGGAAGCACTTCTGCTTAAAATAAATATAAAATTTTATTTAATTTAAACACGTGCTGAAAATCTAAATGACGTACTTCAGCCAAAAAATAATTCGGTACCCCCACAGAGAATGGAAAGAAATTTGTACAAAATATATATATTAAAAAGAAAATAAAAAGAAATTAAGGAGTTTACCTTAAAATAAAGCTAAACTAATTAGTTTTTCTAGTTGTCAGAGGTGCAAAATTAATTAAATTATTATTGCTAATATACTACCCTAACAACTTTAGTTTCGTACGGGTAATAAATTTGCATGTGTTTAATTTTCAATTTATTGTAACTTCCCCAAAAATAAGTAAATTCTTATTTTCGGAATTTACTTATTTTTGTGGAAAGCTTATTTTACGAGCTTTCTGAAACTGACATAATCTTTAGGTAGTGCGTTTGCGTAAGTGCATACGCAGTCATTTTGTCATAAGTTTCGTACTTTCAGAGAAATTTAAAATGTTTTACTTTTAAGTTTTAAAAAATTAACCCCAAAAGTTTATTTTTCGATCTTTTATCATCAATTATGATGTGAGCAAGATTATTCAAGTTCAAGATCATTTGTTTTTTTGTTAAACAAAAAATCGTGCAATGTTTATTTATTAATTAAAAAAAGTTTTCTATCCGCCAATTTAAAGCAGACTTTATCTACTGACAGGTCCTTACATGATTCATTTTGCGCCACCGAAAATCTTCAAGAACCAATGTTGAATAATCTTGCTCACACCATAATTTATGATAAAAGATCGAAAAATAAACTTTTGGTTTAATATTTTATGCGTATGTGCTAATGCAAACGCACTACTTTAAGGTTATGACTGTTTTAGAGAGCCCTTAAAGTAAGCTTTCCGAAAAGCCCACATTTAACTTATTTTTGATGAAGTTATAGCAAATTCAATATTAAACTCATGATTAGGTTAGGTCGAAAAGAGGATTCGGAGAAGGGAAAATGCTTCCCTAATCCGACTCAAGTCCATGAGGACTTACACTTAAGCCAGAATGTCGGCTTGTAGTGCGCTCTAAACAATCGGTCCTATGTCACATTCCTACCCCAGGAACTCCGTCGCACTGATGAAACTCCTCAGCTTCTTCCATCCTATGCCCCTAAGATCCCCCAATGTGGATATTGGGTCACTGGATAGTATTTCGACCCGGATTCCGGCAAATGCAGGGCATTCACAGAGATAGTGTTCCAAGGTATCCTCGTCCTCCCCACAGGCCCTGCACACTTCCGAGTCCGCCCTTCCAATACGGTGGAGATGAGCCCTAAGTGTCGAGTGTCCCGTGAGGATTTCCATCAAAAGACTCAGTTCCTTCTTACTGAGATTCAGAATTTCCCTCGTCTTGTCCGTGTCCGGGTTGTCCCAGAGAATACTCGTAGTCCTGCCAACACCCGCATTTTCCCAGATGGTCCTATGCATGGTGTCAGCCCAGAGTCCACCAGCTCCGCCTTGAGAGCTCGAAAAGGTTTAGCGTTCCCCAAAGTGACTAATTCCAGGGAAGATTCTCCCCTAGCCAAATCATTAGGCACTTCGTTCCCCGCTATACCACAGTGTCCCGGCACCTATATAATCTCAATGCGTCCCCGTGCAGAGAAATCGTTAATTTCCCCTTTACACCTGAGTATCGTCATTGATCCCACAGAGTCCGTAGATAAACTTATGATTACTTATTAGCCGTACGAAACTCAAGTGGTTAGGGTAGTACATTAACCTAATTAGCCATAAATTTTAATATCATTCAATATTTGCAAACATCGTCAGCAAACAAAATATATGAAAAAATAAGGAAACTTTTAAAAGATATAATTATATATAAAGGGTCCGCCAAATAACTTTTTTTTTTTTTTTTGAACTCCTGAACCAATTGGACTTTGTATGGCGTCATACCAAGGTCTTTATGCAAAATTCGTCTCAATGATGTCTCCGAAATGTTCAATTGTTGAGAACGACGGTGAATTGATGTTGATGGCGCTTCACGCACACTTTCTGCCACAGCAGCAATATTCTCGGGTGTACGCACTGGTTTTGGCTTTTCACGCTTTGGTTTATCGATGAGGATGCCAGTTTCTTTCACTTTTTTCACAAGATAACGAACATACGGACCATATTCGTTCAGCGGAAGGATAAAACTAATTATCTGTCAAATCAGACATGAGCTAAGTGTTACCATTCACGAAATAAGCACTAGTTGAAAAAAAAAACGTTAGATGGCGGACCCTTTAGAATAATGTTTAGATTTTGACTCAAAATTGATTTATATGTAAAAAGTTCAATGAACCCTTTAGTTTGTTTAATGTTTAAGATACAACCTTGTTTGCCAACTTACCACCACAGTAGTAATAGACCGGAAATTTAAAAAATATAAAAATTTTAATGATTTTTTTAACATAAATTTTCAATTTAAAATAAATTTTCTTCTACTTATAGCCTTGACCATAAGTATTGAAATTGAAAAATCAACCAAAATAAATTCATTTGATTTGGTTGATTTGTTGTTTTTATTTAATTTTTTTTTTGTTCAATTAGTGTATAAAACATTTAGCATAAAAATTTACTTTTTAACACTAACAATATCGAAATAGACGTACATCGTGTATTTGACTGCTAAATAGATTTTCAGTTTTAATTTTTTTATTTCAGTTGTTATTTAGACATTTTTTAATGTTTTTTTTTTATATTAACCCTTCAGTGAATAAAAGTCTGAAGAAGCGAATTTAATTTTTTAAGAAAAATATTTAAAATTCCAAATCAAATTTTTAAAATTTATTAAAAACTAGTAAGTTTTAGTACACATTTGTGAAAATTTTGCAAAATTTAAGTCAAATATTTTGAATTATAGAAACATTTTTTAAATTTGGTTGAAATTATTTGAAATTTGAATAAAATTTTCTGAAATTTTTAATATATTGTTAAAATTTGCTGAACTTTTATAGAAAAGGCTTAAAAAAAATCAAACTTTAAATGTCAAAATTAAATTTTTTGAAATTTTTTGTTCCGCTTAAGGGTTAATTACCAAATAGTATAGATTATAGATATAGATAGATTTTTGTTTAGTGTGTATCTATCCAAATGCAAATAAAATAGGATTTAAGAAAAAAAAAAAAAAAACTTTAGTTGTTGGCTAATACCAATTGGGTGCGTCTAAATAGACAAATGAACAAAAAATCCAATGTACTTAATTTCATTTTTTTTGTTTGTGTCTTGTACGAATATGTTTATATAAACTTTTACTTGTTTCATGGTTTATCTAATGCTCAGACTAGAAATTTTCGGCATAGGTTTTTTTTGTATTTTTTATTTTACTTTATTTTAAATACAGACAGACAGACACATCATGTACTAAACTTAACTAAACCCTTTACTGCATGACACTATAGATCTTAATGAAAGTTTTATATTTAAATAGTGAATGGAAAATAAGTGAACACCTATTTCGGCATTTTGCGATATTTTCACTTTTTACGATTTTATTAGCAGAAAAACAACCAGATTTAAAATTTCGGATCCCCAATAGGTAAAAATATAGCGAATACAGTGGGCCCTCGGTTAACGAACACAATTCGTTCCAGAAGCGTGGTCGTTATGCGAAACGTTCGTTAAGCAAACCCATTATTTCCATATATATCAGTGCAAAATAAAATAATGCGTTCCAAGTCGGAAAAAGTACACACTGACATATTTCAACATCAATATTTATTGAAAGTAATATAACATATAATTATCAACATTTTGAAGGAACTGAGTATAGGACGAAATGTGACAATCTGCAATGGAAAAAAAACGAAAAAATTACAAAAAAAATAATTTGGTATGATACCTGGACGCATACCTAGTTCTTCTTTAACAAAAAACTGTCTAGAGTCGTTTGTTTTTGGCGACGCTTCAAAATTTGTTGAAAATGCGACACAGCATTATCATTGAATAAATCTGTTGCGCGTTTAGTCACTGTCTGATTGGGGTGATGCTTTTTAATGTTACGTTTCACTTTCACAAAAAATAACAACACGTCTTGTTAATTGTATGAACACAAATGATGCTAAAGCTAAACACAAACAGAGAAGTTTTATGCGCAATTCGGTAGTTCCCCTTTTTTAACAAAATCAAATAATGAACATGTACTATATATTTGTATGTCTCAACACGTCTTCTTAATTGTATGAACACAAGTGATGCCAAAGCTGAACACCGACAGAAGTTTTTCGCGCAATTCGGTATTTCCCATTTTGCGTTGGTCGTTAAGCGAAACATTTTTTTTTTTTTTAATGTGTTCGTTGTGCGAAAGTTCGTTAACCGAGGCGTTCGTTAACCGAGGGTCGACTGTATATAAAAACCAAAATCTGTGCAGTGGAAAGCTTACGAGTTTAACTGCATATCTAATTAGTTTGTTTAATAACTTTTAAATTATTACTACCCATAATTTGTGAACATTTAAAAATTATAAAAATAGTTTTTTTTTTGGAATCACCGTATTTGTCATTTTTTCCAATATTTTCGATACAAAAAAGGGTATATCTCCAAATTTGCCATTTTTTTTTTGAACATATAAGCTGTTGAATATTACAGTAAAGATGAGGAAAAATAGTATTTAATAAAAAATATCTCAGGCGCTGCATTCAGTCAAATTATTCGTTTCATATATGTAACACTATGCAGTAAAGGGTTAACGCAGATGATATTGCTGCTGCTGGTGGCTGTTGTTGTGCGTCAACGGAAATTTTCATTTAATTTTTTTATCACCTAAAATTACTTTTTTTTTTGTTTGTTATTAACTTGTAGTTGTTGTTTCGAAAATGGTTTTTTTTTCTTTAAAATTTTTAAAGAACATTGACATTTATTGCATGTTGTTAACTTTAAATTAGAAGAAATAGATTAAAAATTGGTTTCCTTTTAAATGCATTTTTAACATAATTCTAATAATTTTTTATTTTTTTAACAAACTTAAAAGTGTTACCAAAAAGTTATACCCATAGAAGGCTTATCACTACACAGATACTAATGCATGCGTAAAAATACAAATAAATGTCAAAATAACCAAAAATTTTGTAAAACAAACGAAAATTTGTTAATTTTACAAAAGATTTTGTTGTTTTGACACTTTTTTCGTATTTTTAGCATGGATTATTATGAGTGTAGGGAAACCAAAAAAGTAGCCCTAAAAACAATGTGTTAAGCGCTTAAGCTTTCGAGGTTTCGAAAAACTGTGAAATAAGTCATTTAAATATAAAAATGCCGTTGAATTTAAAAGAATAAACCGTTAAATTTCAAAACTTAAAACAATGTGATTAAGCTTTCGAGGTTTCGAAAAACTGTGAAATAAGCCGTTTAAATATAAAAATGCCGTTGAATTTAAAAAAATAAACCGTTAAATTTCAAAACTTTTTTTAAAATCGATACCACAAATAAAATTTGTGTAAAGTTTGTTCCTTAGAACTTAGTAAGTCAACTAATGGTACAATAGAGAAATTGTGTTTTGTAAGCTTCAAAGTTCAATTGCTTTATATATTTTGATACAAACTTTGTTGTGCAGTGCAAACTTTTTATTTAAAATTAAAAGATCGGATCGAGAAATTTCAGAACTTGTAAAAACTTTAATATGTTGAAAATTACTTTGTTTTTTTTACCGTGAACAATTTGTTATTTTCCGCCAACAAACAAAAAATTCTAAAAATTTGTCCCCCAATGTTGCCATATTAAAATATTGAAAAATTGTCTAAAACACCAATATTTTTAGAAAATTCTTAAAAATCGTGAAAATCTGATAGATCAAATTATGTATTACAGTTTGATAGATATTTGCTTTAGTAATGAATAAAAATTATAATTAAAAAAGCCTTAACCCGTTAAGTACATACAATGCGTCAAAGTTTGAATTTAAATTGTGAATACCACCGCTAGAGGGTACAATAAGTGTCTAAAAACTTCAGAATAGCTTATTGAGACACCGTTACATTTTTCTACCGAATTTCATCAAGAAGTTCGTACAGAATCGATGAGTGGTATAAAATGGGTTAATTCAAAAATAATTTGAAATTTAATTTGTATTTCGTAAATTCTAGTTGCCTAGTTAATGTTAAAAGCCATTTCAACTATATGAAAATTTGTTTTTAAGTAAAAATTAAAAAACCGTAAACAAATAAGACAACAGACCTCAAGAGACATATTCCGTGGCAGGTCAACCGATGACATATCACTGCATTTCAGCTTTTTGTTTTTTTTTTATAGTGTTAGTGTTTTTTGCTAACCATTTTTTCTTTATTTTCTATTTTACATTTTTTTTTTGTTTTCTTAATTTTTTGTTTTGTTTTGCAACACACATGCAAAAACATGACTTTTCGGTTAGCCAGCTATTTTAAGCCATAGAGTGGCATTTTTTGTATGAAGGAAAACTTTTTTTCGGAAAATTACTATTTATTGCTCAGATAGAAGTACGTTCTAGCAAAACCTCGGTAATAGGTGGGTATTACGGAACATGTTACCTGGTAATAAGTTAAGCTCCTTACCCTTGCATTATTTAGCAACATTTGGTATTACTGACTGCTCATTAGTAATACAAAATTCGCATGTTTAAATGTTTTTTTATGGTTTATTAGTTCGTTTTAGTAAAAATGTTAGCATAATTAATTTTTTACTACAAATTTGACAATTTTAAAATAATATTCGATTTAAAAATTAAAGATTTAAATAAAAAGTTTGTGATAACTATTTACCTGTAAGTGAGGAGTAGTAACATGTTTGTAATAGAAAAGTAACAAGTTACCTCCTTATTACAAAAAGTTTATTTTTTCGCCAAAAATTTATTAAAACCTTCCTTTTTAAAATGTTTAGTTAAAAATTTATAAATTTTAATTTAATACCCAATATAAAAAACAAATTTAAAAAAAACGTATTACATTTATACTAAAGGTAATATGTAATTTGTTATGTCAAATTTTCAAGTGCAAAATTAAAAAAACCTTAATTAATTTTTAAATAATTTCTGGAATAAATAAAAAAGACGCTTCTTCTTTTGTGGAAATCATATCGCAATATCTCGAAAACCGTTGATCAGATTTAAAATTTTTCAAATAATCGTTTTCAGCATGCCAAAATAATAAAAAATATGTGTCGTAAGACATAGGCGCCATGCTCCACAGGGAGTTAGCGTATTTTTATTAAAACAATTGAAGAAAAATGTTTAAAAATCGAACTGACTAAAATAAAACTATCTGTTTTTTTTCAAATTCGCACCATTTTCTGTGTACCCTATGGGGAATGGGACCGGTTCTGCGTGTGCCACAGGATCGGTCCCTTCGTACCAGAGACCAGTCCTCTGCTAAACCCTACCCTATGTAAACAACTGGCAACTTTAACATTGGCTTGTCATAGAAGGGGGTCATTTGTCCTGCTTTAAACCACATAGTGGCATGCCACAGGACTAACCAAAGGTGGACATACCACAAGACTGTCGCAAAAGGGCCATGTCGTATAAAATAAACGAAAACTAAACAGCTTCCAGTGGGTAAAATTCTGGTCAACTGACTTTTTCTGTTAACAAGCATTCTGGTTACCAGTCACAGTATTGGTAAGTTTAGGACAATTGACACTGCTTAACTCACTTCAGCATTAAATTATACCAGTCCTGTGATAAGTCCTTCTTTAACCTGTTACTTTTAGGACAATTGACTCCTCATTCCCCATAGGATAGAGTTAGGGCAACAATATCAAAACAATAACTGATGAAAATCGAAAGTTGCTCTACCGTTAGAGCGTTTAGCAGAACGTTCTGTGATCGAGCTCTACAAACGCCAAGTAGATTTTTAAAAGTTTTTTTTTTTTTTAATTTACATATTTCTAAATCTCATTTTTAGACACATCACCTAACACGCCATAATGTTGCTTAAATGTGTCAATTGATCACCTCCTAATTATTCTCTATCGAACCTCATTAGCCATTACCCTAGTTCCTAGTTCAGACGCAAAAGTCTAAAATAAAAATAATGCGTTTTCAAAATATTAAATATTTTGAAAACGCCAAAATATTTATTTTTCTATTTCCTATCAAACCTCACTAGAAATCACCGTTCCTAGTTTATTCACTATAGTCCTAAATATGTTGTCCTAACCACCTGTGACTAAAAAGTTGTTCTTTAGGAAAAATTTACAAAAAACATGTATTGAATATTTTGAAAATGAAAAAATGTTTGTGTTTTTATTCTCCATTGAACCTCATTAGCCATTACCTAGTAAATTCCTAGTTCAAGCGCAACAGTCAAAAATGTTTAATAACCACCATGAATGAAAATGCTCCTCTTTAGAGAAAATCCCCGAGAAACTTGTACTGAATATTTTCAAAACGCCAAATTTTTAGCCAACACGAAAAATTTTTTTCTAGGGAAACTTTTGCTAGAAACTCCTATGCAAACTGCAAAAAAATATGGCAGAACTCAGACAGATTTTGCTATCTGCTGCTAAGCTTTTTATTGAAATAATTCATATTTTCTACAGAGCTGACATATTTTTTTAACAAAACAATCTATTTGTGTCTTCAACAAAACATATAGCGTCCAGTATACTTCATTTACGGCACTTTTCCAATAAAATAATAATGGTCTTTAATAGAAAACAAGTCAGAGTACTTTCTAAATCAACCTATTGTATGCATAGCTGTTTTTAGGAAAAGTGTCTCTAACAAAATCAATTTCGGGCATTGTGGCCAAGACACCTTTTAGACTCTGGGGTCTGAACTGAGAATTCACTATGGTGAAGGCGCTATTTTGCATTTTAAGAGGGACATTTTCATCCGTAGTGGCCAGAACACGTTTTTCACCATAGCGTCTAAAAAAATGACAAAGCCATGCTAAAGTGACTAGTTCCTTAAAAAAACTTGCGCTTATGCAAAAAGTTTGATCTAGAACCACCTGTGAGTGACCGTACCCATGTCCCGTAGGGTAGTTCTATTATGTTCTCTCAGTCTTTTCTGCACTGATGCAAATGAACCTGTCAAAATAGTAGAAAAAGCTACTAAAAATTATGTTGCAGAAAACTGCTGAAATTGTTATATAGCTAAATCTGTTAAATATACAAAATTTTTCTTATATCTAAGCTTAGTTAAAGTTATTTTTCATTTAAAATTTAGTTTGCCTAAATCAAATAAAATTAAATTTGTTGCCGAATTCAGCAGCATATATTGATAATTTTAATTAATAAAATTTCAACTCAAATATTACTAAAATTTTGTATATTCAACACTTTTTTTTTGCTGTTCTTATCTTACTTATAAATAGAAATACAAATTTGCTAATTTTAGTAGTTTTATCTGCAAAATATTTTCCAACAAAATATTTAAAAGGTAATCAATTATAAGGCGCCATTGTATTAATAATACTAAATTAATCATCATAAGCAAAGTATATTATACGTATCTCCCCATATTTGCTTGAAAAGTATTCAAAATCTTGTTGTTGATTGAATGTTTTAAAACATTTTTCATGTTTTTTTTTTACTAATTTGTTTTGATTCAACAAATATACTAGAGAAATAAAAAGCTACAATGAAACATTAATGTTATTTTAAAATTGAAATTAAAATTAAAGATTTAAAATAATTTTTAGCCTTGACAATCAACGGTTCAATGGTCCATCAAAAATCATTAAATGAAATTGTACCAAATAAACAAAATTGTGAACCATAATTGAAAATAAAAATAAATTAAAAAAAAAACATTAAAAAATAAAGAATTAACAAAAGAGTTCAAAACTTGAGGCACGAAACTTGAAAATTTTTCAAAAATTGTACAAATTGTTCTTAAAATCTACATTAACAAATTAAAAAATAATACTCCCTGTGTCTGTTAAATTTTTCAATAAAAACATTTTCTTTTTCAAATGAATGAGTTTAAAAATTGCGCCTTTAAACATTAATGGGTAATGGGTGCAATAAAGTAATGTATACTCTTTACCTGTATCATTATTTTCCAACAAAAATTAATGAATTACCGATAATGGGTTACAAAATAGATCACTTTGTATTAAATACTCCTTACCTTCAGCATTATTTCGAAACATAGAGTAATGAGTTACCGAAAATGGGTTACATAATGCATTACATTCTAATGCATACTAATATTTTGAAACATAAAGTAATGAGTTACCAATAATTGGACACTCATGGGGGATACATCATTATCTTTTACATTATTTAAAAACATAACCGATCATCAACTACATAATGCATGAAATATAAACGTAAAGTAATATATAATATTTTTTTTTCAATCTATATTTAGACACATTACTTTGTGATTTTTTGTAAGAATAAGTATAAGGTGTATATTTATAACTTCGCATTTACATTTTAAGCATCCCATTATTAAATGTGAGGATTGCTTAGTTAGTAGAGTCAACGCCTAACAACCAGCGACCCCATGTTCGAATCTCAGCATGACCACATTATTTATTTAATTAAAAAAAAATATTTGCAATAATTTTTTTTGTTATAACTTTTCTTTTATGGAATTCTATTTATAGACACATTACTTTTCCCAACCCGGTAACGATATAAGTAGCCAGTTACTTTTCCACCTACTACACTCAAATAAAAAATTTAGTAAAGTCAGCTAAAAAAATTTTGCTAACACTTCGTGGATTAGAAATTAAAAAACCCTTGCTAAAAATTAATAAAATTTTTGCTGAATATTAGTAGACTGAAAAAAAACTCAAAAAATTTGTAGAAAAATTATACTTTAGTTAATTTATTTGCTGAAAATCATAAAACATATTTTTGTGATTCTTTTTAAAATAATTTACAATACGTTACAAAATAAAAAAATTTTCATACTCCCAAATTGACGATATGAATTAATGTAATATCTATAAACAATAGAAATAATTATATATTACATAAACGAAATTATCTTTGAACTACTTACATCAATTATTGTCTAAATGATGCTATCTTTTAAAGGAACGCAAATGCCACAGAGAATTATAGAAACGAAACGAAAAAATAACAAAATATAACATATACAACCCTTTTTTGCAATAAGAATAATGCAACAGAAAAATCTACCTAACATGTCTGTCTTTGTCTTTCGCTTTAGCCTGTCTACATATTGCATATTTGTTTGCAATTTGTCCACACAAGATTTTTAATATATATAAACATTTATTTTACAAATACACATTTAATTTTTATTAAATTTAAATATTTTATTTTGTCTTTTATTTAATTAATAGACAATTACTTTCACAAGCCGGTGACGACGCAAAATTTAAGTTGTTTTAATCCACAATTTTGTTTTATGTATGAAAAACAGATACAAAAATCTTCCATGGTTGATTTTTTATATTATGTCTTACTAGAGTTGTACTTTTAAGTATAATTTTCCCCGTCACTACTACATCGTGACATGCCGCGACATTTAAATTATTTTGAGTTTATCTTTCAGTCTGGTTGTAGTTCACACTACTGATGTGCTAATCAACACAATTTTTTTTGCAAAATAAATTAGTAAAACATAAGTAAAATATTAGTTCAAAACAGTTAAGTGCTGAATAAGTATAACTAAAATTTTAGTTTAAAACATAATTTTAGCAAAAAATTTGCTGAACTTTTCTACTAACTTATTTACTAACTTATTTTTTTGAGTGTAGGTAATGAGTCCACCCAATACTTTTAGGCTCATCGCCTGTAAAATTTATCAGTTAAGTATATTGTGATGGGTGGAGCTCTATGGCGATACATTTCTTTACCCATTATTTGGTAATGTGTGATTTTGCTGGGTTCCTTCAAAAGATGGTTGTGTGACGAAAAAGGTTAAATTTTTAGACGCAGGGAGATCTAGCATTTTTTTTTTAATTATTAAAGCATACTTTTAAGCATTTGTGTTATAACGGATATATTTTTGTATAAGAATTGAGTCACCCTGTTGTGAGCACAATATTTTAAGTCTCTACTTTACAAACAGTTTACGAAAAGTAGTAGTGCCAACGCTCAAATTTATTATAGAACATTTTAAATTTTTATGTGATTTTAAAATTATATTCTATAAACACATTAATAAACTGTATTATGTTTGTAAGCTACTGTAGCTAATTTAATAAAATATTTAACATACTTTGAGGCGTAATTTATATAACGTTGCAAGATTTAATGTTTTCCAATTCTGTATTTAACGTTGAATTTTTAAATTTGAAAAGAATTTAGGATTTAACCACAAATTACAAAGGAAGCAAAAACTAGTTTCAAATAAAAAGTTTGTTTATATGATTAAAAGTTCAATTTAAAATTAACGTTCGTGTAGAAAGATTTTTTTTTTTAAATTTTTGTACCTTTAAAAATCCAAGTTCTACGATTTTAATATTTTCAGAAATTTTCATCACCTTAAAAGATTTTGATGTCTTTAAACATTTAAGCCGCCTAGAACGTTTTCTGTAGTTTTTTTTTTTAGGTTTCGGTACTTTTAGAAATTCGGGCTCGCCTAGAAAACTTTGTTAGATTTTGTTACTTTTAAAAATTTACGTACTTTTATCGTTGAGTTTGGTAATTTAAAAATTCGCATAAGTTTTTATTTGAAATTTTGGTACTTTTAAAAATCTACGTACTTTTATCGTAGTTTTGGTACTATGAGAAATGCATGTACTTTTTAATTGTAATTTTGATACTTTTAAAAATATACGTAATTTTTTATTAAAAATCTTAGTTCTTTTAAAAAATCGCATACGCGTTTTTTTTTTTTTGATATTTGCGTAATTTTAAAAATCTACGTAGTTATATCGTAGATTTTGATACTTTTCAAAATTCACTTACTTTTTTTGTAGAAATTTTGATACTTTAAAAATCCACGATCTGTTTTGTTAGCTTTTTGTAATTTTAAAAATCCACTTACATTTTTCTTAGATTTTGGTAATCTTGGAAATCACGTTCATTTTTCTTAGAATTTAATACTTTTACAAATCCACGTACTCTTTTCTCAAAATTTTGGTATTTTTAAAAATCTGCGTATTTTTTCTTTGATTTTGGTACGTTTTAAATTTCATGTACGTATAGAAAAATGTCGATACTTTTTCTTAGCATTTTGGTATCTTTATACTTAATTTTTTCTAATTGTACAATTGAATTAAAATGATTGTGGAAATTATATGCTTTAAAGTTTGTATGTGCATTTTTTTTTATTTAATGAACTAATTTGAGAACTTTTCTAATAAATTTACTTAGAATCCCTGAAAATATTTCGTTGATAAGTCACAATCCCCACAGGCATTAACAACATTTATATTTTTAGGGAAAATTACCGAAATTTTTGGGAAATAGTCCCCATTGGAATTAAGGCCGATTTGTTATTGTGAGGGTTATGACCAATAAATTTGTATGTAATATTTGTAAGATCCATTTATATCTCGAAATTTTTTTTTTTTTTTAAAGTCTAGATCTGATAATTATGTCCTAATTTTGTGAATCAGCTGCGTTCATTACATCACATCACCTACACTTCACATCACGTGTGCGTTATGGTGTAATGGTTAGCGCGTTGGACTGTTACACAGATGGTCCCGGGTTCGATTCCCGGTGACGACAACATCAATTAAGAAAAATAATATGTATGAGTTTTCTATCACTTATATGTATCGCTGCGCCCACCTTCTGTGTTCCCATAGCACTTAACCCCACCGAAGTAAAATAATGAATCAGGGCTATGAAACAAAAAAGCTTCAATAAATTCGCCAACTCTACATCAGGTAGCGAGTAGCAACTGTTTTAAGACTTATCTACTCGCGCAAGTACAGTGTTGCCACGTTTGAAGCCCTTCATCTTTCACCACCTTTCATCTCTCCACTATCCCATTTCCAAAGAAAGCAACACATTAATTAATAGGAAGAATTTCCTGAGTGTCGCTTCTCTTTATAAAAAAAAAAAATTATTATTTCTCCGTAAGATACAAAATGGGATTTTTAACAGGCCTATTAATATACCTCAGTTGGCTGTTTATATGCTCAAGGCTTGTGGATTTAAGATTCCTCTTAAAAAGCTATCAATTAGACAAACGATTAAATTTCTGTAAGATTTGTAATTCAGTCCTCTGACTTATCCCTTAAAAATAAGTTAATTTCTATAAGATCTATGATTAGAATCAAATACTGCTTAATTATCCTCTAATACTTTTTTCTTCAGTTGTAGTAAAACAAACTATAAGTTTTTTTTTACATATTTAAAATAAATTTATTACACAAATTAAATTTATTATTATTTATTATTAAATTTATTTTCAATATCACTCTTAATTTTAACAAAGTTACACAAATCGTTTTTCATTATTCATACAATTTTCGTTTCTTCAACATTTCACTACTTTACACACACTTTCTTACCCTTTTTTGATATTTTTATATATCCAAGGTAGAAGAGAAGTTACTCTTGTGTAAACACCCGGATATTGACCTTTACCACAACCAATACCCCAAGAAACAACGCCAACCTGTGTATAACGGCCACCCTCGTTTACAATCAAAGGACCACCAGAGTCACCCTAAAATAGTAAAATTATTGAATTCAGTAATTAGTAATTTTTTTTATAAAACCCTTAAACTTTCACTTACACTGCATGAATCCTTAGCTGTCTGTCCTGCACAAATCATCGAATCTATAATACCTGCCGGTGCGGCTCTACCATATTTACTAGCACATTCATTATTAGTCCATATGGGGATTTGTACTTTTTGCAATATTGAGGGTTGTGGTCCATTTTCACGCAAACTACCCCAACCTGCCACAGTGGCTAACTGTCCGCTATAACTACGTGTTTGTTGAGCCGTGGAAGTTGGCAGGCAAATTGGTTGTATTTCTTTAGTATATTGCACTGGCTCATTTAATGTCAAAATGGCAATATCATTGTGCTAAAAATTTTAACAAATTTTATATGGATTGTTAAAGCTTTGTCGAATGTCCACTTACCAAAGTACTGAAATCAAAACCTTTATGTCTTACTAAACGTTTAATTCTTCTTTCAATGTGTTTGACCTCAAAATCGGTACGTATATTGTAGTCTCCCAAATTAGCAGTTAAGGCAGCAACATCCCAGGCATTCATTCTGGAAATGGAAAATTAAATGTTTAATAAACAATTTTGAAATTTTTTCTATAGAAGATATCAGGAATATTTCGAAAACATTTTTCTTAATGAAAATTCTCATGTTAAGATTTAAAACTATATTCGAAAAACAATCTGTAATTGACTTATAGAAAAATCCAGAGTTGTTTAGAAATACATACATTTGACAGGATTTCTGCACTAAGGATATTATGTAGGTAAAGACGACAGCAAATGTAGTCAAAAACAAATGAAATTTCACTTGAAGAAAGTACAGCTAACTAAGATTTCATTAAATTCAACTAACATTTGTTATTTGTTTTTACAGTTAAAAAAAATTACTAACAACTGTAGTAAAAATGAACCACCAAAATAATCATACATTTATTTTTTTAAATAACAAAAAACTATTGTAAAAAATTAATGTAAAATCATAAAACAGTCATTTGACGTGGTTTGTTTTTTTTTAAATGAACTACAGGATTAGCAAAAAATTAAATTTGTTCTACAAATGACTGACATTTACATTAAAAATAAAGAAACTGTATTACAACCACTACATATTTTTAAAGCAGAATTTCCCTGAGTTGAAATTACTTACTCCTTAAGTGAAATTTCATTTGTTTTTAACTACATTTGCAGTGGTCTTTACCTACAAAGTATTCTAAGTGTATTATACAAGTTTTCTGTATAACATTTTTCAGTTTTTATGTTATTTTTCTGCTGAAGGTTTTTAAGATTTTAAACCCCATAGGAAAAGTTTTACATTAAAAAATTAAAAAAAAAACTCACAGTTGGAGATATTTTCTATAGAAAAGTTCTGAAATTCTGTACAATTTTTCTCTTTACAAAAAATATTTATATATTAAAACATATTTTCAATGGAATAGTTTTCAAATTTTAAGACATTATTTTTGTTAAAAAATTTGTGCAATTTTTCCATACAAATTTCTATATTAAGGAAATTTTCCTTTCAAAATAAATTCAGAATTTTTTTGAATATTTTATTCGAAGACAAAAATTTCTCCTGTAAGTCAAAATCTATAGAATAATTTTATTGCTCACCTGGCCACACAATGAGCTGCAGTCAAAATATGATTCTGTAATAGAAAACAAAATTTTTGAAAACTTTTCTACAAAATGTTCTTATCACATATCATTCCAAAAGCTTACATTTGTTATTAAACTACCACCACAAAATTGTTTTCCTGATTTAAATAAAACCGTTATCCAGGGGAATTCATAAGGACTAGCATTAGTGCCACCTACAATACGTTCTTGATCTGGATTAACTGCATTTTTCAAGCCACATTGTAAAGGTAAACCTAAAGCGGTAGAACCTGTATCTCCTGCTACAGTGGGTCTCTTACTAGTAGTGGTGGTAGTACCTATGGGGCGATAGGTAGGATAGTTTGGATATGTTGGTCTACGAGTTGTGATTGTAATAGGTCTTCTTGTAGTGGTGGTGGTTACTGGTGTAAATTGTGCTCCCCCCGAGAATGGAGGATGTGTGGGATAATGATGGTTGGGCGGATGTGTTGGCAATGGTGGTGGCCAACTGGCTATAGAAGGTGGATGTGTCGGCAATGGTGGTGGCCATTGTTGTACTCCTGAGAATCCTACAAATTGTTGTGGCCAAGGATAACGTATATAATTATTATAGTCATTATATTGACTATTCAAATGAGCTTGTTTTAAGTTATCAATAGGATCGTAACCAATGTTATTGCCATCTTGAAATTCAGTATTATCATATTTTGGTGGCTCTGGTTGATAATTATTTAAATCGGCCTCTAAAACTTCGGAGTCTTCTGAATTTTCCATATCCGTAGGCATATCTACTGGGTTCTTATCATTATTTGCCATATCAGTTGCCATAACAGGCTCTTGTGTTGATTCTTGAGGTTGTTCTGGTACCGGTTGTACAGCAGGCATTATCGGTGTTGTATTCTGTACACCCGTACAACATATTCCCGTATTTGGCCGGGAAAATTGATCGTAAAAAGTGCAAATTTCTTGTTGTTGTTGCTGTTGAAAATATGACATTATTTGTGGATATGTTTCTTGACCATATACAGCAAATTGTCTTTTACGTCTATGATTATGAATGCAACTGTTAAAACCCGTGCAAACTCCCAATAATCCTCTGGATGTTATACATTTGGATCCTTCTGCACCAAAATTTTGAATATAATAGAAATTGGGGCTATAGTATAATTGACGACCAGTGCGATTAGATGATGAAGAAATTTCATCAGATCTTAAAGGATTTGGGAGATCTGAAACTGAAAAGATTTTAAGGTTGAAATTAAAATTTTGAATTAATGGAAATATTGGAATTAAACAGACTTCTAATTTTCGGCCTAAATCAAAGTTGTTAACTCATTTATGGCACGTTATAGATCCGCTTTACATTTTTCAACCAAAATTTTCCGATTGATATGTAGAACCATGCTTCCTTAAGAAATTTTTGTATTTTTTTTTTTTTTTTTTTTTTTTTGATGTATTGGCAACCAAAGTTGAAACTTTGACAGCATATAAATCCCTAACAGTTGAAGATATCTTAAAAATTTAGATTTTGTATAATTTTGTTAACAAATATTTATTCAAAATTATATTAAAAATAATTTGTTTTAAAGTTAAACGAATTTTAAATTTTTTTGGAAAAATATCGTGGTTTTTGACCATATTATAAAATCGCCATATGGCAACCCTGGCAATATATTTTTTTATAAGTTTAATAGTATTTTAATAAAGACCATCCCTTATTTATGTATTGAGTGAAAACGGAATAAATTTTGTAATTTGAAAAGTTCATCGTTCGATCGGTCAGATTTTCAAAAATTATATACACGCGATAAATTAATTTCTTGCAGAGAAATACATTTTCATATTTTTTCATCAACATAACATTAAAATATTAGGCTTTTTATATATTTCAATAATTTTGGAAAAAAGTTCCATCAAAAAAGATAAAAATTTGGTTTTTTTCAATTAATTATTTGCCAAATCTGGATAACATTTTTTTTATTCACGATTGCAATCAAGATGTTGAATAATTTTAAGGTTTTTAAATCACTTAATAATCTTGATCCAGTAAACAAATATAGCCGTTTAAAAGTACTGGGTCGAATAAGGAATAGGCAATACCAATAAACAGGGGCAACATATATTTTTGTATCATATATTTTGTCGTATTGAAGTTATGAATGATATATTGAAGTTTTGATGATATATTTATGCGTTTCAGAACTGATGACTTCTGTCATCGATTTTTTAAAGTATATTTTTTCATATTTTGCTGTTATTTTTTTATTTTATTAATTAATAATCATATAATTACGAATTATATACCATTACCCTAACCGAGCACTAGCTACTATGGCCTTCGGCGCGTTGGAGCGAAAAAAGACCAGTGCCTCTGGTGGGAATCGAACCCACGACCCCCGCACTGATAAGCCAGCACGCTACCAACTAGCCTATTAGATATTTTTACATGCATATTTTGATTATAAGAGAAAACAAAAAACTAATTTTCAGCCTATTTTCAGCCTATTTTTAGAGCACATTTTTAGAGCACATTTTTCCGCATTTTTTTAAATGTAAAGTTTTTGATCATATTTCTTGCTACCCTTTCAATAAGCATTCCATTAAAAATTAACAAATTTACCAAAAAATGTATATTAAATGTGCCAAAACGGAATGAAACTATGGTCCAAATAGAAACGATATGGAATGGGGAAGTAGGGGAAAAACAAAAAACAACATGAATTGGAACACTAGTCACAGGAACGAAAATAGAAAGAAATGTGTTATGTTCCATACATTTCGTTCCGCTGTCGATTCCATTTTGTTCCATGTGTTTAGAGTTACATTTTAAAGATGAAAATTAAAATTATTCAAGGTCATACTCTATATTTCTTTATTAGGATATTGTCCTAACAAATAATCTATAGAGTTTTAGTTTTTATATTTATTAATTGACCACTTTTAGGAATGTGTTGATATATCTATTTCGGGAATTTCCTTGGTTCCCATCATCAGAACACGTTTTAAAAGAATTGACAATCCCATGCAAAACATCAAACATTCATATAAACTAGTTATCCCACAAAATGAGAACTAATATAAAGGTCGAAAAAACATAATTTTTATTTTTAATAAAAATTATATCAAACTTGTTGCATTTTAACTTTTTCCCTATTCCATTTTATTTAAAGCTTTGTGATAATTGTCAATTTCTTATCGTTCCCTCGAGTATGATTGAAATTGGAACACTAAACTGAATAAACGAAATAAATCGGAACACTAGTCAAATACAAGAAAATAGATAGGAACGCTTCTTAGTTTATTGCATTTCGTCCCATTTTGTTCCCTGTATTTAATATTCCATTTCAACTTGTTCCCCGTCCCATTTTTTTTAAGTCACTGTGGTTCGTGTTTATTTGCTTTTGTTCCCCATTCCATTTAATATTGTTTCGATTTTTAATTATTATTAAACTTTGCTATTTTAGATATTCGTATTCGTTCGGTTTTTATGCGTTTTATCGTTCCGATTATGAACAACCTTCAATTCCATTGCGTTCCGCTTCAACTGACTACATAACAATAGTTCAACAGGTAACCAAAATGTTCACTCATTTTAATTTTTGTTTCATTCTTAAAATTATTATAATTTTTAAACATTTTCTGCTTTAAAATATTAACATTGTTTCAAATTAACCTATTAAATTTAAACATCTTTTAACCGATAAATCATATTTATGTTTAGGGTATTCTTTAACACTTGCCATTATTTAAATTTTGTGTTTTTGTTTTTATGTTTTTTTTCTCCCACCAGACTATAAAATGTGTTAATACTGTTTAACAAATAATGTGTTAAAATATTGCTTTCTTTTTGTTCTTTTGTTGAAATACATAAAAAAAAGTCAATAGTAACATATTTCATCATATAGCACACCTAATATATAGACAAATAACCAGCGGGTGGTATTTGAAGAGAAAAAAAAAAACGTTCTTCTTTAAACAAATTTTGTATTGTTTAGTCGTAATAACTCAAAATTTCGCGGTTGTCACAACATTTAAAGAAATTATAATAAAATACATTTTATGTGGTCATAAAAAATAGCACACCACAGTCATAGACATTATTTATGAGAATTGTTTAGCATAAAAGCAAAAATTTGTCTACAAAAAATACACGAATATTGTTAACACGTTTTTTTTTTTCTTTTGTGGGGAGAAGTTTCATTATTATTTGTAATACATATATTATTTGGTACAAGGAATATTCAAGTATTTAACTAGTTTTTTATTTATGAGCAATGTTTGTTAAACAAAAGCAATAAGTCACCTTAACAATTCTATAGTACTATTTATATTTTTCGTATCTGGTGTAAAAAAATTGCCTAAAGCCAGAGCAATGAACATCTTTTCTAAGAATTTTTTTTTTGTTAAGAAAAAGTACACATTTTGAGTAAAACTCTAAAATTTGTGGATATAATTGATAAACTATAAAGTTTAAAATTTTGAAAGATGTTTTCTTAAGTCTTTTGCTTCATATTAGATTAATTGAGCACTAAAGTTTATTAGTATGTTTCCTAAGTCTTTTGTTTTATATAAAAAACCAAAAGAATGCAGTCGAATCAGAAAAGTTAAACGTTTTTTATTTAACCTCATTAACGTGAAATGAAAAAGACCAAACTATTCTGCATAACTAACAGTACATTTAACATTAATCTTAAAATTTCGTATTAAACTGTAAAAAATTAAAAAAAAAAAACATTAAAATAATTGCATTGTTTACAACATGTCAATACTCGACAAATGATGAGTAATAATTTTTATTTCAAGAATTGAAAATAAAAAACCTAAATACTCTTAAGAAAAGTGAAAAATATGTAAGCCACAATATACAATTTTATCCAAAAAATATAAACAAAAATTTTAAATTCAAAACACGTTAAAAACGTATATAAATTTTTAAAGAATAAAGCGAAAAGGAGATTTTTTTTTTTTTTTGTTTTTTAAGGCAGAAAGTAATAAAAATGTAAAGTTTTTATATTAAAATCTTAAAGTAGCAGTAAAAATACTAAAACAAAATCACAACAAATAATTGTTAAATTAAATTAAAATTTATGTTGATAAAATGAGGTGTTAAAGTAAACATTAAATTTATAGTTTTAAAAACCCCGATAATAACAAAATTGCACTACTCAACGGTCACTAAAAACCTGACTTTAAAACACATCTTTTTTACTATACCTATGTATGCGGAATCCAAATCTGGCAATCGGGTTCTGATGATATCTTTAGCCAGATCGAAATACATGTATCAACCTAGCTAATATATTTATTTGTATTTATTTTTTGTAAATATACGGAGGTTGAAAGCTCGTTAGAAATGCATAAAAATAACAAAAAAATAATCTCGAGGTATATAGAAACAAAAAAACAAAGAAACTGTAATTTTTATTTTCTCATTTGCAGTTTTTGTATTTACATCATCAACCCCATTTTTTCGTATATTTTTTTGCGAAACTTTATCGCAAAATCATGATTTTTTTTAATTTGAGTAAATTCATGTGCAAAAAATTTAAAATTTTTTTGTTTTTAGTTCATTCTTATAAATTAACTGTATGCAAAAAAATTAAAAAATTGTAGTACTGTGACAAGACATTTTAATGAACAAACGTTAATATTAAAATTGCAAATCCATTGAAAATATCCTGAAATATTTAGAAAAGAATTTAAAATTTTAACTTTAAAATTTTGAAATTATTTTCTAAAATTTAAATTTTTCATATAAAAAATATATATTTGATAAAAAATAATATTTAATATTACAAAACCTGTCTTTGTAATACATATTTTCTAATAAATTTAGGTACGCTGAGTCTAAATCCGGCAAATTAAAATTTTTCTCATTTGTAGTTTTTGAAATATCGCAACTTTTATAGTTACGTTTCATACTCCATTTTTTTGTACTTGTACTTCTTCTTTAAATATTTCAGGATATTTTAAATGGATTTGCATTTCTAATGTAAAACTGATTTCAGTGGAATATTTAGTTTACACATAGTGATAAAATTAAAAAAAAAATTTTCCATGCACTCAAAAAAATAAGTTAATAGAAAACTAAGGAAAACGTCTTATAAATCAAGTATACTATTTTTCAGCAAATTTTTCGCTAAAATTATGTTTTTCAGCTAAAATTTTAGTTATACTTATTCAGCACTTAACTGTTTTGAACTAATGTTTTACTAATATTTTACTAATGTGTTACTAATTTATTTTGCTAAAAAAAATTTTGCTGATTAGCACATTAATAGTGTGGACGACAACCAGATTGAAAGATATACGCAGAATGAATTAGATGTAGCGGCATGTCAAGATGTATTAATGACGAGGATAATGGTACTAAAAAGTCCAACACTAGTAAGACATATAAAAAAATCAAAAATGGAAGATTTTGGTATCTGTTTTTTATGCATAAAACAAAATTGTTGATTGAAAGAACTTAAATTTTGCGCTGTCACCGACGTGTGAAAGTAATTGTCTATTAAATAAATAAAACACAAAATAAATTATTTAAATTTAATAAAGATTAAATGTAAACTAAAAGTTTAAAGAGATTAATAATCTAGCGTCGTCAAATTGCAAACAAATATACAGCAGTTAGACAGACTAAAGCGAATGACAAAGACACATATCTTTGGTATATTTTTATGTTTCCTTTTTCTTATTGCAAAAAAAGGTTGTACATGTTATATTTTATTTTTTCGTTTCGTTTCTATAAAAGATAGCATCATTTAGACAGCCATTGATGTTAGTAGTTGAAGGATAATTTTGTTCATGTTATATATAATTATTTATATTTTTTTTAAATATTACATTAATTCATGTCGTCAATGTGGGAGTATGGACAGTTTTATGTTTTTTAACGTATTGTAAATTATTTTTAAAAGAATAAGAAAAATATGTTCTATGATTTTCAGCAAATAAATTAACTATAATGTTTCTACAAATTTTTTGAGTTTTTTCAGTCTACTAATATTCAGCAAAAATTTTATTACTTTTTAGCAAGGGTTTTTTAATTTCTAATCCACTAAGTGTTAGCAAAACTTTTGCTGAATCTACTAAATTTGTTGCTAAAAATCAGCTCGCTGATTTTCAGCAAAAGATTTTGCTAACATTAGCAAAATTTAACTAAAATTTTTCTGACTTTACTAACTTTTTTATATTAAGCAAAATATACGAAAAAAGTGGTATACGGTATTTCAAGAACTGCAAATGAGAAAAAAGAAATTTTGACAGATTTGGATTCAGCCTATCTGAGTCTATTGAAAAATATGTATTTCAAAGAAAAGTTCTGCAAAAAGTTGAAATTTGTGGCGTAGTGTTATTTTTAAATTTAATAAACAAAAACAAATGTCAACATTTATGCATATTAAATACACATTTATTTGGTAGACGTTATTACGGTCTTTAAATGGAATGAAAAAAATTGAAAATTTATAAAACATTCAATAATAATTTCAATTAATGACAATTGACATGAATTTTGATTGATATGAGTTCAAAAAACTTACGAATATCTGTATATTTTTCTAAGAAAATAAATCAGATAACACCAATTATACGCTATTCTACAGATTTATGGTTGGATGTTACAAATTGCACTTTTATAAAGGTACAATATAATTCGTGAGCAAATGCAAAAAAACTTAAGAATCCCGATTAAAAATTAATTTATATTTTAGTATATCGACTTATACAATTTAATATGATTATGTATATACCATATACAGGTTTATATTGTAGCATGTATTATTTAATATTGCTTATATGGCTTATATAAATCAGCATATAAATATATGTGACCATATCAAATTACGTCAATTTCTATGAGATTAGATTAATGCAAGCGCGGATCCAGGGGTAGGGAAATGTGATATTTCCTCCCCACAAAATCAAAATCAATACGAATATGTAAAAAATATTAAAAAAGATAATCAAAAATACTTTATTTTTTACAGTTATATTAGTTTTTTGTTTTTATATACATCGAGATTATTTTTATGTTATTTTCAATTTATAAAGAGCTTTAAACCTCCGTATATTTACAAAAATAAAGCAAATCAAACATATTAGCTAGGTTGATACTAGTATTTCGATCTGGCTAAAGATCTCATCAGAACCCGAAGTTTTAGAAAAGTTAGAGCCTCCATAATAGGCAGAACTTCAACAAAAAACCTATTAATAATCAATTTTGCTGCATTCTTTAATTTCCCTCCCCAAAATATTTTATTGGATCAGTGCCAGGATTTATATAATTAGATGATACCGAAACTCCGATGCAATCGAATAAAATTATATATTTTTATATCAAATTTTATATTATATTATTTTGGTTGATCCAATTTTTACATCTAATTATATCTGATTTAAAAAAAATTCTAACCGGGGTCATTAAATAACATATAATATCATCAATTAACTATAACATTCATCAATTATAACCGCTGGAAATTTTTCAACCAAACTGCTGATATTTGGAAGAGTGCATGATAAAAACAATTTTGTAATTTCTTTTTAAATATTTATTTTTTGTTTTAAATTGTAGAAAATTTTGTTTACTTTCAACATAAATTCAAGTTTTCCATTAAAAATTGTTAATTAAAAAACAAAAACAACCTCATCGTGCCTCAAATTCGAATCCACGGCAAATCTAGTTAACTCAGAAGTTTTATCGTATGTAAAAATAAACATTTCCCTTTTTTACGTTCATTGATATTTTCTTAGTTTCTTGTTTTCATTTCAATCCAATATTGAATTAAAATTTTAGTCACATTACAAACAATAAATGATTTTTTTTTGTATGTTTGAGTGACCTTCAAAAATTATGTATTTTCTAAACATTCTTTAGATTCTATGATTTGTTTACATTGCAAATACTACCCAGCAAGCAATTCGGCTTCGGAAACAGTCATATAGTGACCAAAATCTTTTAAAAACTGTTTTTGTGTAGTACAGATGTCCCGATTCTCTATTATTATGATTCATAAAAAATATTAAAAAAAGTATGAACTTAAGGGAAATTTTATTAATAATATAAAATGTTTACAATACTAAAAAAATTATATCAGAAAATCAAATTAACAAATTTAAATTAAATCACAAATTATCCTTAGTTGTTCTCAAAGGACCTTAGGTTAAATAAAATGAAATAGTAAAAACTTGAAATTAATAAGGACTCTGAAATTTTATTTCCCATATTCCAAATCTCTTTTTATAATTCCTACTTTCTAAGCTCTCAGACTTTGTTGACTGGTTTATTATTTTATAACTAAGACTGGCACGAGTTTTGTTGATTTTTATAGGAAAACATTTAATTTAAAAAGTACGTCTCCCTACGCATAGTGTACGTTAAACTAATGCTAATTGAACGTTAATTTACTTATCTTTTCATAGTATTTATAGCATATTCTTCTTCTATATCGTCTTTGAGTTGTGGTTAAGACCAGTAGTCATTTGTTTGGTAAATAGGCGGGAGGTGCGTAATACAATGATTTATTGCGAACACTTTAAAATGAGATATACACACACAAAAAAATTTTGTAGTTAAAACCGAAATTTTTGCCAAACTTTTGTGGTTCCAAATTTTTGTGGTTCCACGTACTACCACTATTATTAAATGTTAATACAACCGACATTTATTTACAAATTTCGAATTTTTATTGTAACAGTTGAATATTTTATGTTTATGGACTATAATATTCTATAAATAGATTCACATGCATTCAACAAAATTTATTTTATTAATAAAAAAATTATATGCCTTGAACTGGGCTCGAATTGTCGATCTTCCGTTTGTCAGGCAAGTACTTTACCTCTAGCCTAAACCCAATTTAAATATGTTTTTTTTTAATTTCAACTTTGAATATTTTCTAGTTTCAAATTTAAATATTTGTCTAAAAAAAGAATCGAAATTCGGTTGCTAATCTCGTTATTTTATTTGAGTTACCAAAACTATTAAAAAACTTTATATTATTTTAAAATTAATTTATCAATAAAAAATTCTTCTCTGCGAACAGGGTTCGAACCGGCGACCTTCTGCTTGTCAGGCAATTACTTTACCGCTAGCCTAAACTCAATTTGAATTTCTATTTTCAAATTTCTACCTTGAATACTCGTATTTTGTTTCTTTCTAGTTTAAATATTAATGTCTAAAAATAGATTTGTATGTACAACAGAAATTGGGTTGCTAATCGTAATATTTTATTAGAGTTACCAAAACTATTAAAAAACTTTATATTATTTTAAAATTGGTACGGAAACTTTTATTTTACATAGAGTGATTATTTTTTTGCAGGCGAAACTAATATTCGATTTTAACTGCAAATATTTTATTCAAGGGAAAAAATCTCCGAAAAGTGGTTGGTTGTTGGTATTAAAAGTAATCTAGAAGATAATATTATTTTAAATATTGTTAAGGAAAACCAATAGTTTGAATGATGTGACTGTGTTTTCGTTCATTTTATATATTTTCTGTTTACAATATAGTTTAATTATTCTGATGATGAATTTTAAGTACTTACAATTAAAATTATTGAGTAGTGATTAAATTTTATTGGTTACAATGGAATTACAACCAATTTATTCTCTGTGTACAGAACGGCCATTTCGTTAACATCGAACAAAAATTGACAAATAAAAAATGCCAAAATTAAAAAAAAAATCTTTAATATTGAAACAATTCCCAAAAATTTGAAAAAATGTCAAAATTAAAAAAAACGCTTAAATAAAAAAAAAATTTTTTTGAAAACACCAAAATTTAATGAAATCGCCCATATTTAGAAACTCGTTAAAATTTAAAATAATTGGTAAAATATTTATATACCCAGTCAGAAAAAGATCACTTTAACAGGTGTTGCAAGTGCTGGTAACAAGTGCTTTCCCAATCCCAAAATGATAACATCATTAGACATAAAATTTCCGTCTGTCGGGAAAGCACTGGGTAAACAAAAGTTCTAATATTTGCAAAAAGTTGGTGAAGCCATACAATAATTGGTCTTAAAATAGATTTTCGAAAATAAGAATACAAAAAAATTTATTTATAATTGGTTTGGTCCCATCGGGAGTTGAACCTTTGTCGGCTATTTAGCTCTACCCACTAAACTAACAAGACTGTATATAAGTGATTGTCTTATCTTGACAGAAACGAAAAAAATCAATTTTATTTACAAAAAATATTAAAAAGTACAAACAATAATCACAAAAAAATGTATGCCTGAAATCGATATCGAACTCTAAACCTTCTGAATACAAACTTTTTTAAACAAACCATAATCATTTATATAAACTAAATATGCTACCAGTGGTTAGACTTTCAAACCGTTGACAATTTCTGACTGAATAGCACTGGGAAAACACTTTTTGCCAACGTTTGGCCTAGTCCTCTCAGCCGATTCTTTGCCAATGTTTTTTTTTTTGTAGACCACGGAAATTATTGTAAAACAACTATTGGCAAAACGCTTTTTGGAAACGCTAGTAAAGCGTCTCAAACAAGTGTTCTGCCAGTAATTTATTTACAATTCCTCGGTTAGCCAGTGGTATGACGGTGCTTGATTTTTTATACCACTGGCAAAAAAAAAAATCTGACTGGGTAAAAATCACAAAATTTAAAAAAAATCGCCCAAATTGAAAAAAAAGGAAATGGAAAAATTGCCAAAAATTTGTTAAAAAAAAATCTTCAAAGTAAAATTTAAAAATTGATCAAATTGAAAAAAAAAAATCTCTAATAGGAAGTTTAGACTGAAAAGTTAATCTTGTAAAATTGCCCAATTTCAGTGCAAACATATGCATTAACCCTAGCAAAATCTCTGTAATGGGCTCTCATTACCAGTATCTACATAATAAGCAGTAGAATTTGGCCCAACTGCATATAATTCGGTGTCAAAACTCAGTATTTTTGTTTGACGAGGTCATTTTTGTAAGTAGTTTTACATACTTGCTTCCTGAAAAAACGCACAAAACTTGTACACTGGCTTACCTGCAGCATTACAAAAAAATTAAAGATAAGTGGTTACCAAATTAAATAGTTATTCGTATTCTTATAAGCAACTAAACAAAATATGTGATTACAAGTTTATAAATAATATATATACCCTTATACTTATCAGTAATTAAAAAATAAGTAGTTGACAAAAAGAGATTATATTTGTAATTAAATAAGTTGTCGCAGGTAAGCTTGACTGCTTATAAAAACGACTTTTTCAAACAAAAATATTTTCATTATACAAACACATACGTGGTAATGAAAGTTTTTGCTGGGACTTTTCAGTCTAAACTCCCTATAAAATATAATAAATTCGCTAAAATTAAAAAAAAAATGCTTAAATTGAAAAATAATTTTTAAAATTACCATATCTCGAAAGCATTTTGCATATTTCCCATTTTTTTAAATTTTTGAAAATTTTTTTTAATTTTGGGGAATTTTTAAATTTTTGCCAATTTTTTTAATTTGTTGTCATTATGGGCTATAAAAACTGGAAATTTTGCGTGCACCAAATTCATTTTCAATTAAAAATTAAGTTTGAAATAAGCGAAAAATTTAAATTTTGCAAACATTTTTTTTTTCATTATTTTGTTTTAAATACCTAAATTTTTTTTATTATTACAAACCAAAAAATTAAAAACTTTAATTTTTTTTCCTTTGCCGTTAATTATGTTGCCTTTAGTGAAGAAAATTATGTTTCGCTTTTTGGAAACGCTAGTAAAGCACCTCAAACAAGTGTTTGTTTCAACAAACGTTTGTTTCTTAAGTCTTTTGTTATTAAATTAATATCCCTTATACGTACAAGTAGTTCAATGAACTTTATTATTAATACATTTCCATTACCTTCTTTTTCTTTTAACTCTTGTTGAGGCATGTCATCAATTTTCTTTTCTTGTTCTTGTTTATTTTCTGGTAAAATATTTTCCTTTATCGTAAAATCAACGAATGTCACGTTTTTAGGCAATATTTCATGTTTAACACCAGTAATGTTATTATTTAAATTTTCTGTAATATCTTCAGCTATTAAGCAGCATAAAAACTGCATAACAATACACCCGTAAAGGGTGATTTTAATAAATTTTAACATAATTGTTAATTTTTTTTAAAGAATACTGTAATTATTTAAAAGTTTCACAATTAATATGCTTAAAGCATATCTTGTTGGAATATTTATTTATTATTTTATTTGTAAACACTTTATGCTCTTTTCGTCTATTAAAAAAGAATAGGATTTATTCCATCCGCTCCAAACCACCGATTACGTTAAAGGTTCGCGAGTATCTGATAGACTGGACGTTGACAATGTTACGACAACAGTTATGTACGTGTATTCGTATTGATTCTTTTTCGAACGTTTCATATTGAAATCCAACAAAAGATTGGCAAAAAAAGCAGAACAAAATATAAAAGAAAAAAACTTTATGCCAGAATTTTTGTATTTTGTATGACTCTTACTCTATATGTGTAAAATTTAATTCAGTGTACACTCTCACACACGTACTGTTTTCTTTAAGCAGCTCAATTTTTAAGTTTTTTTTTTTTATTCGAAAAAAGTTATTGTTAAGAAATCAATTACAACAACATAATATAGAACGTATACAAAACAAATTCGAATTGTATTATATATGATTATAAATAAGTACATTTTGGTCATGATCGTCGTTAAATAACAATATTTATTTGTCATTATTGTCGTTATTGAGAAATTATTTATTACTCTAGTATTTCTTTTTGAATGGCTTAATTTTTAGTTGATCCTTTTTGGTTTATTTTATAAAAAGTGAGTTATTTAAACAAAATTTACAAAAAACAAAGTTTTATTATATTTAAAGATTTCTAACAAATTTGGCTATTTATCATGATAACTGTGGATTTTTTAATTTATTTACACGACTTGAAGTTCAATATAATGTTTAAAATAACTCGTTGTGGCTTTTGTAATTTCTAGAATATTTTGGTTTAAATTGTTTGCTTTAATAAAAAAGTTTGTTTCTTAAGTCTTTTGTTTTTAGCTGAAATTATAAAATAAGATTTGAGTAACTTTAATAGAAATTTTGTTAAATTTTTATACAATCTATGACAAACAAAAAAAAAATGTTAGGTTTGTCACACCGGATTTTTATTCCCACAGAAATATGCAATCAAAACTTTTCTTTAAGAACATTTAGTTAATTTTAAACGATTATTCCTTTAAAACTCGATGTGTGCCTTAAAAGATTGTTGGATTTTGTTATTTTTTCTTAAATTTTAGTATCTTCAGAAATTTTCATTCGCTTTAAAAGATTTCGGTACAGTTTCTTTAAATTTTAGTAATGTGAGAAATTAATATTTGGTACATTTAGAAAAACACACTTGCCTTAAAAGACTTCTGCACTTTAAATTAAACTTTAATTTCTTAAAAATTCTTGAAAGGTTCGTTAAACCTAATGCCTTTTAAATAGTAACGTTCGCCCTAATAAATTTCTGTATTTTTTTCTAAAATTTTAGTGCTTTTAGAAATTTAAGTTTGAATAACGACGTTCGCCTTAATAAATTCCGGTACATTTTCCTTAAATGTTTCTTAAAATATCACATTTAGTACTTTTTAAAAAGTTTCGGAACTATTTGTTTTTACATTTTGTTACTTATAGATTGTATTACGGTACTTTTCTCTTAGATTTTGGTACCTTTTTTTATGTATTTCGGAACTATTTTTTAGATTTTGTCAAAACTACAAGTTTAGTTTTTTTTTAATCCGGATTTTGTTTGTTTTAAAAATCCAGATTTAGGTTGTTTTAAAAACCCACTTTCATTTTCTTAGATTTTGTTTGTCTTAAAAATTCACGTCCATTTTTCTTATATATTTTTTTTTTGTTTTAAAAATACATGTAATTAAACTGCAATCTTGGTACTTTTAAAAATCCTCTTACATTTTCTTAGATTTTGGTACACTCGTAATAATCCATACATGAAAATACAAAACTATTGTCAAAATTACAAAAACTTTCGTAAAATAAACAATTTTCCAATATTTTATGAAATCTTATATAATATTGAAATATGCTCGCATTTTTATGCATGGATTATTATCAGTGTATTTTTAAAAATCCATGTGATTTTTCTTAAATTTTGGGTAGTTTTCGTAATCCTAATCTATGTTAAAATATATTGGTACTTTTCTCTTAGATCTCTAAATCCACGTATGTCTCGATTTTGCTACATATTTAGAAATATTTCGGTACTTTTTCTTACATTTTGGTACTTTAAGAAATCTAAGTTTATCTTAAAAGAACTGGGAACTTTTTTCTTAGATTTTAAGTGATTTTATAAATCTAGAAAGATTTCCGTACTTTTTTTTAGTTTTGTATCTTTTAAAAAAGATTTTAATGCATTGCTCGACGCAATTAAAGCAATAAAAGTCGATAATAAATAGAAAAGGAGCACTAACTTTTTCTAATTTTGTTTGGTGTGCTCTTTCTGTGGGTTTTTAATTAAGAACAAGAGGAGCTCGTCGAATGCGTAGTGTTGTGCGTGAAACACTATTATGGCTTGAGCAACATTGAATTACAACAATTGTTATTTAGTTTGCTAAAAAAACTTGATGTCAAATATCCAAGAAGCCACGAATACAAAACAGCAGTTCACCAATATAAGCTACAGTATTTAAAATTTAAAAATATAAGCTACAGTATTTAAATATTCCGGCAATAAAATAAATCCATACCATTTCACAAATTAAAATTTTTATGCTGATTTCCACGAATTTTGTTATGTTTGCAGCCACTTAATGCAAACAGAATTAATTAATTTTTCTTAAATTTTCCAAATCAGGTGTTTTGTTTGCACTTTTCTACATTCTCAGAAATTTTTTAGGTTGTGGCTAGCTGCAAGCCTTTTTTACGTGGTCGATTTTAGGGACTTTTGAAAATTTGCAATAAAATTTATTTTTTTGCGAATTCAAATCATTTGAAGCCCAGGATTTTGAATTTATTTTTTTAGTGAATTTTATCGTTGATCTATAAGTTTATGTGTGAGATTTTATTCGTTCGGTTTGAGATCATGACAAATTTTTCTCTAAATTAACAGAAAAATTATAATTTTTATATGATAATTTACTTTGACTATTAGAAAAAAAACACAGAAAAAGTTATTAGACACTAGCATGAATGGAATGCATTTTCTGACCCACTACGGTCTTCATCAACATTCTTCGTGCCATTTAGTGTTAATCGTAAATATCTTCTATTTAACTCACACGTTAAAGAAATTGGTAAAAGTATGATTATGACAACAATACGTTGATGTTATGATGAGTTATGGGCAAAAAAAGCTAAGGGGTTTGGCAACCTGCAACCCTTTCCCCTACTTTTTTTCTTAAATTTCATTGTTTTTCAAAATTCTTGTTTGTCTTAAAAGATTTCGGTACTTTTTTCTTTGCTTTTGCTACTTTTAGAATTCGACGTTTTTGTAGAAAGATTCGATAATTGTTCTTAAATTATGGTTCTTTTACAAATTATTGTGTGTCTAAATATTTCTGTACTTTTTTCATAGTTTTTGGTACCTTCAAAAATACACGTTTGTCGCAAAATATTTCGGTGCTTTTTTATAAGGTAGTGGTACATCTAGAAATCAACGTTTGCTTAGAAACATGTCTGCACTTTTTTATAATATTTTGGTACGTTTAGAAATTTAAGTCTCTTTAGGAAAATCTTGGTACTGTTTTTGTGAGATCTTGGTACCTTAAAAATCCACGTTTATTTAGGAAAATTTCGATACTATATTGCAAATTCTTGGTACTTTTAAAAACCCACGTTAGTTTAGGAAAATTCTTGTACTTTTTTGGTGTGATATTGGTACCTTAGAAATCCATGTTTGTTTAGGAAAATGTCGGTACTTTTTTGTAAGATCTTGGTACCTTTTCAAATACACATGTATTTTCTTGATTTTGGTACTTCTATGTTAGATTTTGTTTTTTTTTAGAAAATGCATTTGTTTAGAAGATTTCGGTACTTCTGTCGTGTATTAAGGCGCCTTTAGAAATTTACGCTAGTCTAGAAAAAATCTTAGATTTTGATACCTTTTTATCATATAAATATTTGCAATGAATTTTTTTTTGATTTAATGCTTTTTATGTAATATTTTATATACACATTTAGAAATAAACATTTGTTAAGTAAAATCCACGTTTCTCTTGGAAGATTCTAAGATCTTTAGTTCACGTTTTCAGTAAAAGAATCTGGGATTATAATGAACGATTTTTAGGTTTTGGTTATTTTTGAAATCCTTATTTGTTTAGAAAAAGTCTTTGATTTCCGTTCCTTTAGAAATTCACGTTTTTTCAAAAGCTTTTATTTAGATTGAAAAATCAATTTTTGTCTGTAAAGTTTCTTATAGTTTTTGCTTGACGACATTTTAAAATCATTTAACTGAATCATTTTGGTGTATATTTTTATCATAACCACTTCATCAAGAATGTACAATTTTGGAGTAGTTTACAATTGAACTGACCCAATTTAATAAATTAAGTTAATTTACTTTAAAAACAATCATAGATTTTTTTTATTGTGTAGGTGTTTAAAAAGAAATTGAAAAATTACCTGAAAAATACAACAAATTTGCCCAAAAGATCATTATGAATCATTGTAATGAAAGAAATCATATTAAACAATGACAGATAATGATAAATGTTGTTTTTTTTAAGTTTTACGACAAAAAAAAGGTAAAAAAAAAAAAAAAATTATATCAGAACAAAAATTTGATTGATTTTTGTTAAGAATATTTGAAATTGTGTTTAGTTAAGCTTTTAAGAACATGATATTGCAAATTAACTTTAAAAAATTAACAAAAGACATTTTTTTTAAATTCAAATAATAAAGAAAAATTTGGGGAAGTTTTAAGGCCTTAAGGTTAAACAACTTTTAATGTAACAAATTTTAATGTAATAAAAAGGCAATTGAAAACAATTCTTTCTTAAGTAATTAATTGAATTTGTTCAAAAAAAAATTTATTTGATACATTTTTCTTGTTGACAAGTCATGAATTTTAAGGGCAATTAATATTTTAAGCCAATGTAACAAATTTTAATGTAATCAAAAGGCAATTGAAAGCAATTCTTTCTTAAGTAATTAATTTATTTTGTTAAGAAAAAAATTTATTTGATACATTTTTCTGGTTGACAAGTCATGAATTTTAAGGGTAATTAATATTTTAAGCCAATTTTTTTCGTTTTAAATTTTGATCATTAAGATCCTTTGTAAAAATGAGATTATTTCTTTTATATTAAAATTTTATCTTTCAGTGTATCAAATTGTTCTTGAGGCATGTTTATTAAAAATGCACATACATAAATTAACTACACAATTCAATTCTGCTGCAGATTTGACCAGTAGTCATGGTGGCAACAAGTTGGCTTAATGCAAAAAAAAAAAAACGTCTACTTTTAAATAAATGCGTTGTTTTTATAGTGCAAAAGAAGTTAAAGTTAAATGAAGAGCAACAAAAAAAGAACATGAAGAACACATAAAACATATACTAAATTGCATAAACACTTTGATATCAAAAGTGAATAGTCAGATTAAATTACTTGGTTATATCGGCTAGAGAACTAAAGGGAAGTTATGCTTAGTTTTTCATAAAGACTTTGAGATTCCTGGATTCGAATAAATTCAAAGTATTAACCTGCAAAGATTTTAAACAGATTTTTAAAAAAATTTTAGATTATATTAACCCTTTCGCGGACACACGAAAATTAGGAAATGTTAGCAGAATGACACATGCATTTATTTGGCTTATAAAACAGATAATTGAGTTCGGATTTTCACTCACCAAAATTTCCGTTATAGTTAAACAAAAAAAAATCAAAAAAATCGAATTGGGGCACTAACTTAAATCTGATTGCTTCTGCAGTGGCACACAATATGTTGCTGCATATAAAACCAATGCAGTTGACGTCGCCTATGTCTGACGTGTTTATATACGATTTTTTTTCTATGTCGGCTTATACCGACGTGTCCAATTTAAGCCATTCGTAGTGTCGGCTTATGCCGACGTGTCCGCGAAAGGGTTAATCATAGAATTCTGAAAATTTTTCTACACAGACGTAAATTTCTAGGGAACCAAAATCGAACAATCTCTGCAGACAAAAGTAGATTTAAAACGGTGCGAAACTCTAGCAAAAAAAGTACAGAAATGTTGATTTCTAAAGACTCTAAAATCTAAAGGAAAAAATTACCGAAACGTAGATTTCAAAAAGTACTAAAATCTAGCAAAAATGTTACCGATACCTTTGTTTCTAAAGGCAAAAAAAGCCAGCAAAAAAAGTACCGAAAAGAGGATATCTAAAAAGTACCGAAACATGCACATCTTAAGTTAAGTTTAGTATTCCAATTCCGTTAATTTCACGTTCCCAACCATGTCTATTGTTTCAATTATACTCGTTCCTTTTTTCATTCCAACTGTTTCATTATGCTTAGAATTCATCGTTCCTTTCCATATCGTTTCGATTTGGAACAACAATTTGTCATTTGATTTGCAATATGTTAAAAAATAAAACGCTTTGTGAAAACAATTTTTTTTATTAAATATGTTTTTTTTTTTTAAAGAGAACGATTTTATTTCGATCTTTCAAAAATTCCCAAATTTAAGTCTGATATCCCTCTTTTAATAAACAGATCTTGATCTGGCATCTGTTCCCTTTAAACTATGCAGCCCTAAATGTATGCTTTATTTCAATAATTCAATAATTTGAAAACTGTAAGAGAGATTTTTATGTTGATCTCAAAAGTACGCAATAGTTTTATTTTAATAGTAGTGCTAGTAAATTCGCTGAGTTTCCAATACTCTATACTCTTCGATATTTTGATTCGTTACTTTCAACGGTTTTTAAATTGAAATATTATTTAAATGTTTTACTAAAATTCTTTGAAAATTTTCACTTTTATTAAAAATTTTAAGTTTATAAACATATTTTTAAACTTATTTCGTTACCATTTAGTTTTTTTTGTAGTTTTAAAACTGTTTTCTTTAAACGTTTCACTTTTGTTTTTTTTTTCAAGCGTAGTCTCATTTTTGTGTCTATTTGCTGTCCAAAATACAACTCTGAAAATGTCGAGTAGTTATATAAAGTATCGAGTTCCCAAAAAATGAATGCAAACTATTCATTATTTCGCCAGCACTACTTTTTAGGTCGATATTTTGTACTACAATTAAAATTAAGAATAGATCCCGAACACAATTTAGAAGTCTAATTATAAGTATTTAAAATTATGTTTTTTAGTTAAACATATTATAAAACTGTCCATTAGGGTTATAACTTTTGATTTTTTTTTTGTAAATAAAAAATATATAAAGAAACGCAGTACATATTATTGTTTCTCAGTTTTGAAATAAGTTTCCGCATGAACGTTTTTTGAATTTCGACATTATACAAAAGTAATGTTAAACATGTTACGGAGGATTTTGTTTAAAATAACCCGCAAAGGCGATTTTTATTATTAAGCCTTTCACCACCCTTGTAAACTGTTGTTTACACATTTTTGTGTACACATTTTTTAAATAAAAATAAAAAATTTGATAATGCAATAACACTATATTTTTGTTTAAATATGTTCATTAGGATATTGGTCTAGAAAAAAAAATCATAAACTGTTCCTCAGGGAAATATAGTCGCGATATTTGTTAATCAGCATTTATCTCCAAAAATTGTATCTCCTAAACTAGGAAAGCTAGATTCTTGTAATTTGGCACATATCTTCATCTAATGACCTGGCAAAAATGAAACAAAGCATATTCGAATGTTTTAGTGCTAAAAATGGGCTGAAAAGTTTAAGAAATTGAATTTTTGAACCCATTTTTTGGTGGGTAGGAGGAGGAGGTATACATACACATCAACCTTTTTCTTTCTAATTTAAGGACCCCAAACTAGAGTCGGATATATTCCAAATAGGAATATATCCACAAACAAAAAGTCGGTAGTGAAAGGCTTATTATAGTATTGCCCGTTACTTGGATATAGGTAAAAAAATATTGCCAAAAATTAAAGTTCACTACACGAATTGATTAATTAGTCACATTTTAATCCCTTAAAACTACAACGACAAAGTGATATTAATATTTAAATTACAAACACGTTAAAGTTTTAGCAATAACAAAATAAAATATTAACACATTTAAAAGTATATAGTTGTATAAATAAAATATTAACAAATTTTAAAGTATGTTACAACTTTTAAAATTTAATGTGAATTATTTTTTTTTTTATTATTAATTAATAATCATATAATTACGAATTATATACTATTACCCTAACCGAGCACTAGCTACTACGGAATTCGGCGCGTTGTAGCGAAAACAGACCAGTGCCTCTGGTGGGAATCGAACCCACGACCCCCGCACAGATAGGCCAGCACGCTACCAACTAGCCTACCGGGGCGCACAGTAATGTGAATTAAAGTCATTTGTACCGAACAAAATGTTCTTGTTCTCTGTTGTATATTCGTAAATATAATTATACTGAAAGTTGTCAAAAAAGTTGTTATGGCGACCCAACACACCCTGCAATCGGCTAACCTTTATAATTAAACCATGGTTATGATCCTAATGTCCATATAAAGTCCATAAACTCAAGGTTCGATTTTTTCTTGCCACAAATAAACACTCTTTACTTCACTTTTTGTACTCAAAATATTTGTGTGGGTTAATTTTTTATTCTTTTATTTTCTTAATACAAAAATATTATTCCAAAAAATTTAAATAAATAAAAAAAATATTTGTGTTTAAATATCAATCAATTAAAAAAACTTATAAACTACTTAAATACATCGTGTTGCTTTTTTTATAAAATATATTTTTTGCAAAATTTTAAATTATTACATTTATATTTTTTTGGTTTAGAAACAAAAACTTATTGCGTTAAAAATTTCTCTATAGGAACTTGGGCAAAGAAATTATTAATATGTTCCACTAAAATGGGTGCCCATTGTTCACGAGTGGCTGGTATACCAACACGGGTAATTTCGGGTAGATTTTCATTAACCAAATTTAAAATCATGCTGTCTGAAAGAAAGAAAAATAAGTACATATTTTAGTTAAGAGTTGTATAAGAATTAGGTAAACTGAATTTAAATGGACAAGTTTTTAATATTAAGTTTGTGTCAATATTGAAACTTACTCAAATTACGATCAGAGAATATTCCATTTGCTATAATTTTTGTATTCCCTACTGATACATTAGCATTTAAACGATTTAATTTTAATCTTAAGCCATCCTCGCTGTTAATGAAGTTACCATCAGTTAGTACGGTAGCACGGACATTGTCTAAAAAATTGGATAAAAAAAATTTAGAAAATATATATAAAGATTATACGATTTTGTTCAGATTTTTAATAGACCTTCAAAACTGTTAAGTGTATGAAGAACTGGATTACCTATGATTGGGTTGAATATTCGACTAAACGAAACGGATAATTGGCTCAAGAATTTAACTTTAAAAAAAAAATTTGTCTTATATTTTTGGCATTTGCCGGAATTTTATTTTTTCATAATTTTAATATTAGTTTTTTTCTAGATATATTAAGTCAAAAAATGTTATTTACTTAGAGTTTTAGAAATTGTGTTATATCATAATTTCACGCTCCCCCAAGAGGTCTTCAGTAAAATTTTAATTTTATTATTTTATACTGATTTAAAACTGAACGCTTCCTTCACTTTTCGTGTTCTTTGGTTTCTAAAAAATTCTTCTAACAGAAAAATTATTAATTATTAGGTTATTATAATTCAAGTCCTTTTTGCATACAAAAAATTTCAGCTTCTAAAGGCTTTTTGTTATGGAAAATTTATTATTCAATTTACTATTTAAACATTTTTGAAAGCTTTTTTGTAGAAAATTTCTTGCTTTGTAATATTTATAAAAAAAAATTTCCGATACCAAGGAATTTTTATTTAAAGCTATTAAAATTGTGATATTTCACGCTCTCCCAAGTGATCCTCAGTAGAATTTCAATAGCATTATTTGATATTTAAGTTTCAAAAAACTTCTTCTAATCGAAAAATGATCACTTAATTATAAAGAGAGTCATTTATAAGAGTCAATTATAAGAGAGATTTCATACAAAAGGATTTTGGTTATAAAAAATTTAAGTTTATAAATAATTTAAAGTTTATTTTCCTCCACAAAAATGTTTGAACTCAGCGAACTTTTTTTGTAGAAAACAATTTTCAGATTCTAAGGATTTTATCTTATAGATAAATTCTCAGATTTGGCTTTTTTTTAATTCCCAAATTTAAAGGACTAATTTTTGAAGGAATATTTTTTATTGCTAAAATTTATCCAAACATTTTTTTCAAACATTCAATTTTATTTTAGAATTTTTTTAAGTTTCTGCAGCCTTTTTATTATAAAAATTTTGAAATTGGTGGACTATTTTATCTAGTAAAGTTCAAAAACATTAAGAAAGTTTTTAGAATTGAAAAAAAATCTAAAGATTTTTTCTGAGAATTCGTTTCGTCATAAACAAATTTTACAGTTTAAAAACGTGTTCTTAACAAAAAATTTTAAACTTTTTCAACTCTGCAAATTTTTTTCTAATAGACAATTTAACGATTCGGAGATATTTTTCTTAAAATTAATTAATCCTTTTCTTACAACAAAGAAATTGTTTATTTGTAGAATTTTTTAAAAGGCAAAGTTCTGTGATTCAGTAATTTACTTTTAATTAATTCTATAATTAGTAAGACTGATTTCTTATTTCTAATAAAATTTTTTTAAATTTTGTGGATGCTTTTTAACAAAAAATCCACAATCCAAACAATTTTTTTTTAAAGAAAAATTTACTAATTCAGAGCTTTTATAATCAAAAAATCTCTTGCTTTGAAAACTTTTTCCTTTAGAAAACTCTAAGATTTGTAAAATTTTTTCTGGATTATTTTGAGTGTGTAGAATTTTTTTTTCTGATTTCAAGGTTTTCATTACTTACCTATGGTTATATTAAACGGTCCCTTTGGTACCAATCTTAAACCACCAAATTTAACATCTGCCTTAAATTGACCATCAGCCTTTAATTGTTTTATCTCCAAACCCAATTTAACAATAAAACCATCATCAGTAAAATTGCCAGCAAAAGATTTGACTTGCAAATTTGAAATGCCATGGATTTGCATATTTTTAATAAGTAAACCACCCTGAATGCCATCATTAGCGTAACGGAAAATGCCACGTCTATAGAAATAAGGATCTATAGAACTTAAACCATATTCAGGAAGACCAGTCTAATGGAAAAAACGTAAAGAAAATTTATTAAATTAAAATTGTTTCTTAACAACTGATATTTCAAAAAAAAATCCTTACCTTTAATTCTGGCAACAATTGTGTTATTAAATATTTAATACATTCATTTTTATTGGGGTCACTTAAAGAACAAGGTGTGATTTGTAAACCACCAGCTGAAAGTAGACAAAAAAAGTAAAAACAATTAATAAGTTTTCGTATTTTGCCGAAAATTGAGCCTTTAAAACAAAAGACTTAAGCAACAAACTTTGTTATAGTAAAACTAATATGTTAAAGACCTTAAAAGGCTTAACTAGTATTGTTGAAATTTACAATCTTTAAATGACTCTAATCTTTTAGGGTTGGTTAAAAAAGATTTTTAATAGCCTGTTTTTATTGTTTGTGTATTTTACAATGGGCGATTGTTCATGGTTTTTCTTATTACTATAAATTTAACTCATTGGTGCTTGACCTTTGCAAAAATTACACTTTTGTCTAAAAAAAAAAATTATGTACTTATAATAATTTTTACTATTGTACATTTAATAAAGTCATTCATTATTTATTTAATGTAAATTATCTCATTACCTTGTTATTACTTTGCCCTAAAGTTCAATGTCGTGTGTAAATATTTTTTTATGATTTTGCTTTTTATGTTTAGTCATATCAAAAGTTGTTCGATGTTTTTAATATGTAGAAATTTTATGAACTTAAAGATCAAAAGTTGAACTTCAAATGAGATTTCTAAAATTTCCTAAAAGAAAAATTACAGTTTGAAATATTTCCAAAATCTGGAAATTTTTTTATAATATAAAGTTTATTAAATCTGAATTTTTGTAACAACATCTGTTTTGAACCTCTGAAAAGATTAATTAACGTCACTAAGGAGCTTTGATAATAGGGGAGTTTGGAGTGAAACGGCAACACGCTTTCTAGCTTTTTGAAAGACCACAGAAAAAAATTTTTTTAAGTCGTTCAATAGGGGCATCTTACTGACTTAATTGCCAACTTACTTTTCATTTGTAAAATGCATTTTTTCAAAAAAAAAAAAAAAAAAAAAATACATTTTGGGGTGAAGTGAGAATATGGGGGAGAAGTGGTAATATAAAAAATTCCAGAATTCAAAAAAAATAAATACAAAAGAAATAAATAAGAAAAATTTTAAAAAATTTAAGAAAATAACATAATAAAAATCAATACAACAAGTAGATAGAAAAAAGAATAATCTTAACAATGGACAATGGTGAACAAGCTGACGGTTCTGTTTGTACAACTCAAGTGAATAGATATATTGCATGTGTTGCAGCTTAGGAAATTCTTAGTATTTAATTTTATGGGCATTTCATTTTCACTAATTATGTAGAAATTTCTTAAGAAATTAAGTAGGTTGATAAGAGCCTTTTAAGAGGCCGGTTTAGATGTAAGGAAAATACACAGTGGTAAAAAAACATTAGACACGTATTTTTTTAAGTGCGCAATCTCAAGTTTAGGGGTTAAAAAGTGGGGGTCAAACAACAACAATTCCTTCTTTAACTAGTTACTAGATAGGTCCCTTAAGGCAATTGACTCCTCATAAAAAACTTTAGTCTTTTTTATATTTTTAAATAATTTTTGAAAAAGTTCCTTTCGAAAAAGGGAAAAACAATATCTTTTAATATAAATAAATGGCAACTCTGGATAACAATTTTCTACTACTTTTATATTTACGATTGCGGTCAAGATGTTGAAGTATTTTAGGGTTTTCAATGCTGTAAAAAAATATATTTATAAAGTATAAAAAAGTATAGCATTTCTAAAGTACTGGGCTGGAAACGGAACAGTTGGTCCATAAGGAGTTATCGGAAAGATTTTATAGAAATTTTCGAAAAAAATAATTCTTAAGCAAAGAAAAATATTAGAATCCCGTTATTTCACTATAAATTAAAAGTTAGCAGAAACTGAGATTCTTCTTTAGGAAAAGTTCTCAGAATTCGAGGATTTTTCAATAACAACACGTTTGGAGAATATGTGTATTTTTTCTCTAAGAGTTAAAATTTTACTTTTAGAAAATGTTTTGAGAAACTGAGAATTTTTTTCCAATATTTTAAGAGTTTCAACAAAAAAAAAAAAAATCATAGTCTTTCAACCTGGTTAGTCTTATTTAGAAAAAGTCATTAGAATTTGAATTTGAATCTAAGGAGTGAGATCGAATAAATCCTAACATAGATTGTCACTTATAACTTTTTTTATGTTTAAAAGTGAACTTTTTTTTTAATCAAGTTATCTTTTAAAAAGTCGCCAGATGATGTGTATAAATTATTAGCGAAAGCGGATCCTTACTTTGTTTACAAATGGAAGCTGAACAAAAAGTGAGTAAAGGAGCTTTTTTCCCATTTTTAGTGCCCTAATTGAAAGGAGCAGACCATTTCCAAAAAAAAGTGACCGTATTGGGAACTTGCTTTGTAGCCTTCATCCATAATTTAAAAAGAATCTTAATATAATTTAATTTTTCTGAGTTCTGAACAATTAAGCATATTTTTTCTACGAAATTTAAGGTTTTTTTTTTGTAAAAATGCTACTTTTTTTGTTTTCACTTTTTGTTCAAAGTCCACTTGTAAATCGGATCATTACTTTAATGATCCGATTTCGCTAATAATTTATACACATCATCTGGCGACTTTTTAAAAGATAAGTTGATTCAAAAAAAATTCCACTTTTAAACATAAAAAAAAGTTATAAGTGATAATCTGAGTTAGGATTTATTCGATCTCACTCCTTATATAAAATATGAATCTCCTAGTAAAAATTTATATATAAATTTATATGATCGTATATGGCACCATATACAAATGTATATAAAATTATACATATATCCATATAGATGTCCAATAAATAATTATATCTTTTTTCAATTTATAACGAGCTTTCAACCTCCGTATGTTTACAAAAATAAAGCAAATCAAACATATTAGCTAGGTTGATACTAGTATTTCGATCTGCCTTATATAAAAAGATATAATTTTATATAATTAGGTATACCCAGTTTTCAGATATATTATTATATCTAATTATATCCATCAATTTCCGCATGCGATTCTATATAATTTGATGTGGCCTTGATTTATTAATTTCTCATGGATTAACACAAATGTGTCATAGTTGGTCACGTTAAAGTATTGTCGGTATACATGCCGTGGTTTGTGGTTATTCATTTTTTTTTTTCGTAATCTCTTTTGACGTTCGATTGTTTATAAAGTAAATCAATAATAAGTTAATATTGAAATTATGTGTACAATACAATATATTTTGTTTAATGTTTTAATATTAAATTGTGATTATATGATGTTTCAAGTAACAGATGATTTACGATTTTTTCAATCACCAATATGTACAGCAAGTGTTAATTGTTGTTAAACAAGGTGTAAACTATGTTGAAGCTGCTTAAAAAAAAATATTTTATGAAATGTTAAAAAAAATTTCTCAATTAAATGACCTTCAATTTTAAATCTACAATACAAAAAATTTCTTTAAAGCCCAACAAAAAATGATGAAAAATTAACAATTGTAGTATTTAAGTACTAAACAAAACAAAAGACTTAAGAAACAAAAGTTTATTTGATAAAAAAAAAAATAAATTGTAAAGAGTGGCGTTGATGATAAATCAATTGAATGTAATTTAAAAAAATAAAGCCGTAAACCAAGGCTTGAAAAGTTTAAAATTGTTTTTTTTTTGTTAACAGTTATATTTTATTTGCAAAGCAAAATACTTAAGACACAAAAGTTCATTTTATAAAAATAAAATTAAGCGAAAATTGTGCTGATAATAAATCAATTAAACATAATTTAAAATAAAAAGCTGTAAATAAAAAAAAAAAAAAACACTTAATTTAGGTGATTAAAAATGCTTTAGAAGAAATATTTTTTTTTTTATGTTTTCAAACTGTTACAATTTTTTTCTTAGACTATTTTTTTTAAGATAAAACAATGCAAATAATTTTATACATCTTATTATTGATCTTGACCTAAATGTTTTATTTTTAAAATATTTTTATCTTTGGTAGTTTTGTTTGTTTAACTCACATATATTTGCCTTTATTTACTTGTCAACAATATTAACAAGTTTTTTTTTTATTATTTAGCAGCCACAAACAAATACCTTATTAAAAAAAAAATAAAACCAAATTTAAAGTGACAATTTGCTAAAAGCACATGTTAAAATATTAATGCCAATTTAATTTGACAGTTAATAATTGGTAGTCAATGTTATATTTATGAAGCAAATCCAGAATTTTAACAAATTTTGATAATTTATTTGTTATTGAAATGCAATTAAAGGTCTATAAACCTATACAAAAATATTGAACATTTGTTAACATGGTTAAAGATAATCAAATGACGTTTACTTTTTCTGCTTGAAACAAAAAAATAAAAAATTTGAACGCGTCATATTTCTTAACTATGAAAATACTACCTGGACTTTTACCTTGAAACATATTCTTAGGCTACTATAACAAATAGGGGTTTTGGACTGCATATTAAGATTTGCAATATTCTTTTAGTTTTTTTTTTTTAATATAAATTTTTTTTATTTTTCACATTTCACACAGGCTTAAACAGCTGCTTCTTAAAGGAAATTTTAATATTCTAAGTACTTTTCAGTGTTTTTTTTTTAAATTCTTATTTTAGACAAATTCTCAGACTCTTTATTTTTAAATGAGCCTTTTCTTACAAAAAACTCTTATTTTTTGAGTACTTTTTTTATGAAAGTTTCTTAAATTCTGAGGAGTTCTTTTTATAGAACATAGAACTTCTTTTATATAGAAATGCCCCAACTCCATATATTATTCATTTAGAGTATAAAAAATAATACTAAAATCTTAAAATTCTTAAATCTTAAAACTTAATTTTTTTCTAAAAATATGTCTGCCAAAATTTTCAAGCAAACAAAAATGTGATGTAAGAAATCATTCGGTTTGACATATTCGTTTTGGTAAATTTCAAGAAAATTCGTTTACCAGTTTTTTAGTTAAGATGATGTCATTTTCGCATATCCTGATGGTATCCTGTAAGTCCTTTGACCAAAGTTATAATTTATGTTTAAAATAAAGACCTGAAGCTCACTTTGTAATTATTGTCTGCTTTTTTTTAATTTTGAAAAGAATTTAAGAAAAAAATTTTTTTTTAAATTTTATGAAGTTTCGTTTGAGTTTGAATTTTAACGTCTTTTTCAGACAATTGCAATTAATGTAATATTTGTTATGTTTTTATTTGTTCGATTGCGTCTATATGAAATTTTTCTGTGCAATCACTGACCGTGGTATAGATAAACTGATTTCTAATGCCACATGCACTCGCACTACACGTTAGACAGAGCGCTTTAGCCCTCTGAGCTATCGTCAGGTCGAGTTTTGTTGTGATTAAAACTAGTTTTATTCAATACACGGTGTTTTTGTTCTTGCATACATAATCTCAGAAGTACAACTCCAACAACACAACAGTTCTATTTCGACTTTGACTCTTACTCACTTCTAAAACGTAACAAAAATTATGATTTGTAACAAAATATTAATTCTACTGAGGATCGCTTGGGATAGCGTGAAATCATAATTCAGAATATCACAAGGCTTATGCCTCTTAATAAGTTAAAAAAAAATCTTGACAAAAAATGTAAAAAAATATGTAGTCTATATAAATATGAATTCTACTATTGATTGCTTTTGAGAGCGTGAAATCATGGTAGAGAATACCACAATTTCTATGGCTTATCATGAAATTACATATATAAAAAACTATTTTTTGTTTTATTGACAATATTATCAACATTGAAATTAATTTCAGTCAGGTCTGAATTTAAATCCTTAGAAACTAAAATTTTACAAAATGTAACTACAACAAACTGACAATTAATTAACCCTCTAACGGGTAAGGCTGCCTCAGGTCAGTCTTTATAAAATTTACCACAAATGCGTCAAATGAGCATTTTATACTTAGAAATTAATATATTCCGATAGAAAACTAAATTTGCTAAATATTTTGCGAAGATATTGTTCCTGTGCCGTTCACGGTTTGGAAGCGACAAAGCTTCAAAATCAAAATTTCGTAAAATTTCAAAAAATTAATTATTTTTGAAAAAACATAGTTGTCAAAAATCTAAAAAACCAATTTAAGTTGGCTAAAAACTCTTTATAAGAAAATATAAGTAATATTGAAGCTTTATCTTTAATAATAAGTCCTTACTTTAGTCCAATGACTCACAGGATTTTATAAGGATTCCTCTAAAGGACATCGTCTTAACTTATAAACTAATAGACGGATTTTTATGAAATTTTGCAGAAAGAAGACATTAAGTATTAATAGCAAAGCGTTGAAGTTTGAATAATATCAATTGAAGTTTAGAAACTTTTTCGCCTAATTTTGCTTTTTCCAAAAAGCGAAAAACGCGATATCTTCTTAAATAGGAGCAGAAAAAAAATTGTTTTTCGAGCGTGGTTATATCGTATCTTGGTAAGAGAAATATTTTTTGTCCAAAATTTCTCTTTTATATGCTTTAATTTTCAAAATTCACCCTAAAATATTTTGGCTCATATCGCCTAAATTAGGCAACGATAAACAATTTTGTTGAAGAACTTATTAATTGCTTTTCGAGTGGAGCACGTGGTATGAATTTCGTTGCTAAACATAGTTTTCCAGTTGGAGGGTTAAATATTTAGCAAATTTTAACTATTTTTAACTAATATTTCATAGATCCTTCCATTAATTTTAAATAGTTTTATTTTAAACCGAAGAAAAATCGTCTTGTGCCTGAATTTCGCTGTTAAGATTTTTCAAATTCCAAGAAAAATCTATGAAACTTGTCTGTTGCACTAATGAAATGTTTGCAATATTTACAAAAAATTTTAAATTTAGTACATCCGTTTTTTTTTTATATAATTTATATATATTTTTGAATTTATATAAATATTGTAAACAAGGTACATCCGTTTAAATTTTTTTTTCTGAATTCATATAAATAAAGGGTCCGCCAAATAACTTTTTTTTTTTGAAAATGCTATAAAACAAACTACGGAATATTTTCTCAAATTTCTTTTTTTATTTGAAAGTACAATCCTTCCGGTTAATAATGGAAAATAATTTCATTCAAATGGCTGCCTCGGCTGGCCATTCAGTAGCCTACACGATCGGTCCAATTTTTAAGCACATTATTGATTGTGGGCAGCTGTATTTCCTCCTCTTGAATTTTTGTGAACAAAAATTCGTTGAACATGGCCCGATAACGATCGCCATTGACTGTAACGGCCACTCATTGCTCATTTTGGAAGAAAAATGGCCCAATTATGCCTCTGGAACAAAATCCGCACCAAACAGCGACTCGTTTTGGGTGTATCGGCGCACATTCTGCAACATTACCATGATTTTCAAAGTAATATCGCAATATTTCCCAGCGTTGTTCAAGCGTACACACAACCATATTCGTTCAGCTGAAGGATAAAACTAATTATCTGTCAAATCAGACATAAGCACTAGTTGAAAAAAAAAATTTTAGATGGCGGACCCTTTATTATAAACAAGGTACATATTTTTGCATTTAAATTTTTAGTTTCTAAATCTAGTGGGTCACATTATTCACAATCTGTTATACTCAAATCTTACTCATTCATTAATGTATTCATAGTATGTATGTTTTTTTTTTCTAGTGTTTAGTGTGTAAAAAAATACCTTACGCTAAATTTTTGTTAATGTAGCCGGCTTTAACAAAAAGAGTCTTCAACTTTTTAGAAGCTTTACGGTCTTTTTTTTATAGTCTTTATATATTTTCAAGACTTTTTGTAGTCTGTTTTAACTTATTTTTTAATTTATTTTTTTATTTTTTTATATTTTCTGTTTTCAATTTCATTTGTTAACGTTAGTCTTTAACATAGAAAAAACACTGCTAACTGACCTACATCAATTTTTTATTTTTAATTTTGGTTTTAAATTTTATTTAGTATTTCTTGTTTGTTAAATGTGTTTTAAAAACGGTTATTTTGTTTTGTTATAAGCTTCTGTTAACGAAATTCATTTTCAGTTTTGCTTTTTTTATATTTTTATTTTTGTGCACCGACGTTAATGACTTATCTGCTGATATTATTGTTGTTGGCATATTACAACATGTTGGTATTTTTTTTTTTTTTTTTGTAAAAAGGTTTCAAGTTAGTAATTTGATTAGCTTCAAGTGTTTAAAGTGTGATAATGATGTGTGGAAATGAACAAGAATTACACACATAAACCCGGTTAAAAATTTCTTAATAGATTTGAAATTATTAAATACGTATACATAAATTTATTTCTAAAACTTTTATTGCTTGTTTAAGAATTGAAGCCAACGGTTATAAAATAGCTCCAATGTTTTTATTTAATATTACAATTTTTCAAAATTACAAAATTTGTTGCTGCTCTTGACTTAATTTCAAAGTTATTTTAATTGATTTAGAATTGAATTTGATTTATTAAAGTATATAACTTTTATGATGTTATTATCGATAAATAAGTTTGAAATTTTTAAAATACGTTATAAATATATATTTCATTTAAAATAAAATAATTTTAAATTGTATAATTTTCATTTTCATTGCACAATTAAAGGTCGAAAAAACATAATTTTTATTTTTAATAAAAATTATATCAAACTTAAAATATTTTCTTCTTTTTTATTGAAAATATTATCTTAATGGCAGACTAAAACATAATCTCTGATATTTAAATACAAGTATGTGTCCTAAGTCTTTTGTTTTTATGTGTGTGTAAAGCCGGTTGAATTTGGTGACTTATTGAAATATACGGATTTATTCAATTTTTCATAAATAGTTTGTTTCGTACACATATGATTTTCAACAACCTGTGGCGATGTCTCAACTTAAAACGCAAAAGTTGTCAACACTGAACCTTAAAAATATACGTCAAACTTGTAACGTTGTGAAATAGTGATGGAGGAGATTAGAAAAATGAGCAAAAATCTACAAATAGAATGTTTGTGTTTGTTAGTGTTGTCACTTTTGAGTATAATATACAACAACAGAAAAGGCTAATAGGAAAGAAAACTGCAATTAAACTGCATTATATTCGAGGTCATACTTGGGTGTGATCGCTAAACGGTCATGACTTGGTATAGTTACGATTGTAATGTAAGAAGAGCGCAGGTTTGATTCTTAAAGCCGCAGGTTGTTAAAAATTTATCATATATAGACAATCTGACAATTATAAGACACAAATAATAATGCCATTTAAATCTAAAATCACTGATGACGCCTGTCCATAAAAAGGCAGAAACTTGTCTAGTCTGATTTAAAAATTAATAGTGTTTATAATTTTTAGAGAAAAACATTAATGCTTCTTTTAACCTTAACATTTCTAAATTAAATTTGTCAAATGCATATTAATTAAAAATGTAAAGCGACTGTCTATATGACGTTAAAATAACACTTTACTAAAATAATTGTTTAAATTTGTATAATTAACTTCTATGTTCTATCTAACTATGTTCTTATTGATTTTTTGGAACAGTTAGAAGTTTTGCAAATATTATTGAAAACTCACATGGTATAAAATCGAGATTTGCAAATAATTGAAGTTTTCCTCAATCGCGATTATGAATGAATCGGAATGACAAACACTAACACACACAAACATTCCCTTTTTAGATTTTTGTTTATCTTTTAATCTCCTTCGTCTCTATTTCACAACGTTACCAGATTGAAGTACGGTTTTTACGTACAGAGTAGCCAAATTGTGTTAATGTTAACACATCGCTACAAAGCAAATTTTGTAATGTATTTTAGTACTACAGTGTTATTTTAACGTTATTTTTATTTTTATTATTTTTATATAACTCACGTGCTATAACTAAAAATTAGTAGTCTTTGAAATCGTTTGGTTGTTTATTAAAAATGTTTATGGAATTTGAAAAGTAAATACAAATACTTTTCAAAAAATACTAGTTTTAGCTGGTGTATAAATTTGGTATAAAAAATAGAGATTAAAACCGTTTTTAAAAACATTGCGAATATAAAATAAGGCTGACAGTGCTTGTTAAGTGGTATATCTCCTTTTCATTGGTCAGGGGACCAGTTCATTAAATATAATTAACATCATTTAATAGCACACATCAATGGCAAATTATATTAGTTTCATAATATTTCTTACTTTAACCAGACCCGGGATATGATCTTTTAGGGAAATTGACTCCTTATTGCTCATAGTGATAGTACAGAATACATAATTATTTTTTAAAAATAATGCTTTTATTAATTTTTTTGTTTAAAATACAAAAACATTTTGACAATTGTATCTAAAATTATAGCTCGAAGTAGATTGGCCCATATAGCAACACAGGTAGAAATTTCCAAAGGTACTGGGTAAAAAATTACCATAAAATAATGTACTAGAAAAACACGATTTTGTTTGCAAGCATGTTAAAATTAGCATCGAAAAAAGCTGCGCACATAATCATTTATTAATTATATTTTAAAATAATTTTTGAAAAAAAATGTTTTTTAAAAATGTCCTAACTTTATTTTTTAAAGTAATAATTTAGCAACTCTGAATAATAATTTCTGCAGTTTTTTATTAACGATTTTAGTAAAGATGTTGAAATATTTTAAGGGGTTTTTAACCACTTGATTAACTCTAAACGGTTGAAATGTGGCCGTTTAAAAGTACTGACTTTAAAACGTAACAGCTGGTACATAATGAGTTAATGGATGTGTTAATTATATTGAAGTCACTAACCGTCAAACTAATTGTTTTATAAAAAAATCTATACACAGAGAGAATTTTGTTGGACAAAAAATACTAAATAAATACTAAAATTTTTCAGTAAACCAATAAAACTTTTCTTCATAAAATAAACAAAAATTGTTTTAAAATTAATGAAAAACAGTTTTTTAATGAAACTTCTACATTGAATCTATACAACTTTTAATAAATAAAATGATATTTTTCAAACGATGTCATGAAAACTTGCATTTTTGTACGAATTACAGTGCAATTTTATCGATTTGATGCAAAAATATAATATAAATATGCAAATAAATCTCCCAGTGTAAGGAGACTACTTTAAACTGATACTACTACAAAATTTCACTTCTTTGATATTAAAACAAAAGACTTATGACACAAACTTGCATAAATGAGATGTGGTGGGTTTATGGTTGTTAACAGATAATAAAACTGTAAAGATCAGCTTAAAAGATAATAAGATAATCAAATTAATATTTACTTACTGGTTTTTTTTTTAATAAAACTGCGTTGTTTCTTTTACATACAAAAACAATTTAAAAATACGGAAATTCAAAATTCCAAAAAAAATGTTTGTTTTTAAAAGAAATACTATTATGCTTAAATAGAAAGAACTCTTAAAAGTGAAAATATGTTGGAATATGTTAAATAATATTTCTAATAATTTTAGAAAAGTTTTAATTATCCTACAATATGTTATTTATATTTTCGAAACATTTTTTATTTATACTTAGTTAAGTTAGCAAATAAAATCGCTTTATTATATTGTTTAAGAAAACTCCATTTCGTTTTGTTCAAAGTATTTAATTATCACTTTTACTTCAAAATTTACTTTTCGTTCGATCAAATTACGAACATTTATCAAAACAAAAGACTTGCGACACAAACTTCAAATAAAATGTATTTTTTTTCTTATCAACTGCTTTTTCAATCCAGTTCTTTTAAACGAAGATAATTCAGAGGTTTAAAAATCATTCGACAAATTAACATCTTGACTTCAATTGTAATATTAAGCATTTGTTATCCAGAGTTGCCAAATATTTATTTGAATAAATAAAATGTTGTTCCCTTTTCCAAGGAAGTTTTTTGAAAAATTATTTAAATACAGAAAAAAGAAAATTTTTTTGTATTTTTGATCAATATGTTGACTATACAGTGGTTTAAAATCCATAAAATAATTATTAAGTGATTTAAAAACTTTAAAATTATTCAGCACCTTCAATCGGAAATAAAAAATTTGTATAACAATTTGCCAAATAATTATTTTAAAACATTAATTTTTTAACTATTTGATGGGACAGTTTTCAAAACTTATTTCAAATATAAAAAAGGCTAATCTTTTTTTATTTTTTTTTTATGTTGATGAGAAAATATGAAAATGTATTTATTTGTTAAAAAATTGTTTCATCAATTGCACATAATTTTTGAAAATGTGACCGATCGGACAATGAAATTTTCAAATAGTCTATAATATTCCAAAATTTATTCCGTTTTCACTCAAAACATAAATAATAGCTGGTTTTTATTTAAATACCACCACACTTATAAAAACTATAATGTCAGGGTTGACATATAACATGTGTCAATATACAACGATGGTCAATAACCACAATATTTTTGCAAACCATTTTAAAATTGGTTAACCTAAAAAAATAATTTATTATATATTTTTGAATAAATATTTGTTCACAGAATTATACTAAATTAAAATAATCAACCGTCTAAGATTTATATCCTGTCAAAGTTTAAAATTCGGTGGCTAATATTTTCACTAAAGTTCACTTTAAGGCAAAAAAAAGTTCGAAAAATTTCTTAATGATGCATGGTTTTATATATTCTCAAAGGTTGAAAAATGTCCAGCGTATCTATGGCGTGCAATTAATGAATTAAAGAATTCATTTGTTTCCCTCATTTGATAGGATTATTTTTAAAAATTATGTGAAAATACAAAACAGACTAAATTTTTAAATTTTTGGTCAATATGTTTAGAAGAAAATATGAACTTTATTTCAGTGATAAAATTAGTTCGAAAATCTGGCCGGTTAATTAATTTTTCAAATACACAAAATATAAGATATATCAAAACTTATTCCGTTTGTATTAAAAAGTATATATGCCTAGTTTTTATTAAAATGCTACTAAACTTAAAAAATATATAGTGTCAGGGTTGCCATATGACAATTTTAAAAAATGTAGAAGATTATATTTAAAAAAAAATTACAAATCGCTTAACTCAAAAGAAATAAAAAAACTTTATAATTTTGAATAAAGATTTATTCATACCAACACACAAAATTTAAATTTTTAAAATATCTAACCGTCTTGTATTTATATCACATAAAAATTTAAAATTTACTAGACCTTAGATAAGGCAAAATAAATTGCAATATCTTGTTAGTTAAAACACTTAAATTATTATGTAAGTCATTGTAGTTTCACATGAAAACAAACAACTTAAGGCACAAACCTTTTCTAACCAACTGCATTTTTCTATATCAAAAAAACCTTTCAATTTCCTGTTTTTTATTAACTCAAAGTTGAATGATTTATTTTCACTATAATTTTATTCAAAATCAAAAGATTTAAGACACAAACTTTTGGTAACACAATGCATTAATTTATCTTTCATGCCTTGCAATTTTCATATATAACATTCAAACAAGAATAAACTTTGTAAAATATTATTATGTCACTGTAATTTTATAACACAAAACAAGACTTTTTTTTTTACATATCATGTACAAATTTATTTCATAAAAATATACTTCGCCTCAGTGACAAAGGGCATTGGTAAGATATAAACTTTTATAAACCCCTTTTAATTTCCTGTTTTCAATTAACTCAAACAAAACTACAAAAATTATATTATCATTTTCACTATAATTTGTTATAAAAGCAAAAGACTTAAGACACAAACTTTGTTAACACAAAATGCATTAATTTATCGTTCAACCCTTTTAATTTCCTTAAATTACGCCCAAATAAGAATAAACTTTTAAATACATTATTATGTCACTGTAATTTTATATCAAAACAAAAGACTTAAGACACAAACTTGTTTAAAATTTGATTTATTACTATTATATGGTTATTGTGTTGATTTTTTTTTTCGCCAAATGCCTTTACTATTTAAACTAGTTTTTCTTAGCAACCACTTATTTGGATTTGATTTTTCTTTTCAAATATTGTATAATTTTTGGGAAATCACACAAAAAACCATAGCAACACAAATAAATTGCAACCTTAACAAAAAATTAAAGCACATAAACCTGATTTCCTATTTAAGACGGTTTATTTCTTATATATCTTGCAAACTGGGTTTTTGGAAATTTTCCTTTTAAACCAAAGATTATGTAAAAAAATTGCCATATATATGTTTTTATATGAGTTTCAAGTTCTTTTAACACAAATATAATTGCTTAAATAACATATTTCCTTTTTTTTTTACTTGAAAAACAAATTTTGCCAAAATATACCATTCATTTTTAATATAAATTTAAATTCCTCGTTTACCATTTGTATTGCTGCTGTAACTACTGCTGCTGCTGCTACTTCCACTATCAGTTTCTTGTGGAAATGCTAGTAAACTATCAACATTTGCTAATGTAGATGTTGCAAATTCCTGAGACGAGGGTAATGTTGCAATAGCCGCTTGTGTACTTCCGATAATTGCAGCAGCAACAGCCAACAATTGCAACATTAAAAATTGCATTTTTGTTTGTTGTGTTGTTGGGGGTTTCTTTAAGCGGTATAGATTTTTTTAGTTGCTTTAAATATATTTTATATATATTGTTTTTAATAAAAAGGAAGTAATTTGTTTTTATCTTGTTATTTAAACACTATTATTTTATAAATTTTTTTAAATTTATTTGCACTTAAATTTTAAAAATTTTGTTTCCTAATTTTTTTCAAGTTTTTTGTGTTAATGCATTATAATTTTTATTTTTTTGTTAAATTTTATTTTAATTTTGTTTTACAAATTTTCGTTTCAATGCTCACTTTTCTGTGGCAAATCTTCAAATGTTTCTTTACAACGTTTATTTATAGTTTTTATACTTTGTTACCGAAATTTATTGAATTTTTTTTTTTGTGTAATTTTTCTGTGCTCGTAGATTGTCTGTCTGTTTATGTCTTAACTTAAGTCTTAACGTTTTAAGAGTGCTGCTGTTTTATGTTATTTTGTTTAGTTTTTTTGTAAATTTTTTTTTTGTTATTTAAAAAAATATATATTTTGTTTGTTAAATTTAAGCTTCAGTTGTTGCTTGTAAAAAAGCTTTTTAAGTTAAAGCTTTTTGTTTACCGCAAAACTACTTTTTATGTTTTAAAATATTGATAAAGACGTTGTTTTTTGTTTTAATTGTCGTTAAATTGAAATCGCAATATTTAATCATAATTGTGTTTTTTTTTTGTGTGTTTTAATTGTTCTAAACTCAAGGTAGTTAAGGAAATATGAATGATTTTATTTTTATTAAGACAAAAAAAATAGAAAATACATTTAATAAAAGCTAATTGAAGTTGTGTAATGTGTATGTCTTAAGTCTTTTGTTAAAAAAAAAAATCATGTGAAACTTTAACCATAGAACCATATCGACGTTTTTAGGTCAATTAAGTTTTCTTTATAGCAGAGGCAGTGCGGCACTTACAGATTCGGATCCATTTACGCTTTTGGAAGGGTGAATTCTTTTTAAGCTAATAACCGCAGGACCCTATTAATTTTTAATTCTGTATTTTTTTTTAATTACAATTTTTAGTTAAAATAGTTAAATTAAACATAGTTCTGTACATTTGCTGTTAACAAATTTTTTGTGTGCAGGATACCAGAAATTTCGTAAAAATTTACCAAAATAATAATTTTAAACGAAACAACATTTAAAAAATTAATTAAAATATGAAACTTTACTGTAAGGCGTTGATAATGAGCTCGAAGTTAAGTTAAAGTCTCACCTTTTAAAATAAAATATTAGGTTGTTTTTAGTACTGAAAATACGACAGGATACGTTTAAGGGGTTAACGGCTTAATATTTTTTTCATTAATTGACTTTTTTGCTACACATTTCGTTAGTTTGAACTTTTTCTACATACTGTGAACATTTTGGCGAAAAATCCTTAAAAATAAAAAAATTACAGCTTGTTAAAGAAACTTCTTGACCTATATTTTATTTGTGTGATATTTACTTTAAAGGCATTTTTCTCAAAATAGTATACTGAAAATCGGGTGCCACCATAATTGGGACTAGTTAATTGAATGGACCAATTAATTGACGATTTAATTGACATTGCTTGACGTCAATAGCAATTAAATTTTTTGGCATTACAATTGCTTGAAACAATGGAAACTAAATTTTGTTTGAATTTGCATTGATCAATGTCAATGTCGTAAACAGACAATTACAATTGATGACTATAATTTTTTGTTACAATTTTATTTTTCCAAATTTAGAAATAAACCTTTTTTGCTTACTTATTTTATAAATATCCGGTATTTTATCAAGTATATATTATTAAAAGCTGATCCATCATGACTTATCCGTTACCAAACAAGAATAAATAGTGTATACGTGGTAAAACTTGCATAAAATAGTGAATACTTTTAAAGTTAGGACTTAAATTTTTAACTGGACTGGTTCCTGGCACCTTGTATTTGAACACACACGCAATAAATATGTTTGCTGTTAGCCAGCCCACATTATTCAGAACGTTCTCTAATCAAGCCCTACACTCAAAAAATAAGTTTGTAGAAAAGTTAGTAAAACATCTTGTAAATCAGGTATACTATTTTTCAGCAATTTTTTTTGCTAAAATTATGTTTTATACTAAAATTTTAGTTATATTTATTCAGCACTTAACTGTTTTGAACTAATGTCTTACTACTATTTTACTAATGTTTTACTAATTTATTTTGCTAAAAACATTGTGTTGATTAGCACATCAACCAGACTGAAAGATATACGCAAAAAGAATTACATGTTAGTGACGAGGAAAATTATACTAAAATGTACAGCTCCAGTAAGACATAATATAATAAAATCAACCATGGACGATTTTTGCATCTGTTTTTCATACATAAAACAAAATTGTGGATTAAAACAACAAGATGTAAAAATATATTTAAATTTAATAAAGATTAAATGTGTATTTGTGAACTAAATGTTTATATATATATTAATAATCTTGTGTGGTCAAATTGCAAACAAATATGCAATAAGTAGACAGACTAAAGCGAAAGACAAAGACATACATTTTAGATAGATTTTTCTGTTTCCTTTTTCTTATTGCAAAAAGGGTTGTACATGTTATATTTTGTTAGTTTCTATAATTCTCTGCGGCATTTGCGTTCATTTAAAAGATAGCATCATTTAGACAATAATTTATGTAAGTAGTTCAAAGATAATTTTGTTTATGTTATATATAATTATTTCTATTGTTTTTAGATATTACATTAATTCATATCGTCTATTTGGGAGTATGAACATTTTTATATTTTGTAACGTATTGTAAATTATTTTAAACAGAATCACAAAAATACGTTTTATTTTGAGTTTTTTTTCAGTCTACTAATATTTTTGCTGACTTTACTAACTTTTTTATTTGAGTCTACTGACACCAAGTCGATTTTCAATTCTTAGTTTTTTATAAACTTGAAAATCTAAATTGTAAACCTGTTACCTAACACGTCCAAAGGAGTCTTGAATGTGTCATATAAATATATGTGTTTGATATAAATATAATTTGAGCATTTTTTTTTCAATTTGACTTATCTCGTTTAAGCGTTCTCTAAATTTTTTATTTTAATATTTTGCACTTTTTGTTATATTTTTTTAATTTCGTTGTTTCTAAGTTTTGTATTTCCAGCATTATCTGCCTGGGTAGTTTCATTATTGTGTGTATATTTTTTTTTTCTATTTATACTCGTTAATAATTTAAAAATAAATCGCGTTTTTGTCTGAAGTCTTTCGATTTATTGAAAGATATTTTAATTTAATTTGTATAAGTTTTTGTAGTTAAATAGTTTGCTATTTATTACTTATCCTAATAAGCAAATAATATATTTGCGGAATTCTCTAACCTTTGAAAAATAACTATTGATAAAATTTAAAAAGGTTTGATATTGAATTTATAGGTGTTAATATTAAGATCAAACAAAACTTGTAATAAATTTAAACAAACAAAGTATTTACAAAAAAAAAATCGTTTCCAATAAACCCCAATGATGATTATATACAATTAAGTTTTATATCGTATAAAATTTCATTTTAAATTCCCTAGTTTTAAATAAACAAATTCAGAGTCATGTCAATGTTTAACAATTTGAACCCATGCGCTTAATGTTTATATATCTACTTTGATAAATGTGTATAATAATTCACCTAAAATGCAATTACAATTACAATTTTTTTTTTTTTTGTTTTCAGTTACTGTTTTAAAAATAATACAAAACTTAAAATTCCATATGCGTAAATTTGATAATTAAATTTTATCTTTAACTATTACAGTGAATTTATGAATCATTAACTAAAAAAAAATCAGGTTGTATTAAGCAAGACTAAATTAACTTTTTTTTTTTGTAATATTAAATTTAAATTTTTAATCGTACATTTCACACGTTTTTATATAAATTTCCGTTGCAATTGAGATTTTAGTTCAATCGTTAAAAAGCTAGAATTTGAAATAGTTCTCAGAGGCTCTTACCTATAAACTTTTATTGCTGTTGATATTTAAGTTTTTACTCTATATTGTCAAAAATCAGAATCTGTGTAATAACTTCATTAGTATTTTCCAAACGTATTTCCCATACAAGTTTTTTATCATAATTTTTAAGAGTTTCTTTTTTCGCATGTTAATCACGTTTAGCCTTGAATGGGGGAAAAAAATGACGCCGTGATTATGTGATTCTCTGATAATGTGATTCTCTGATATTGCTTAAAATTTACATTAAATTTTTGTTTTGTTTTTTATAATATGTCTATAAATCATACGTTTAATATACGATTCAATATAATACCACATTTATTAAAAAATAGGGTGATAAAACAAAAGACTTAAGAAAGCTACTTGATACTTTACAATTGATACAAAACGTGGGATATTATATTAAAAAAGTATTTATTGGTAAAATGTTAAAAAATATGCTTAGAAATCATAACTTATAGCAAATTTAATGATTTTTTTTCTAACCTTCCGTCTCACACTTAGGTATAATACACCCCAACAACAGTGTGAAGGCGCGTAACAAAAATAGTGGTGAGGACGGAAGACTTGGGCAACGTCAATTACATTTAACAATCATTCACTCGAGAAATTTGTATATATCATTAATATTATGATGCTCACACTTGTGAGCTTAAACGCTTCCTTGGAAAATTTTTAAAATGTTTAATACCAAACATGAGGATTTGTGACTACATGTGGATATTTAATTGCAGGGCAACTAATTAATTTCGCCCCATTACATGTAACTAGGCATAAAAAGTAATTGGCCTTTAATTACACTGATAATAATCCATGCGTAAAAATACAAATAAATGTCAAAATAACCAAAAATTTTGTAAAATAAACGAAAATTTGTTCATTTTACAAAAGATTTTGTTGTTTTGACATTTTTTTCGTATTTTTAGTATGGATTATTATGAGTGTAAATACACATATATTGGTATTAAGTCCCAAGTCGGGTATTGACAAAATTAAACATTTTCCAAGAAAGTGTTTAAGCCCACAAAGCTTAAACGCTTTCTTGGAAAATGTATATATCATTAATAATTTCTGAAATTATTTATGATATATAAGTGAGTGATTATAAAATGTAATTGACGTTGCCCAATTCTGGAGGGCGAAGGCTAATAGGAATTTATTATGTATGTGAAATAATCTTAAGGTAGAAATCATTTTCTTTGCAATTCATCATCTTATTCCACATTTTTTAGATTAAAAAATCAAAAGGAACCATTGCTAGAGCTCCATTTAATGCACTCAACACAATTGGTGACCAATAGGTTTTAGTTTCTAGCAACACTGCGTTAAAAAGTTCACGCCAATATTGATTAGCAACATTTACAACAATTTCATCTGAAAAAGCAAAAATTCAAATTAGGCAAAATGGAATATTACGATGGTTTTATATTGACAACTCGTAACTGACGATGCTAATACCACTTTAGATAAGAATGAAAAATGACTTCAAGTATAATGTCGAAGTCGTTTTCCATACTTTCAGTTGCAAGGTGTCAGCTTATAACCATCTTTATTTTTCTTCACTTTCAAAAATAATTTTCATAAACTTACTTAATCTTTGATCTGGAAATATTCCGGTTGCATTTATTTTGGAATCTCTAAATGCTGCAGTCACATTATTTTTGGTAAATTTTAAAAAATTATGTTCCTCTTCTCCTTGATATATCAAGCCCAAACATAAAAGATCCATTTGCAAACCCAACATGGTAATATTAAAATCTCCTTTTGGTCGTACTGCCACATTATTTATCTTCAAATCTCCTTTATAAGAACCAATGATTTTCATTTTGGGTACATTAGCACTAAGACGTGCTTTAAATTTTTTATTTTCCAACTTATAAAAATCCAATTTTTTCAATTTCATTGTCGTTAATCCATAAATATGTGCATATCTTATAGTTATATGCCCGGTAAAAGGACCATTATTAAATTGAAATGCTGTTTGTTTAAAATAGATGGGATCTATAGAGGGTATATTTAATTCCTGGTGACCATTTTTGAGTTTTGGTAATACGTTTGTTAAAACTTGTCTCAAACATTCGCCAAAATATTTTTGACAATTTGTAACGTCATCAACTAAAATGAGAATTAAAGAAAGAATACAAAAAAAATAAATTAAATCATTTTAATTGCTTGCTTAAGACTATAATAGTTTTAAAACTATTTAAATACAAAGTTTAAAAAACTAATTTGGTTTGTGAAGATTTTAAGATAAAATTCTTAAACGGTTTCAAATTAAGTTGTTTTGTTTAAATAATAATTGTCATTTAAATGATTTTTATTGTAGATTCTTTTAAGAGTTGGCGGTATATATAGCTTTTTATTTTGTTTGAACTTGAACTCAGTTATTATAGTTTTATAAAGAACTTTACTTTAAAAGAGCTATGATCTCTAATTTTATCATAAATTTCAATTAATTCATACAAAACTAATTGACTGCAAAAAAAAAACTTATCTAGATTCCAAGGAATTTTACAAAATGCCGTAGATTTTGGTTTTGCTTTTCGGAAATTTTTGTATTAGGAAGAATTCGAAAATTCAGTATATAAAACTATAAAAATTTTTTAGTAGTATTTTAATAAAAGCTTTTAATTCAATTCTGCTCGTTTCTTCATTCATTTCATATCATTCCGATTTGGACTAATGCTTCATTTCATTTTATTTTGCTTTAGCTTTGTGTCTACGATTCATCAGGTGATTTAATAAATAATTTTTTTCTGTTACAAAAACTATTTCCTGAATGTTATATAATTTTTGAAAATCTGAACGATCGGAGCTAGATTTCTCCAAATAAGCTAAACATTTGATTTGTTTTTCACTTGGCAGAGTTCCCTCGAAAAGTAATGAAAGGGAACAATCGGAATAATATGGAATGTAGGGGGGAACGAGTGGAATTAAAACACTTAATGTATGCAACGAAATGAATTGAAATAATTTCAACATTCTGTTTAATTAATCACCTGATGAATCATATACACAAAGGTAAAGTAGAACAAAATGGAATGAAGCATTATTGGATTACTTTTCATTACTTTTCTCACTACAAATAATGACACCAGCCTTCTCTCTGCATTACTTTAACACAAATGATAATAAATTACTAATAACTAGTTCATTTTCCCATTATTTAAATACGTTACCCATAAGTACTTATTTTTATCAATATTTTAAATATAAAGTAATGATCTCAAAACCTTTTGAAAATCTTTTGTAAGACTCATTATTTTTTCAACTCTATTAAGTACATTAGAGCGACTCAAGTTGTATGGAAGCGAAATTCGTGCAAGGTGTACCCCCCTCAAAATGAACATTGGTATTTTTTATGATGACATCTCATCTCTCCTCTCGTGAGCTGGACCAAAAAAAAAAAAATGATCCACGACTTATTGGAGCCATATTCTTTTTTTAATTAGCGAAAAAAAATATGACGCCAAAAAGTCGTGGATCATTTTTTCTTCTTCTTTCTTTAGTCCTATTTTCATCCATACATGATCTAGAAACTAAATCAGATATCATATATCAAAATTGCATTTATATATATTCCAGAGCACCGTGTAAAATGCATATAATTTGCAAAAATCTAAATTATTTACATAAAAAAAAATTCATACCCATATTGCCCTATTTAAAACGAAGAGTTACCACATTGCATTTTTGTCAAAACGCAAACTAGCACGAATTTCAAAAAAAGCTGAGACCCGTATTTAATGAAATCGACTAAAGATTAAAATATGTTAATTTGGCATTTTTATTACAAACAACCCCGAACAAAAAATTCAAAAACCGTGTTTTTTTACAGAATATCCTTAAAAAAAGGACATGGATGATCGTCCTTGGACAAATTGTATATACAGTTAGACGCGCCTTAAAAAAACCTTTCTTATGATACCCATATTGTATATGTTGGTAAGGAAACAGATTCTCAAATTAACAAAACATGCAAAAATAGACCCATTTTCAAAATGGTAAAACTCACGAGAGGTCAAAGCTGGAGCCGAAGTATTTTAAATGTCATCTTAAAAAAGTCCAAGGTTCATTTTTAGGAGGGTACATCGAGCACTTTTTTTGGTGAGTCGCACTAAAGTACATATGTATATAACTACTAATTTTTGATTTTTCGTAAGCTTTAAAGTAATGACAGCTTGTGCAAGCAAGCCATTTATATTTTTTATCTACCAAGTATAACATGTCGAGATAGCTCTGATGGTAGAGCGCTAAACTGAGCAACCTGGTTTCCCAGGTTCGAATCCCGTGTGGGAACAATTTATTTAAAAAAATCTTTATTAAAAAACAATTTTTTTTATTAAAATTAGTTTTTTGAAAATTTATTTTTAGACTCATTATTTTTGTCCATACCAGTAAGCATATTTTTCGTAAGGTGTTTAGTAATAATTTAAAAGTAACGAGATTTGTATATTCACTTATATAACCACTTATGTGGTAATGCTTTTCTACACTGGCTAATTAACCAGGTTATTAAATAATGGATTTGTTTTGGAGAAATTATTCGTTATTTCAATATTTGTACGTTAAAACTACATGGTGTATAAGTTTTTAATAAATAAATTGATAATTGCTCATAAGCCACGTCGTTTTAACATAGTGATTGTATTTTTTTTTTAATTTCAAGAATTTTTGTAATTTTAAAATCTAGAAGAATATTTTTGCGTACAAAAAGATTCTGAAATATTTTTCTTTAATATATTTTTAAAGTTTATAAATTTACTTTGAAACAGTTTCTAAACCAGCATTTCTCCTTTAAAAAGTATTAAAGGGTGCAACAAATTCGTTTTAACCTTTGATTAAGCTATCAGTAGTGTGACCCCTTCAATAGTTGACAATTTTTTAAAAAAATCTAAAGCAGAACGCCTTAAAAATCTTGAAATATTTCAAAAAACAATTGTTATTTTCAAGGTCGTCACGTACTAATGGCAAATAAATAACAATATTAATAAAAATAACAAAAAAAAAAAAGACACAGTTCAAGAAAACATATAATTGCCTTACAAAAAATGTTAAGATCTGTTTGATTGCAACATTTATTTTAGAAACAAAAAATCTTAAAATGTTGTTAAAACAACATAAATTAATTTATAAAAAAAAAATCGTAAATTAATAAAATATCAAGTGATTTAAGTTATAAAATGTTTTTTAATTAATATCCAATTACCTTTAAAATATTTTGGAAACAATGCAGTATCAGTTTGTGTGGTATTTGCAGAAGACTCCACTGTAGTGGTATTCCGATCAGGATATATAAGTTCCCAGGATAAGGTGGTTGCATCATCATTAGAAATTAGTGCAGAAGTCGAGGATGATAAAGTACTTGAAGCTGTTATAAGAGTTGCTAATGTAGAGGTATTAATATTTTTATCAGATCCTGCTATAGTTGCAGTGGAGTTTTCTACAGCCATTGTATTTTGTATAGTTGAGCTGGATATTTCTTCAGTTTTAACTATTCTTATAACAAATAGTATTAAAAATAACACCACGACTCTTAAAAACAACATTTTTTTTTAGATATTTGTTATTTTTAACTTTCAATTTTAACTTCAAAATTCCTTTTCTTTTTCGGTGCACTTTATTTTTGTTCTTAATCTTTCAACGTTCTTTTTTAAACTGCCTTAAACATTTTTAAAATGTTTATTCTAACAATTTTTTAAATTTATTTTTTTTTTAATAAAATTCAGAAAAACTTGATTTTTCTTTACAAACAATATTTAATAACACATGTGTTGAATTTTTTGTTATTATTTAATTGCACTTTTATACAAAGTTCTTTGGCAATCATTGCAATGTTAAAAGTTCTTGTCTCTCTACTACATGGTAGTATTCTGGTGTACTATTTAAACTGAAAATTTCATAACAGTTAAGTTGTTGCACTTGAATATAAAGCTACGCCTATGATATATTTTATTGCTTGCTAAAGTTCAATGTTTAAAGATTTGTACATAAATTTGGACTCGAAGAATATTGGTCAATGTCAATAAAACCAGTTGTATATTATTTTATGCAATTTTCTGCAATAAATATTTAAAAAAAAAAAAATATATGTACCAAATATTTTTAATAGTTAGGCAAGGGAAGTTTGCCGTATATACATTTAATAAAACTGTTTCTTTTTAAGAATTTTTTAGCAAAAAAAAAAATTTCTCATCTGAATCAAACTACTTCGTCTGTTTGGATTAGGCACTGCTATATTCAAATCTATTTTTCCAAATTTTTCGGTACTTAGAATTTTTAAGGAATTAGCGATTGAATTCAATATATCGTTAGAAAGGTATTGACTGCTGCTTTTTTCTACTGATTAATTAAGCCTTAACTAATCTGTGTCACTTTTTTAGCAATTAAATGTGAATTGTGTAAAGAAATCTATTGCAGTAGTCAATACCTTTCTAACGATTATTGCTGGTAAAAAAAATGAGTAAAGGGTATCGAGTATTTGTTTTTTTTTTGCGGGTACTCGATACTTAAAAGCAACTACTCAATATTTTCAGAGTTGACATAGAAAACAAGAACAAGACATAGAAACATTTTTGAACAAGAAAACAATACAAAAACGCCACTCCGCTAAAATATTTAGCATTAAAATACAACTCTGCTAGAAGGAAAAATCAAAGGAGAAATATTTAAAGACAAAAGTTGAAAAACTATGAAAAAATCATGAATAGTTTGTGAAAAAAGTTTTAAAATTTGAATTTTCAAAGAAGTGATAATTTTTATAAAATGTTTGTAAAAAATTAAAGCGAATTTTAAATTTAAAGCCCGTTAAAAGTATCGAGAAGTATCGGGTATACAAATAAAAAAATCGAGTAGTATCTAGTATTGAACAGTAACCGAAATTACGATGACTTAAAAAATAAAATTCAATCAAAAAACGAAAATGTATTTGTTTTGGCTATTTCATTGGTCACTTTTTCTATTGATCCTTCGGTACTTTAAAGCAAAGTGCCATATTAATAGATACAATTATATGGGCCCAAATTTCGCATGAAATTTAAGAAGTTTACGTATAGCTTAACATATACATAAAGCTCCATATAAATTTTTTGTTATTCGGTACGATTGTCATTACAAATCTTATTACTTTTATATGGGGATGTCGCGAAAATTAATGATATATCATTATTGATTACCTATATGCTTACTAGTATGGACTAAAATAATGAGTCTAAAAAAAGATGAAAAAAATAAATTTAATAAAAATATATTTTGTTATTGAATTTTTGTTGTGCTGTATGTGCTCACATGGGATTAGAACCCGGTACTTCAGGTTGTCATTCAAACGCTATACCATCTGAGCTATCTCGACATTTTAAACTTGATAGATAAAAACATAAATGACTTGCTTACACAAAATGTCATTACTGGAGCTCCGAAGTTCATGCAAATACATCTTTGTTGTCGTGAGCTGGAGGACAAAGTTAACCAAATATCTTTGTGAATCAATAAATGTTCAACAAAATGGCATCGGTTTTGTTAATTCATTTTTACATAGTCAGCTATAAATGTATATTTTAATGCATATTTTGGCATGTTTTGTTACTTATTTTGTTATAAATTCATATTTTTGCATGTTTTCCATAAAATGCATGTTTTTTAAGATATTTTTGATATTTTACTAAAATCAGCTTTTTACAAAAATTATGTGTTTTATAATTTTTTTTCATATTTATAAAAAAAAATTCCACACAAATATTTTTTTATCACGAAGACAAAAATATAAGAATAATACAGTTATTAATTTTCTTACGATGATTAACGCTAATTTTAAAATTGTCAACCACTTTCTAAGGCAAAAATCACTTAAATTGTGTGATAATGTTAAAAACGTTGAAAAAATAAATAATAAATGCATATTTTTTATCTTAAGTGCATATTTTACACATTTTAATGCATACTTGATGTACATAAAGAAGAAGTTGGGAGAGATTTTCAGTTTCTAGTACTAAGAGTCAAGCTATTACAATACAGGGTAATAAACATTTGACGAATATTTACTGATAATAAAGAAACTCGAACGATTAAACGTTCAACATAATGCTATAAACACATAGACGACTGCAGCTACACGACTACAGCCTGTCAAAAATAAAATACACACGTTTATATGAAAACGATTATTTTCGCACCAACACAACTACACGGCTACCCGACTACTTTTGCCGCTGTAGTCAACTTAGGTTAATTTCTATTTTTGTTGGCTGCAAAACAAAAATAGTGTTGACAATAAAACAAAATATGTAACAAATTAGTGCTTAAAAATATTTTATTTTGTTAAACACAAAAAACGTCGCAACATCAAATGGTATAATTGCATTAATATTCAAGAGGGGTTATATAAATTTATTTTCACGTTATAATAATGTATTATAAATAAGTAATTGTATTTTTAAGTGAACTTTATATACGTGTCTACAACCAAGCATGTTGTTCTATTTTAATAAAAAAAAAAAAGATGTAATTGGCACTACTGAAACAAAAATGCATTTGTATCAGGGATGTTAAATGGAGTTTTCAATTTTGTACCAACCTCCAAAAAAAAATTGTACTTTTTGGACGTTGACGGTACCATTTTTTTTAAATTTATTAAAACAACAAAAAAAAAAAATACATAAAAATTCTCTTGTACAGAAAAAAAAAAAACAAAACCTTCCAATAACATACATTATATGTATGAATAAAATAAGGCATAAAAAGTCTTATGAATATATGAGACCAAATCATGGAATTATTTGTTTAGTTAATAAACTATTTGGAATTTCTACATCATAGCAGCATAAATTTGTCGCTCTTAACCAATCCTTAGTCTGTATGAGACTTGCTAATGTTGGCTAATGTAGTCTGTTTCTTTCCTTAGTTTTTATTATATTTTGAAAAGAAAAAAACTCTTTCCACATTTGCAGACCAGTGTGGAATGGATAAAATTCCAGCAACGACTAGAAATGTCTGGAAACATATTGACATTCAGTTCATTTTGAAAATTAGCTACTACCGACCAAAAACTACAAACGTTTTAATTTTTTAACGACTTCAGTTAAAAAAATTTTAGTTTTTACTCTGGCTCAAGTAATATTTTTACTAAGAAGACAAGAATGGAGCAAAATTAATGATTAATCGGTTTTTTGTTAAAGTTCTGCCTATTATGGAGGCTATAACTTTTCTAAAACATTGGGTTCTGATGAGATCTTTAACCAGATCGAAATACTAGTATTAACCTAGCTAATATGTTTGATTTGCTTTATTTTTGTAAATATACGGAGGTTGAGAGCTCGTTCTAAATTAAACATATATAAGATTGTTTGGAATTTTCTTTCATTTCTTTAACAATAATTTAATTTTCGTTTGAGTTTGAATTTTAACGTCTTTTTCAGACAATTGCAGTTAATACTATAATTAATATGCAATTTTATTTAATTTAATTGTGAAAGGCGTGGTAGAGAAGAATGAGTGTATTTTCTAAAAATCATAACTACATTGCAAATATTCAATTTTTTCTGAATCAGACTGCGCAGTTTCTGGTATTGAACGTTCGTCAGTGACCCTGTTTTTTTGAATTTTTGAATAATGTAATATTTGTTATGTTTTTATTTGTTCGATTGCGTCTATATGCAATTTTTCTGTGCAATCACTGACCGTGGTATAGATAAACTGATTTCTAATGCCACATGCACTCGCACTACACGTTAGACAGAGCGCTTTAGCCCTCTGAGCTATAGTTAGGTCGAGTTTTGTTGTGATTAAAACTAGTTTTATTCAATACACGGTGTTTTTGTTCTTGCATACATAATCTCAGAAGTACAACTCCAACAACACAACAGTTCTATTTTTAGAAACTCACCTCACTCTAATGTCCACTGTTTTCCCATATGTTATAAGTGATGCCATATCTATATATCAATTTTCACTTCTTCAGAATTTTAATAAATTCAAAATAAAAGTGAAGTTGGCTGCAACAAGTGTCAATATATGTAAGAGCTGCCAGATAAATTTTGTAAAAAATCGTAAATTTTTAATCGATATTAAAAAAAAAAAAAATTGCCAACTTTATTCTTCAAAATCCTTAAAATGATGATAAATCGTAAAATCTGGCGGATATAGTCGCATATATTTTAAGAGCTCATTACATAAAACGAATAAATGCAATGAAAAAGGACACAATAACAATTTGTTTGCTATACTAAAAATTCAAAAAGGGGAAAAATTAAAAATTTTTAAATTGTACCAAATGAGTCGCGGTAGTACCACGGTACTTTAGAAGGTCAAAATGTACCAAAAAAAGTACAATTGTACCAAGTTTAACATCCCTGATTTGTATAAAAAACAGCTGTTGATATTTTTAAATTGAATCGTGATCAGCTGTTTACTATGCTGCTGTCGTTTCCAAAATAATAAGTAGCTGACCACACGGCGACGATTGCAGTCAACGGCATTTGCAGTCGTGTAGCTCTGCAGTCTGCTGTGGTCTATGTGTTTATAGCATAAGTTAACTGGTTGAGATATTAGAAAATTTCAGAGATAGAGAGTTGGAATGTCCAAACCATTTTCCATAAATATGATTAAATAATGTTTGTATTTGAAAAATTATCTTTTCTGAAAGTTTTAGTCAACTTTGTTGGCTTGGGTTACAACAAGGTGTCTCTAAATACCACAAATTGAAAGCTTAATTTTTGTTAATATCAATGAGTTTATCTTATATTTAAAAAACTATGCTCTCGAACCAAGCCGTTTTCAACGCTCTCTTCAAAAAACCTGAACTGGTTTTAAGAGAGTTTCGAAAAAAAAATTGTAAGCACACTCAAAAAAAAAAAGTTTGTAAAGTCAGCAAAAAATTTCATAAAACATATTTTTGTGATTCTTTTAAAAATAATTTACAATAATTACGAAATATAAAAATTTTCATTTTCCCACATTGACGACATGAATTAATTTAATATCTGAAAATATATAGAAATAAATATATATAACATAACAAAAATTTTCTTTCAACTACTTACATCAATGGTAGTCTAAATGATGCTTACTTTTAAAGGCTGCAACTGCCGAAGATAATTATAGAAACGAAACGAAAAAATAAACAAAAACAAACGAAAAAATAACCATTTTTTTGCAATAAGAAAAAGGAACCATACAAATCTACATAAGATGTGTGTCTTTGTCTTTCGCTTTACTCTGTCTACATGTCTGTATACATATGTTTGTTTGCAATTTGACCACACTAGATTATTAATCTATTAACATTTCTTATAGAAATACATATTAAATTTAAATATTTTCTTTTGTCTTTTATTTTATTAATAGACAATTATTTTCACAAGCCGGTGACAACGCAAAATTTAAGTTGTTTTAATCCTCAAATTTGTTTTATGTATGAAAAACAGATACAAAAGTCTTCCATGGTTGATTTTTTTATATGTCTTATTAGAGTTGTACTTTTTAGTATCATTTTCCTCTTATCTACTACATCTTGACATGCCGCGACATCTGCTTTATTCTGCGTATATCTTTCAATCTGGTTGTCGTCCACACTATTAATGTGCTTATCAGCACAATTTTTTTTAGCAAAATTAATTAGTAAAACATTAGTATATTAGTAAAGCATTAGTATAAAACAGTTAAGTGCTGAATAAGTATAACAAAAATTTTAGCTGAAAACACGATTTTAGCAAAAAAAAAATTTGCTAAAAAATAGTATACCTGATTTACAAGACGTTTTACTAACTTTTGTACTAACTTATTTTTTTGAGTGCAGTGGTACTTTAAATTAATTAATTTTCATGCTTTAAGCAATTTTAATTAAATTTTTAAGTAAATTTGTGTTGTTTAATGTATTATCTGCATCATTTTTGTGTAATTAACACAAATTTTTGTTTACATATACTAAAAAAATATGCATTAAAAAACCTCTAAAAAATTGTTTCTCTTAAAACTAGTTGTCATATAAAATTTAACATATTTTGAGTACCTTGTTTCTTCTTGAGTCTTTGTGTTCTTTGCTCAAATCACATTTTTTAAACCAGGAATATTTTATTTTGCTAGCATTAGTTGTAACAGGTTGATTCTAAATACCATAATCTAAAATACAATTCATTTTATACAACTCTTGCAAATATTGCTGAAATCAGATTAAATTTGGAGAAATTATGCTCTACAAAAAGTTCTTCATACCTAAGGTGATAAACTGCATTACTCCGTAGTTTATTCTGTACTATAAAAGGGTAACTCTTAATGGAACAACTGTTGCGCTTTTAACCACGAAGTTTTAAACAGCTTTGTGTATATTTTTACTGAACTAATTTAACTTAGTGATTTAAATCCCCTAACATAATTCAATATCTTGACTACAATCGTAGATAAAAACTAGTAGAAAGTTGCTATCCAGAGTTGCCAAATAATTATTTGAAAGCATATATATTTGCCCCTCGAACCTTTATTAAAAACTATTTAAAAAAATAAAAAATTCTGATGTTTGATATTTTTTTATTATTATTTGATTAGGAAATACGAAAATGTATTTCCTTGCTAGAAACTGATTCATCGATTGTTTATAAATTAATGCAAATTAATACGATTAATACACAAATTTTGAAAATATTCCAAAATTCATTTCGATGGCTAGTTTTAATTGAAATTCTACAACACTTAAAAAAACTTGAATGTCAGGGTTGCCATATAACAATTTTAAAAGTGGTAAAAAAAATTGTTAAACAATTTTTATTTTTATTAATTTTGAATCAAAAATTGTTCATGGTTTTCACATCAAAGGCGGTTAAATTTCTTGCTCTGTAACGCACTACATATGTATTTTAACAGGGTGTCCCAAAATAAAATATTTTTAAACAATAAGTCCTTTTTAAAAAAATCACTTTATACATTATGTACCAATTTTTCTAGTAGTTGGGAAAATATACAACTCATGTTACCATAATTTTTATTCCAAAAAGTAAAAAAAAAATATATATAAATATTAAACCTTATTTTTTAAATTATTTCAACATTAACTTTAGAAAAAGATAAATAATTTTTTCTTTAAAAACAAAAAAAACGTTATTATAAATAAACATTAAATGAAATAGAAAATATGAATTATTTCATATCTAAGCCCTAACAAGTACTGCATCAATTGGAACATGTGAAAAATATTCATTGCCCAATTTAATGAATTCTGGTTCCCAAGCAGCTTGAGTTTCTGGAATTAGGGTCTTATATATGGAACGCCAATTTTGATTAATAAATTCTAAAATGGCTTCATCTAAAATATAAAAATAAATTTTTAGTTTTCTATAAATGTTAAATTTATAAAAAAAAAATAAAAACTTACTTAACAAAGGATCTGGCATTAAGCCTTCAGCATAAAATTGCATATTACCCAAAGTGGGATCCCAATCGAATTTAACTAAACGCATATATAAATGACCATCACGTTCATATAATTCAGCCTCGGGTTTAAATAAAACATCAACATCAGCTAAATAAGTTAAACAAAGAATTATAATTTTAGTAATTTTTTAAAAAATGTTTACCCAATAATTTTTAACTTACTCATTGTAACATTAAAAGGTCCTTTAGAAGCTATTCTAGCAGCGTTTAATTGAATTTTAGCTTTATATTGTCCCTCTATAAAAATTTTAGGTATACGAGCTTTTACAAACAGTTTAGCTCGATTGCCATTTCTTTGATAATCCACACTATCAGTTATTGTGCTGGAAAGACCATGAATTTTTAAATCCCTCACACTTAATTTGCCCGATATTATAGTATGAGAAAAGGCGTAACTAGTTTTATTGATAACAAATGGTTCCATGGGTGGTATATTCAGTTCAGGTATACCATTTTTAGCTCTTGGTATCATTTGTTGAAAAGCTCTTTTCAAACATTCATTAATATCTTTATCTTTTTCATCACAGGAGGGTATGTTGTTATTGGAATTATCTGAAATTTTAGTTAAAAATAAAAAATGATTGACGTGCAAAAAAACAAAAAACTTAAGAAACAAACTTGTTTTAAGAATAAATAGTAAAAAAAATTGAAAAGCATTGTTTTTGATAATATAATTTGTTTGTAAACATATTTTTTACAAAAATTGAATTCTTTACCAAACAAAAAAAATTTTAGCTTCCAAAATCTGGTACGTTTTTAAGTGTCAAATTATTTTTTGTTGAAATTATAAGTGACACAAATTATTATCATCGTTATTACCATAAAATATTTAATAAAAATTGTAAATTTTTCAATGATATATAAAAAATTTTTTTTAGTTCAGACCTGAGTCAAGTAGTTTTTAGCGTCCGACAGAACAGTTCGGCCAGAAAATGCATTTGGTCTGTATTCGGTATTTTAAAGCATTGTGGACAAATTCGGCGGATGGAAAAATGTTTATTGGGCTGATTAGATGCTATTTTGAGTGTCAAATTTGAAAAAAAGTCTGTAGTTAAGCAATGAATTCACTGTTCGGCCTTAGAAAGTTCGGCCAAATTGAAAATAGTTTGGCCGCCGAACTTTTAACTTTATAGCTAAACTTCGGCTTTTCTCTTAAATTTTATACACAAAATCGAATTAAATCGACTCAAAAAACATGTTTACAATACCAAAATTTGTCATCATTGCCTCTAGATATCAAAAAAACCGAAAAAATATAGTTTTATTGGCCGAACTGTTCGGTCGGACACTAGTAATTTTATATCAATTTATTCAATTTATTCAATATACTCAATATTATTTAAAATTGTAGCTTATAATTGTTTGCATAATAATGCAGTCCGTAGCACTTCGAATGAACAAAATTAGTGCTAAATATTCGAAAGACTTAAGAAACAAACTTGTTTTAAATTACTCGTAGTTAGCATTACAACAACAAAAAAAAATATTATTATTTTATACAAAATTATAACATGCGCTGATTAATCTGTTATTTCTAGTGTCCGATCGAAGTCACTTTTTTTGGCCGAAGCCGAAGCCGTAGCCGAACTTCGGCCAAATTTTAATATTCGGCCGAAGCCGTAGCCGAAGCCGAACTTTTTAATTTTTTTTTAGTTTGAATAAAATTTAAGTTTTCGTTGATTTTGACTACAAAAAGCATCATTAAAGTATATTAAAAAATATTCAAACTTCAATAAATTTGTAAAAAAGCAAATTTAGAATATTTTTTCAAAAATATTATAAAGTCAGTTCAATTATTTTATTGAAGTTTTCAACAAAAATATGGAAATACCTGAACTTTATTATTTTAACTTAAGTATATGACGAATTTAATTGAAAATTTTGTTTTTTACGTGAAATAAATCAAAAATGAACTGTTCTTCTTCAAATATACGGTATTCGGCCAAGTTCGGCCAAAATTTGGCCGAACACCGCACTTGGCCGAACATCACTTTTTGGCCGAAGCCGAAGCCGAACGTTCGGTCGGACACTAGTTATTTCTAAGACAAGTTCTAATAAACAACAACCAAAAATTTTGTAAATCAGATTATTTAGTTTGGTCGATTTTACAAAAAATTCTGTGCATTTCAAATTGTTTTTAAATTTGTAAATAGAAAGAAAGTGTTTTGTGTTAAAGTCTACACATTAAAAAAAATAAATTAAAATTCTTAGATAAGAAATTAGCAATTCTGATGGATATACAAAATGCGTCTCTGGGAAATAAAAACATCTAGTTTTTTCCATTTATCTGTCGACTGCCTTTCAGTTAATTATAGTGTAATTTATTGTTATTAATTTTAATTAATTTATATAGTCACAATTATATTCAAATATATTAAAATGTATATTTATGTATGCAATTAATTGTTAATGCAATAAGTTTTTTTTTTTAATACACTAAAAGTTCTAGTGTCACCTACCTGATTGAATTTTTAAAAAACAAGACTCTTATAGAATTTTCAGACACTTAAAGCATACTAGGAATCAATTTTTTTATATATATATTGTTTTTTTGTTTTACTTGTTTAAAAATACTTATAGAATTTTTAAAAATATTTTTTTTTTCAACTTTTAAAAACAATTAATGTATTACAGAAATCATTTTTTCAGACCTTTAAAGGGGGCTGACAATTAAAGCATGCCGACATTTAAAACAGGTGACAATTACAGAACTTTTGTTGTATATCTAAATTTAAAAGTCTCTAGAATATGAAAGTTTTTCTATATGAAAAAGCCCTTATAATCTAAAAGTTCTTTTGAAGAAAATGTCCTTAGAATATCAAAGTTTTCATATAACAGAACATCCCTATAATTTGGGGTTTTTATGCAAAAGTCTTTAGAATACGACAGTATATATAGGAAAAAGTTCTAACAATCAAAGAGTTTTTATAGTAAAAAGTACACAGAAAAAATTATTGTCAAAAAAATGGCAATTAATCTTTGTTGTTACCAAGATAAAATTTTTTAATAAATCACCAAACTAGATAAAAAAAATCGGTTAAATTAAAAAAAAATCGCTCATATTTAAAAAAAATTGCTAAAATTTTTAAAAAAAGTCAAATTAAAAAAGTAGCTAAAATTTAAAAAATCTCTAAAATTAAAAAAAATAATTGAAAAAAACTGCTCTATTGAAAAAAATCGACAAATTGAAATAAATCGCTAAAATTGAAAAAAATCTCCATTAATTAAAAACTTCTCCGAAATTAAAAAAAATGGGCGAAATTAAAAAAATTAAAAGAGCTTTCAAAATATAGACGCTTTAAATTTTATTTAGGTGATTTTTTAAACTTTGGAGATTTTTAAATATTAGAAATTTTTCCATTTTGTTGTTTTTCTAAAATGTTGGCTGTTTTTTAAACATTTAATTTTGTAGATTTTTTTTTACAATTTTTGTGATATTTTTAAATTTTGTTAGGTTTTAATTTTTGGTGATTTTTTTTTTTTAAATTTCAGCAAATTTTTTTTTTTTTAATTTGATCGATTTTTATTGGCACTTATTTTTTTTGTGTAATCTGAGGTTTTTTTATAAGAAAAATTCTGCAGAAAATTCTTAGAACTTTCCTATCAGCATTTTTGGGAAAGCGCTTAGAATCTGATATTCTTTTGTATAGAAAAATTCCCCTAGGATCTAAGGGGTTTTCTATATAAAAAATTCTTATAATTTAAAGACTTTATTACATAAGATTTCTTTAGTAAGAAGCTTTAACCTTGAACGGTTTTCTGTACACATAGAAAAATAAAGTGTCAACCGAATTGAAAAGTGTATTTTAATGGTATCAACTTATAAATTCAGTTGATGCAACGATTTTTACATTGGATTTCTGAATATTTTGGGTGTTGCAAATAAAATTTAGTTGAATTAACCGAACTATGTTATGAGAACTAATGTTGAGTTGTACCAACTGACTGAAATTCGTAATAACCGAATTTGAGTGGTATTAACAGAATTTCAGTTATCAAATAGCAAAATTTTTCTCTGTGTGTATGAAAAAAAACTAAAACCGATACGCAGTGTAGTCTGTTATTTCCGTCTAAAGAGAGTTTGCATTTTCCCGAGCAAATGGGTCTCGTAAGCAGTTTTTCGATCGTGGGAAGTCCCAAGAAGGCCCCTCAGTTCGGACACATGAAATTTTCTTTATAATTTTTTTAGAATTCCGCTTGCGAGGGTCATTTCAATTATTTTTAGGAGCCACTAAAAAGTCTTAATAAAATTTTTGTTTTGAAATTTTTCATTTAGAAATATTCATCAGCCACACTGTATTAACCGTACACTTAACGAAAATTTTTTTATGAGCTTTAAAAAATGTATCTAAGCATTTTGTTCACATTTTTAACTAAACTTTAAAAATGGCATTAAAAAATTTTTTGAATTAAGTAAACATTTAATTGAAGTTAAAATTTATTTTTAAAAAATCTTTAAAGGAAAAATTTTGGAAAATAATGTTTTTTGTACACTAATAGAAAAAAATTAGTAAACATTTTTGCTAAAACTACTAAAAATTAGTTCAAAATGACGTTACAAGAAAAACTGCTTAATTTAGCAGATTTTTTTTTTGTTAGTAAGCTAAGAATAGCAAAAATAAATCTGTTAAATCTAACACATTTTTGTTGAATTTGAGTAAAATTTTTGGTAATTGAAAGTTACACTCACAATATTTTATAGTTAGAAACAAACGAATTTGTACATTAAAACTATAGAAAAAGTTGTTAAAAACAGGACTACTGATTTTTCGTTTAAAACAATAGTAATTTCCAATTATTTTTAATTGTTAAAAAATTAACTAAAAATATCGATAAAAACAAAGTACTTTCGTTTATTTTAACTATTAAAAAATAATTGCTTAATCCGTTAAAATAAACGACGTTCGTTTTTTTTTTACTATCAAAAAATTACCGAAAATCCATAAAAATAAAGATTTTCCATTATTTTGACAATTAAAAATTTAACTCCCAAAACTTAAAAATAAACGATTTTCCTTTATTTTAACCATCAAAATTTTACCCCCAAAAACGTAAAAATAAACGATTGTCGTTTATTTTAGCTATTACCAAATTTAATTTAAAATAAATAAAAATGTATTATTTATATAATGTATTATATACTTAATAATAATATATGTTAGGATTTATTTTTAAAACTAAATAATAAGATTAATTGAATAATAATTAATTGAGCGAATGGCGCCTAACATTTATATGGCAGCATAACGAAAAAGGATGACCTTTGAGTTCATCTTTTACTATAATATGCAAATAACTTAAAAAACTATGTGTTTGTAAAATAAAAGACAATTAAAATCTAAAGAAAAACTATAGTGATGGTAAATAAAATATTTGGTTTAGTACTAAAGTAAAAAGCACTTTTGTAAACATTTTGGTACCTTTTGATTTAATTTAATTGTTAAGGTACTCTTGCAATACTATTGCACATATTACTGACAATTTTATTATCATTCAATGTAGCCAACTCAATATTAAATATTTAACATATATCTTGTGCAGACACAAAACCTTTTTGATTTTTTCTAACCTTCCAATATGACATACACACGGGTAATTTGTTGCAAACTAGCAAAAGTTGCACAAGAATATTGCTTAATTTTAAATTTACATTAAACATTGATGCGCTTTATCTTCTTTACCTAAAAAACACTAGACTTTTACCATATTGCTAATTAATTTTCTTGTATTCAAATAATCAGCTAACACATGTTCTATACTGCGAAAAATATAATCCTAACTTTTCGTTTTATTTTATATATGTATATCAAACTTTGTTATTTGTACATGAATAAAGAAACTCAGAGTTTTTACTATATCTCTTCATCTCCTAGATGTCATCTAATAGATGTGCTTTAACATATAAATTTGGAACAGTGAGGGAACTCCATCTCTGTTCTAATATGCACATTATGCACCGTCAATACTGCTCAAGGATGAGAAAGTGCAAATTTGCATCGTGTGCAAATAACCACGCTGAATACCCTCAGTAAAATAAAAAAGTAAAACAAAATTTACTGAAACAAAGCACTTAATCGCCAGCTGGGCCACTTTGGTACTTTTTGGACTGAAAATGTAAATAAGTAATTAATTTACCATCCCCAGTTCATGCATATGAAAATCGTTTGAGAGAACTTTTAAAAAAAAAGATTACTGTGATTTTTGTGTGATTTTTTTTTTAAACAAGTAGATTTTTTTTAAACATGTAGATTTTAAACGAAAATATTAACTGCTACAGAAAATCCGTATTAATTCATAGTTTGTTTTTTAAATAACAGGCAAAAAAGTTGAAAAATATGTTTCTTTGTATTTTAATAGTTTATTCAGTTAAAAACAAACTTTACGGATTACTTTTTAAATAAACTACAATCGGTAACGGAAAATATATTGTGAGTGTACAAATTAATCTGCTGAAATCAGTATAATTAATTTTGCTAAATATCAGGGTTCGTAAATAATGATTATTGCTCGTTTTTTTGAATCAAAAAATCAATCACTTAGAAGAGACATAAAAAAAAAATTATTGCACCATTATTATTATATTTTCACAATCTTTGCATATCCGTCATGATTTTTAAATTTTTGATTTTTAAAGTTTTCTTCAATGGTAATGATTATTTTTGAGTAATAATAAAAAAAATCAGCCATAATCATTATTTTTGAGCAAAAAAAATAAAACTCAAAAATAATCATTATTTATGATTTTTATTTTTTTCGCTCAAAATAAAACTCACTTTCAATGCGTGGGATTGACATATCTCAGGAATTAGGAGGAGCTTATCGAAGATTATGGTATCAGTCTCTTCTTTGGAAGATTCTCTAGCAGATTAATGCATCAATCATATTTGTGGGTGAGGTTTAAGGGGTTAATTTTTAATTTCAAAATAGGGTTTTTTTTTGCCGTATTTTGTGAAAGTAACAATGTGTGGGATGGACATATCTCAGAAAGGAGGAGGAGATTATCCAAGATTATGGTATCAATCTCTTCTTTGGAAGATTCTCTAGCACATTAAGGGGTTAATTATTAATTTCAAAATAGGGCTTTTTTGCCGTAAAGTCAAAATTTGGAAGCTCGATTTTCACCGTAGACGTATGTTTTAGTGGACTTTTTTGCTCAGTACAATCCCAAGAATCAGAAACGCGAAGCGCCCATTAAGATTTTTTTCCTTCCATACTAATCGCCCCACCCTAGTATGTATATATGTTTACACCTACATGAAAGTGAGTTTTATTTTGAGCGAAAAAAATAAAAATCATAAATAATGATTATTTTTGAGTTTTATTTTTTTTGCTCAAAAATAATGATTATTGCTGATTTTTTTTATTATTACTCAAAAATAATCATTACCATTGAAGAAAATCATTAAAACTCATAACATAATCATTATTGTGTAATTTTTATTATAAAACTCATAATGATTACGGTCCCTGCTAAATATTAGTTGACATCTTCAATTTTCACGTTCAGCAGTCTACAATTGTTAAGCAAATATTTCTGTTGATTTTAACAAAATATACTGTTATTTGTTGCATTCAACTAAATTTAAGGTTAGCAAAAACTTTATTTGATATTACAGTTTTTGTTATGCAGTTTTTTGTCTACAAGCATTTAACAAAAGTTATTCAAGATTTTAGCAGAGTAAATTACCTAAAATTTAACTCGCATAAAACAAACATATTGTAAATTTAACAGTTTTATTTTTGCTGTTTTTTTCTTATTAATATTTAGCAAAAATTTGCTATTTTTAGCAGTTTTTCTCTATCTATAAATAAATTTTAGTAGCTTTTTCTGCTATTTTTATAGGTTTATTTCTATGAGTTCCTTTCTAATTCATTTGCTATTTTTTTTATCGCAATTATTGTATTATGTACTTATTACACTTACTATTATATTCTATTGTATGTATATTTTTAATTTTATATTAATATTGATATAAACTTGTTTTATTTTCAGGGATTTAAACAGATTCAATTATAATTAAATTAAGCACAACTCAATTATAATCAGCAAAGGCAGAATTGTTGTAATGTACAATGTTGTAAATGTACTATTTGAAATTATAAAATATTTTTGATGGTAAGTTTTTTATTTAAAATTACAATTTTATATATAATATAAAAAAAAATATTTACTTTTATGCTTTTTTCAAAAAATTATAAAATCAAAATAGATTTTTGGTATTTTATGAGACGACACACTTAATAATTCTTAAAACTTTTGACATAAGTGTATCAAAACATATTCAAAGTTTTAAATTTAATATGTAATTCGGTTATAAAAGATAACATAATATTGACTGAACTAAAAAAAAACTTGTTTCATAAAACAACACAAGGGCATTATTCACCATTTAAACCTATTAAAATTAACACTTTTCTCGAAATTCGTTTGCGATTTTGTTTAGTTGGATATATACACACTTTTTAATATAAATTCTACATTTAAAACTAAATCCTGTTTCAATTTTACAAATTTTTCATTATTTTTCATAATTTTGTAACTCACTTTCTGTTTCTGCTGATATCCACACAACATTTAAGCTTAAAACTATTAATATATTAAGTTTCATTAACATTTTGTTTTAATATTTTTATATATATATATTTGTTTTTTTTTTTAATATTAATTAAATTAACTCCTTTGTTTGATATTAGTCAACTTGTTCACCCGTATCGCTCCAAGTATAAGCAGCATCTAAACTGCAAATTTATGTTTAAACTAGTATTTATTCTCTATATACAAAATTAAACTGATCAGTATTGAAACCAAAAAAGTTATATTGCGAACAATAATCTTTGTAAAACAGCAAGTAAACTGTTTTAAATTAAAAGCGCCACAAAATATTTATGTACAGGGTTATTCAAAAGCTTAAAGTATAACTTTATGTGTTCACAAAATATCGTTACTTTGTTAACGAATTTATCACCCAGCGGGAAATGGACCAGTCACTGGTATGGTCACGTGACTAGAACTTTGTGTGTATGAACCAGTCCTAGTTTCGGTTCTGTTATATGGAAGTGACTGGTACTTTTAACATGGGCTTGTCATAGGAGGTGACAATTGGAGCACTGTGTGACGTGGCGAATAACTTGACCAAGGTAGCCTATCACCGTACCGACTGAAATGAATATGCTACGGGACAAATTAGAAATATGTAGTGTCAAAGTATGACCATTTGTGATATGCAACAGAACCAGTGGAACAAAAATTATCAAGTGACTGATGTAGGTGGACGTATCGTAGAACTGGAGATTTCACCCAAAATAACTCTTTTTGGTGCACCACAATTTTGGTTTCGCCAGTTGCGTGACGTGCTCCCCAATCATACATCACAGAATTACCACTTTGAATCAATCGACCCTTCATTTTCCGCAGGGCAGTTTTAGATTTCTTTGATTTTTCTTTCATTATTTGGTCTACGAGTTTATAAAATGTTTAGGCTTTTCTTATTTGTTTAATAAAAAAAATGTATTTATTTTTCTTATTAGTCGATCTTAGTGTTAATTCTGTACGTTTTAAGATCATATTTTCGAATCCCTAACATAAATGCGTAATTAATTTTTTAAAACATATTGAGAAAAACTATGAAAAAACAACCTAAAACCAAAGATTAGCGTTAATGCATTTTCATAGATACCATTCTAATCATCAGACATTTGTATGGCTCACTAATATGAAAAACCAAATGATTCGCAGACAAGGTACAGTCAAAAGTTGTTGAGTAATATTTTTTAATTTCAACATGTTTTCATAACATTGTTGAAGGGTTAAATTAAATTACAAAACATATTGTTATAAAGGTCTTGCTGGTTTAATTAATAGAGAAGCTTTACTTGTAATATAACGACAAAAAAATCTTGCTTTACTACTTAATAAAATTAAATTAAAGCAACAACAATAATGTAGAGAAATAAATATAGCTTTGTTTAAAAAACGTCGAGCTTATTTCCTCGTTTTAATAAGAAACAGCTGGCATACAATTGGTACGTTTACGAGTAACATCACCTTATCTGTCAAATGTTTGCTTAACTCATTTATGGTACATCATAGATCCGCTGTGCATTTTTGAACCAAACTTTTCAGAAATACTTCATTAAGATTTTTATATTTTTTTTGCCTTAAAGCGCCCTCATATATGTAAATCCCTGACGGTAGAAGATATTTAAAAAATTTAAATTTTGTATAATTTTTCGTATTCAAAATTATACGAAAAATTATTGTTTTTAAGTTAGCCGATTTTTAAATTTTTTAGAAACAGATCGTGCTTTGGACCATTTTTTAAAATCGCCTTAGGGCAACCCTGACAACATAATTTTTATAAGTTTAGTAGTATTTTCATAAAACCCAACCCCATTATTTATGTTTTGAGTGAAAACGGAATACATTTTAAAATATTTTAGACTTTGTGTATTTGAAAAGTTCGTCGTTCGATCGGTCAGATTTTCAAAAATTATATACAATTATTTTATAAAAACGTAAATTCTACAAGGGTGCAAAACTACTTGATTAATATGAATAATCAATGACAACATAATTTTTATAAGTTTAGTAGTATTTTAATAAAACCTATCCATTATTAATGTTTTGAGTGAAAACGGAATACATTTTGGAATATTTTAGACTTTGTGTATTTGAAAAGTTCATCGTTAGATCGGTCAGATTTTCGAAAATTAAATACAATCGATAAACTAATTTCTAGCACAGAACTACATTTTTATATTTTTTCCTCAACATAACAACCAGAAGATTAAAAGATTTGGCTTTTTTATATTTTTAAATAATTTTTGAAAAAAGTTTCATCAAAAAAGGCCAAAAATTGATTTTTTTTTTAAATAATTATTTGGCAACTCTAGATAACAATTTTTTAAATTTTTTTTTATTCACGATTGTAATCAATATGTTGAAAAATTTTAAGGTTATTAAATCATTAAGTGAAATTTTCACTTCATCAAAAATGAGTTAAATAGAATAATTAGTCGGCAGTTAACCATTGAGCAGGGATGATAAAGTTGGTACATTGTACTTTTTATGGTACTATTTGTGCCTCAAAAGTATTATGGTACTCCTGTGACTCATTTAGTACTATTCACAAATTTTCCTATATTTTAATTTCATGGTCCATTCAAACCAAAACTTATAAATAGTTCAACTCTTAATTCGATTTTCAATCCTACAGAAACATTTAATGAATGAATTCTTTTAAAGTTAATGGCTTTGAATTGAATCATATGAATTTAAACAGTGTGATAGATTACAAATGATTTTATTTAAGTTATTTTAAACCGTTCAATGGAATTACCGAATTCGATCACAACGGATTTACTCATTTTTAGCTTATTTCAATGTCAATTGAATTAGGTTCATTCCATTCGCGAAAATTTTTCAAAAAAGTAAACAAAATCTTAAAACTTTATAAGTAATGGATCGAATTTGTTTGCTACCAATCACAATGATTGAATTCACGAAAAGTTGTAAGAAAGTTTTTATAAAACAAGTTATTAATATATTAAAAAAAATACTATGGTTGTCTAAAAAGTACTATTTGCAATGTCGGTTGGTACTATTTTGAAATTCCCATTTATCATCCCTGAGCCATACAGACGTCTAATGATTAGATTGGTATCTATGAAAATGCATTAGCGTTAACCATTGGTTCTGGGTAGTTTTTTTTTAAAGTTTTTTTCTATATGTTGTAAAAAAGTACACTCAGGGAACTTCTGCTTTAAAAATATGTAGTTGTTTGGGTTGTAATACAGTTTCATTATTTTTAATGTAAATGTAAGTCATTTGTAGAACAAATAAAATTTTTAACTTACCTTGTAGTTCATTTAAAAAAACAACTCACATCAAATGACTGTTTTATGATTTTACATTCATTTTTTACAGTTGTTTTTTGTTATTTAAAAATATAAAAATAAATAAATGTTTGTTTATTTTTTACTACCATGTGGTTCATTTTTACTACAATTGTTAGTCATTTTTTGAACATTAAAAACAAATGACAATGTTAGTTGAATTTAATGAAATGTAAGTCGTCCTTTTTTTAAATGAAATTTCATTTGTTTTTGACTACAATTGCTGTCGTCTTTACCAACATAATTTCCTAAGTGTAATTATCAATTTCTATTTCTATAATTTCTATTCTAATTTGATAATATAGATCTTAAACCGAACAAAATTAACACTAAAAAAATAATTAAAAAAATGTATAACACAATAAGCTTCACCCTGTACTTGTGTCTATCAATACGTCGTCAGGTTATTATCAAATATCAGCTGTTATTTTCAATAATATAATTAATTCAAATTCTATTCAACAAATTACTTAAATCCATAAGTAATTGATAATTAAAATTAAACTTGTTTGTCCCTATTCGCAAATAAAATTATTAACAATTACAAAGATATTTTTTATATTTTATTAACAATTACAAAGATATTTTTTATATTTTATTGCTGATTAATTTTTAATTTGCATAGATTTTAGTTGAAATATATAAAACCCTTAAGGTACAGTCAAAGAAAATTAGGGCAAGATAAAACATCTGTTGGGCAACACAAAATTATTCAATATAAATTTTGTTCATTCAATTTGAGAAACATTTGTTAGGGTTTTTGTGGTTAGAGCTACTTTTTGCTATTTTTATAAAAAATCAATATTTTTGCTAGTATGTACTTGTTTACGTAAATTATAAGCTTGTAAACTTCTAAAGCTGCTAATTTCGTTAAAATTTTTCTTTATAATTTATAAGTTTTTTTAATTAGAAACTTTTTTTTTCAATAATCAAAGTTGAGTTGAAATATCGGTAGTTAATAATAAAATCAATTAAAAAAACGTATGTATTTTTAATTTAAAATCATCGACCTAAAGCCGCACAAAATAGGAAAACTCATATCGAAAACAAATGTCAACAATACATGCTGTCAAACTTTTTTTTTTTACCATGAGTTCATTAAATTTGAGAAACACTTGTTAGGGTTTTTGTGGTTAGAGCTATTTTTATGAAAAACTACTATTTTGTATTAAAATTACAATATATATTATTATAAGCTCTCAACTTTTCCTTTATAATTTATAATTTTTTTAAGTTAAAAAAAAATTAATAATTTTTTTTAATATTTTTTTCATGAATTTTTTGATACATTGAAATAGACCTAGAGAATTTACATTTGCTTAATTTTTAATGGAGTCCATAACACATTTCCATATTCAGATTTTTAAACTTTTAAAAATTTAACGATTTTAATTTTCCAAAAAATTAAAAAAAAATACCAAAAGCATGCAATTTTGAAGAGATCTATTTTCTAAAGTTGTTAATAGATTTCGCTAATTCAAAAAGCATTCGATTCATACTAAAGCAATTGAAAATAAAAAAGAAATGCATTTTTAAGACAAATGCAATTTTTATATATAAATTCGCCAAAGATCTTACACATATGTCAGCTATAAATATAAACGTCCTGGTGGAAAACTTGTATTTTATATTAAATATTCATATATATGGGTAGAGCTTGCACATAACGAACAAGTTTTCAATTTATTTTTGATCAATGGTGATAATCTTTAACTTCGAGCTCATATATTAGTTCTCATTTAGTGGAAAAACTAGGTTTTATTTAAAATAACAAATATGCAGGTGCTTGTGCAAATTTAAATGTAACTGACACTAATAAAAAACATATGATTTTCTATTGTTGATTTACTTGAATAAACGTCACTACATTGCTAGGTCTGTCAAAAAAACAGAGTAGTATTTGGAAGATGACAAAGCCAATTGTGATAATATTTTGTTGTTGTTTTTGTTTTTTCTTTGATATTTTAAATTTTGAATCTCGCTCCTAGACGAGGACAAGAAATTCTCATTGAGTTTGTGATTTAACATAACAAATATCTCTAGAAATTCTAATAACAAAGTCCCCTGAAGATTTCCTTGGGCAGGAATGAAATCCGGATAGGGACACGCCTACAGCAGATTGTTTTTCACAATTTGTTAAATAAGTTTTGGGACTTTAGCACATCTAATTACTATAAATACAATTAATGTTTATCCCGATGAAAATAAATTTAAAAGGTTATATGAATGTTTGATGTTTTGCATGGGATTGTCACTTCTTTCAAAACGTGTTCTGATGATGGGAACGTAGAAAATTCCCGAAATAGATCTATCAACACATTCCTGAAAGTGGTAAATTAATAAATTTGAAAAAAAAAACTCTATAGATTATTTGTTAGGACAATATCCTAATAAAAAAATATAGAGTATGGCCTCGAACTTGAATAATGTTCTTTGTTTGAGTTTGAATTTTAACGTCTTTTTCAGATAATTGCAATTAATAATATAATTAATATGCAATTTTATTTAATTTTAATTGTGAAAGGAGTTGTAGAGAAGAATAAGTGTATTTTCTAAAAATCATAACTACATTGTAAATTTTAAAATTTTCTGAATCAGACTGCGCAGTTTCTGGTATTGAACCTTCGTCAGTGACCCTGTTTTTTTGAATAATGTAATATTTGTTATGTTTTTATTTGTTCGATTGTGTCTATATGAAATTTTCTGTGCAATCACTGACCGTGGTATAGAACTGATTTCTAATGTCACATGCACTTGCACTACACGTTAGACACAGCGCTTTAGCGCAATGATCTATCATCAGGTCGAGTTTTTTTAATTTTCATATAACTATAATTTTGTAAATTTAACGGTTATTTTTGCTGATTTTATATCACTAATATTAAGCAAACAAAAATTTGACATTTTTCCAGTTCTTTCTGAACTCTCATTTTTAACTATTTTTTTTGAAAGCTTTTTATGTTATTTTAACGGTAAACTCCAAACACAGGAGCATCCGAGACTTCATCGCCTTTTACACAAACAAAAGGAAATTCCTTAAAATCAAAATAATCGTCGACAGAATGAGCTGTGTTATTAAGTTTTAATTTTAATCCTGGTTCAATGGCTTTTCTACTTCTTGTACACACACGAATGGAAGCTGCCATTTTTAAAGTTGCACGATCATTTAAATTCAAATTGCTTTTCATTTTCAACATATCATCCGCAGATAATGTAGAAGAGTTTGTTGTGGAAAGGTTGTTTTTAGTATTGCCTACTGCGATTTGAAGTGGTTTGCCGTGAATTTGTGACAACCGCAAAACTGAAGGCTCTCGACCACCCTTAGAATCTTCTTTTACTTTTTCTTTAATCACACGGGGCATGATTTGATCATTCGCTTTTAAAGATCCATCTGATATATGATTTGAAACATTTATTACTCGAGATTTCAACCTACATTTATGTGGTTTGCCTTTTCCAATCTCACTGAAGCACACGTCGCACCGTTTTGTCGCAGACATTTGTTTAGACTTGCCTAAAATAACAAATAAAAACAATAAAATCTGAAACATAAGAACAAACTAACAAAAAAAATATATTTTTTTGCTTTTAAAACTTACCTGGAACTTTTTTTGCAACTTTGCCACAAATTTTAACGGGTATTTCGCGTGCAATTTCACAAATTTTGCATTCACATCTTGATCGCGTAGCCTGCACAGGCTTAAAAATAGACAAATCTGGAGATGATAATTTCTTTTTTTCAGACTTCGCTTGAAATACCTTTCTCCTGCACGTACAACACACAGCAGCCGGCAATCTGCGCTCGTCATCATAGTTGTCAACGTGGTTTTTCATGTCAATTTTTAACTGATTCTCTATAATATACATTTGTTTTTGTTTTCTGTTTTTGTTTTCGAAAACACAGGAAACACACTTTTCCCCGATTTTGATCGTGAGTCAAAGCTTTAGACGACATCATTCACCGAAAAATTCTTAGACGCGTTTTAATAGTTTTTAGATACCAAACAATTGATAAATAATTCAATCTGCGACGCAACGTTATCGCTAACAACAATATACAATTGATTCAAACCAAAAGAATATTTTGATAACAGACTTTTTGCCAATTCATATCCAATTAAAAAATTCAAGGTAACTTGATTAGTTTTAAGTTTATAGAGCTCTAAAGTATAATTTCATACATGCGTTATAAAAATGAAACGGACCTTATATTGAATAAAGAAATACATTTATTTGTAATACTTTTTTTGTCTATTATTAGGTAAAAAATAAGTATACGCATTGGCCTACTGGGTCTAAAAAACTCAGTCTGTATATCTTAAACCATAAGAGAACCGGTTCCCCTGGGACCGGTCCCAGAACCGGTTCCCATGGGACCGGTCCCAGGACCAGTTCCCCTGGGACCGGTCCCAGGACCGGTTCCCCTATACTAGACCCTGGTACCGGTCCCAGAACCGGTCCCCTGGGACCGGTCCCAGAACCGGTTCCCCTGGGACCGGTCCCAGAACCGGTTCCCCTTGTACCGGTCCCAGAACCGGTTCCCATGGGACCGGTCCCAGAACCGGTTCCTTGGGACCGGTCCCAGAACCGGTTCCCATGGGACCGCTCCCAGAACCGGTTCCCCTGGGACCGGTCCCAGGACCGGTCCCCTATACTTGACCCTGGTACCGGTCCCACAACCGGTTCCCCTGGTACCGGTCCCAGAACCGGTTCCCATGGGACCGGTCCCAGGACCAGTTCCCCTGGGACCGGTCCCAGGACCGGTTCCCCTATACTAGACCCTGGTGCCGGTCCCAGAACCGGTTCCCATGGGACCGGTCCCAGAACCGGTTCCCCTTGTACCGGTCCCAGAACCGGTTCCCATGGGACCGGTCCCAGAACCGGTTCCTTGGGACCGGTCCCAGAACCGGTTCCCATGGGACCGCTCCCAGAACCGGTTCCCCTGGGACCGGTCCCAGAACCGGTTCCCCTGGTACCGGTTCCCATGGGACCGGTCCCAGAACCGGTTCCCATGGGACCGGTCCCAGAACCGGTTCCCCTTGTACCGGTCCCAGAACCGGTTCCTTGGGACCGGTCCCAGAACCGGTTCCCATGGGACCGCTCCCAGAACCGGTTCCCCTGGGACCGGTCCCAGAACCGGTTCCCCTGGTACCGGTCCCAGAACCGGTTCCCATGGGACCGGTCCCAGAACCGGTTCCCATGGGACCGGTCCCAGAACCGGTTCCCATGGGAACGGTCCCAGAACCGGTTCCCCTGGGACCGGTCCCAGACCGGTTTCACTGGGACCGGTCCCAGAACCGGTTGCCCTGGGACCGGTCCCAGGACCGGTTCCTCTATATTGGCCCTGGGACCGGTCCCAGACCCGGTTCCCCTGGGCCCGGTCCCAGAACCGGTTCCCATTGGACCGGTCCCAGAACCGGTTCCCCTTGTACCGGTCCCAGAACCGGTTCCCATGAGACCGGTCCCAGAACCGGTTCCTATGGGACCGGTCCCAGAACCGGTTCCCCTTGTACCGGTCCCAGAACCGGTTCCCATGGGACCGGTCCCAGAACCGGTTCCTTGGGACCGGTCCCAGAACCGGTTCCCATGGGAACGGTCCCAGAACCGGTTCCTATGGGACCGGTCCCAGAACCGGTTCCCATAGGACCGGTCCCAGAACCGGTTCCCATGGGAACGGTCCCAGAACCGGTTCCCCTGGGACCGGTCCCAGACCGGTTTCACTGGGACCGGTCCCAGAACCGGTTGCCCTGGGACCGGTCCCAGGACCGGTTCCTCTATATTGGCCCTGGGACCGGTCCCAGACCCGGTTCCCCAGGGCCCGGTCCCAGAACCGGTTCCCATGGGACCGGTCCCAGAACCGGTTCCCGTGGGAACGGTCCCAGAACCGGTTCCCCTGGGACCGGTACCAGGGTCTAGTATAGGGGACCGGTCCTGGAATCGGTCCCAGGGTAACCGGTTCTGGGAGCGGTCCCATGGGAACCGGTTCTGGGACCGGTCCCAAGGAACCGGTTCTGGGACCGGTCCCATGGGAACCGGTTCTGGGACCGGGACAAGGGGAACCGGTTCCGGGACCGGTCCCATAGGAACCGGTTCTGGGACCGGTCCCATAGGCACCGGTTCTGGGACCGGTCCCAGGGGACCGGTTCTGGGACCGGTACCAGGGTCTAGTATAGGGGAACCGGTCCTGGGACCGGTCCCAGGGGAACTGGTCCTGGGACCGGTTCTGGGACCGGTCCCATGGGAACCGGTTCTGGGACCGGTCCCAGGGGAACCGGTTCTGTGACCGGTCCCAGGGCCAATATAGAGGAACCGGTCCTGGGACCGGTCCCAGGGGAACCGGTTCTGGGACCGGTCCCAGGGGAACCGGTTCTGTGACCGGTCCCAGGGGAACCGGTTCTGTGACCGGTCCCAGGGCCAATATAGAGGAACCGGTCCTGGGACCGGTCCCAGGGGAACTGGTCCTGGGAGCGGTCCCAGGGGAACCGGTTCTGGGAGCGGTCCCATGGGAACCGGTTCTGGGACCGGTCCCAGGGGAACCGGTTCTGGGACCGGTACCAGGGGAACCGGTTCTGTGACCGGTCCCAGGGCCAATATAGAGGAACCGGTCCTGGGACCGGTCCCAGTGAAACCGGTCTGGGACCGGTCCCAGGGGAACCGGTTCTGGGACCGGTCCCAGGGGAACCGGTTCTGGGACCGGTCCCAGGGGAACCGGTTCTGGGACCGGTCCCAGGGGAACCGGTTCTGGGACCGTTCCCATGGGAACCGGTTCTGGGACCGGTCCCATGGGAACCGGTTCTGGGACCGGTCCCAGGGCCAATATAGAGGAACCGGTCCTGGGACCGGTCCCAGGGCAACCGGTTCTGGGACCGGTCCCAGTGAAACCGGTCCTGTGACCGATCCCAGGGTCTACTATAGGGGAACGGGTCTACTATAGGGGAACCGGGCCCAGGGCCAATATAGGGGAACCGGTCCTGGGACCGGTCCCAGGGGAACTGGTTCTGGGACCGGTTCTGGGTAGTTTTTTTTTAAAGTTTTTTTCTATATGTTGTAAAAAAGTACACTCAGGGAACTTCTGCTTTAAAAATATGTAGTTGTTTGGGTTGTAATACAGTTTCATTATTTTTAATGTAAATGTAAGTCATTTGTAGAACAAATAAAATTTTTAACTTACCTTGTAGTTCATTTAAAAAAACAACTCACATCAAATGACTGTTTTATGATTTTACATTCATTTTTTACAGTTGTTTTTTGTTATTTAAAAATATAAAAATAAATAAATGTTTGTTTATTTTTTACTACCATGTGGTTCATTTTTACTACAATTGTTAGTCATTTTTTGAACATTAAAAACAAATGACAATGTTAGTTGAATTTAATGAAATGTAAGTCGTCCTTTTTTTAAATGAAATTTCATTTGTTTTTGACTACAATTGCTGTCGTCTTTACCAACATAATTTCCTAAGTGTAATTATCAATTTCTATTTCTATAATTTCTATTCTAATTTGATAATATAGATCTTAAACCGAACAAAATTAACACTAAAAAAATAATTAAAAAAATGTATAACACAATAAGCTTCACCCTGTACTTGTGTCTATCAATACGTCGTCAGGTTATTATCAAATATCAGCTGTTATTTTCAATAATATAATTAATTCAAATTCTATTCAACAAATTACTTAAATCCATAAGTAATTGATAATTAAAATTAAACTTGTTTGTCCCTATTCGCAAATAAAATTATTAACAATTACAAAGATATTTTTTATATTTTATTAACAATTACAAAGATATTTTTTATATTTTATTGCTGATTAATTTTTAATTTGCATAGATTTTAGTTGAAATATATAAAACCCTTAAGGTACAGTCAAAGAAAATTAGGGCAAGATAAAACATCTGTTGGGCAACACAAAATTATTCAATATAAATTTTGTTCATTCAATTTGAGAAACATTTGTTAGGGTTTTTGTGGTTAGAGCTACTTTTTGCTATTTTTATAAAAAATCAATATTTTTGCTAGTATGTACTTGTTTACGTAAATTATAAGCTTGTAAACTTCTAAAGCTGCTAATTTCGTTAAAATTTTTCTTTATAATTTATAAGTTTTTTTAATTAGAAACTTTTTTTTTTCAATAATCAAAGTTGAGTTGAAATATCAAATATCTCTAGAAATTCTAATAACAAAGTCCCCTGAAGATTTCCTTGGGCAGGAATGAAATCCGGATAGGGACACGCCTACAGCAGATTGTTTTTCACAATTTGTTAAATAAGTTTTGGGACTTTAGCACATCTAATTACTATAAATGCAATTAATGTTTATCCCGATGAAAATAAATTTAAAAGGTTATATGAATGTTTGATGTTTTGCATGGGATTGTCACTTCTTTCAAAACGTGTTCTGATGATGGGAACGTAGAAAATTCCCGAAATAGATCTATCAACACATTCCTGAAAGTGGTAAATTAATAAATTTGAAAAAAAACTCTATAGATTATTTGTTAGGACAATATCCTAATAAAAAAATATAGAGTATGGCCTCGAACTTGAATAATGTTCTTTGTTTGAGTTTGAATTTTAACGTCTTTTTCAGATAATTGCAATTAATAATATAATTAATATGCAATTTTATTTAATTTTAATTGTGAAAGGAGTTGTAGTGAAGAATAAGTGTATTTTCTAAAAATCATAACTACATTGTAAATTTTAAAATTTTCTGAATCAGACTGCGCAGTTTCTGGTATTGAACCTTCGTCAGTGACCCTGTTTTTTTGAATAATGTAATATTTGTTATGTTTTTATTTGTTCGATTGTGTCTATATGAAATTTTCTGTGCAATCACTGACCGTGGTATAGAACTGATTTCTAATGTCACATGCACTTGCACTACACGTTAGACACAGCGCTTTAGCGCAATGATCTATCATCAGGTCGAGTTTTTTTAATTTTCATATAACTATAATTTTGTAAATTTAACGGTTATTTTTGCTGATTTTATATCACTAATATTAAGCAAACAAAAATTTGACATTTTTCCAGTTCTTTCTGAACTCTCATTTTTAACTATTTTTTTTTGAAAGCTTTTTATGTTATTTTAACGGTAAACTCCAAACACAGGAGCATCCGAGACTTCATCGCCTTTTACACAAACAAAAGGAAATTCCTTAAAATCAAAATAATCGTCGACAGAATGAGCTGTGTTATTAAGTTTTAATTTTAATCCTGGTTCAATGGCTTTTCTACTTCTTGTACACACACGAATAGAAGCTGCCATTTTTAAAGTTGCACGATCACTTAAATTCAAATTGCTTTTCATTTTCAACATATCATCCGCAGATAATGTAGATGAGTTTGTTGTGGAAAGGTTGTTTTTAGTATTGCCTACTGCGATTTGAAGTGGTTTGCCGTGAATTTGTGACAACCGCAAAACTGAAGGCTCTCGACCACCCTTAGAATCTTCTTTTACTTTTTCTTTAATCACACGGGACATGATTTGATCATTCGCTTTTAAAGATCCATCTGATATATGATTTGAAACATTTATTACTCGAGATTTCAACCTACATTTATGTGGTTTGCCTTTTCCAATCTCACTGAAGCACACGTCGCACCGTTTTGTCGCAGACATTTGTTTAGACTTGCCCAAAATAACAAATAAAAACAATAAAATCTGAAACATAAGAACAAACTAACAAAAAAAATATATTTTTTTGCTTTTAAAACTTACCTGGAACTTTTTTTGCAACTTTGCCACAAATTTTAACGGGTATTTCGCGTGCAATTTCACAAATTTTGCATTCACATCTTGATCGCGTAGCCTGCACAGGCTTAAAAATAGACAAATCTGGAGATGATAATTTCTTTTTTTCAGACTTCGCTTGAAATACCTTTCTCCTGCACGTACAACACACAGCAGCCGGCAATCTGCGCTCGTCATCATAGTTGTCAACGTGGTTTTTCATGTCAATTTTTAACTGATTCTCTATAATATACATTTGTTTTTGTTTTCTGTTTTTGTTTTCGAAAACACAGGAAACACACTTTTCCCCGATTTTGATCGTGAGTCAAAGCTTTAGACGACATCATTCACCGAAAAATTCTTAGACGCGTTTTAATAGTTTTTAGATACCAAACAATTGATAAATAATTCAATCTGCGACGCAACGTTATCGCTAACAACAATATACAATTGATTCAAACCAAAAGAATATTTTGATAACAGACTTTTTGCCAATTCATATCCAATTAAAAAATTCAAGGTAACTTGATTAGTTTTAAGTTTATAGAGCTCTAAAGTATAATTTCATACATGCGTTATAAAAATGAAACGGACCTTATATTGAATAAAGAAATACATTTATTTGTAATACTTTTTTTGTCTATTATTAGGTAAAAAATAAGTATACGCATTGGCCTACTGGGTCTAAAAAACTCAGTCTGTATATCTTAAACCATAAGAGAACCGGTTCCCCTGGGACCGGTCCCAGAACCGGTTCCCATGGGACCGGTCCCAGGACCAGTTCCCCTGGGACCGGTCCCAGGACCGGTTCCCCTATACTAGACCCTGGTACCGGTCCCAGAACCGGTCCCCTGGGACCGGTCCCAGAACCGGTTCCCCTTGTACCGGTCCCAGAACCGGTTCCCATGGGACCGGTCCCAGAACCGGTTCCTTGGGATCGGTCCCAGAACCGGTTCCCATGGGACCACTCCCAGAACCGGTTCCCCTGGAACCGGTCCCAGGACCAGTTCCCCTGGGACCGGTCCCAGGACCGGTTCCCCTATACTAGACCCTGGTGCCGGTCCCAGAACCGGTCCCCTGGGACCGGTCCCAGAACCGGTTCCCATGGGACCGGTCCCAGAACCGGTTCCCCTTGTACCGGTCCCAGAACCGGTTCCCATGGGACCGGTACCAGAACCGGTTCCTTGGGACCGGTCCCAGAACCGGTTCCCATGGGAACGCTCCAAGAACCGGTTCCCCTGGGACCGGTCCCAGAACCGGTTCCCCTGGTACCGGTCCCAGAACCGGTTCCCATGGGACCGGTCCCAGAACCGGTTCCCATGGGACCGGTCCCAGAACCGGTTCCCCTTGTACCGGTCCCAGAACCGGTTCCCATGGGACCGGTCCCAGAACCGGTTCCCATGGGACCGGTCCCAGAACCGGTTCCTTGGGACCGGTACCAGGGGAACCGGTTCTGGGACCGGTCCCAGGGCAACCGGTTCTGGGAGCGGTCCCAGAACCGGTTCCCATGGGAACGGTCCCAGAACCGGTTCCTATGGGACCGGTCCCAGAACCGGTTCCCCTTGTACCGGTCCCAGAACCGGTTCCCATGGGACCGGTCCCAGAACCGGTTCCTTGGGACCGGTCCCAGAACCGGTTCCTTGGGACCGGTCCCAGAACCGGTTTCCCTGGTACCGGTCCCAGAACCGGTTCCCATGGGACCGGTCCCAGAACCGGTTCCCATGGGACCGGTCCCAGAACCGGTTCCCATGGGAACGGTCCCAGAACCGGTTCCCCTGGGACCGGTCCCAGACCGATTTCACTGGGACCGGTCCCAGAACCGGTTGCCCTGGGACCGGTCCCAGGACGGGTTCCTCTATATTGGCCCTGGGACCGGTCCCAGACCCGGTTCCCCTGGGCCCGGTCCCAGAACCGGTTCCCATGGGACTGCTCCCAGAACCGGTTCCCCTGGGACTGGTCCCAGGACCAGCTCCCCTGGGACCGGTCCCAGGACCGGTTCCCCTATACTAGACCCTGGTACCGGTCCCAGAACCGGTTCCCCTGGGACCGGTCCCAGACCGGTTTCACTGGGACCGGTCCCAGAACCGGTTGCCCTGGGACCGGTCCCAGGACCGGTTCCCCTATATTGGCCCTGGGACCGGTCCCAGGACCGGTTCCCCTATACTAGACCCTGGAACCGGTCCCAGAACCAGTCCCCCTATACTAGACCCATTTCTTTGATATTTATGACAACTAAAAACGTGCATAAAATCACGAGTTTTTACAAATTTGGAGATCTGAAAAAGGAAATGTACAAATGGGACCATAGAGTATTCATGTACAAAAAATAAACAAAATCAGAGGACCCGTGTTCAGATTTTTTGCGTTTTCTAATGGAATGAATGATATATTTTTTTGAAAATATTTTGTTACTCGAAATCAACAAAGCAATTGACTGGTTTTGACATTTACGTTCGCACTGTTGACAACTCGTTCGAAATAGAGAAATCAAATTTTGTATGAAAACTGTTACGTTTTCATTCGACTTGTACTTCAAGTCATCGTTCGCATAGAAATTTAGTTAGAGAAACCCAAATCAATTTTCTTTCGCTTAGAAAGCGAAAGAAAGCATTCTTTCGAAATCGAGAAACAGGCCATAAAAGCGGAAATACTTTGAACGAGTCAAATTGGTACTCTAAACAAAGGGAACGAAATAGAATAAGAAGAACAAGTTGAATTGAAACACTAAATACAGGCAAAGAAATTGAACGTAACGAACTTGGATTTTAGTGATACTTATATGGAATTTAAAATTTTATTTTATTCTACCTTGAAATCATCAACTACTTAGTCCACTCAATTAATTAGTCCCATGTAATACCTTCTAACATATTAGATCACAAATTTTAATTCTATTCAATAATTCAAAAGTAACACAAAACACATTACCCAATTGCTAATCAACGTCCAAAAACAAAAATAATCTCTTGCCTCAATATTGTGCGCACATTTTGTTTATAACACATTTTGATTTAAATAACATTTTATCTTTTCAAGTATTAAATTTTAAAGACATATAACATTTCTTATACAAATACACAATACAAAACATTTTTTATTGAAGAAAATTCATATTTACAAAACATTTTTACAAAAACATTTGAACAAAAATCCTTAAAACTTATTTGCAAAAATATTTGCCTTTTAAATGTTTTAAAATTTATTCTTTAGGTAATAATAAGTCAAATGGTAAATGTGAAAAATATTCATTGCTTACTTTAAGGAATTCTGGTTCCCAAGTAGAACGTGTTTCAGGAATAACAGACTTATAGATGGTTTGCCAATTTTGATTAACAAATTGTAATATAGCATCATCTGAAATTAAGAGATATTAAAAAAATGTAAATAAAATTAAAGAAAAATTTCAAATAAATTTTTGAACTTACTTAAAATAGGATCCGGTACTAATCCAGTGGCATAAAAACGCATATCCCCTAAAGTAGGATCGATATTAAATTTAACAATACGCATATATTTATGACCATCGCGTTCATATAATTCAGCCTCAGGTTGAGCAATAACATCGATATTTGCTAAATGGAAAATTTTATGAATTTTATAAAATAATATTTTTTAAATAATTGAGCTCGAATTTATTGATGTTTTACATAAAATTTCTTCCTTTATTTTATAATAGCAATATTTCGTCATTCTTTAAATGACATCATCGGGGTTGCTAACATTTTTAATTATTTTTTTTTTTTTATCAATAATTTACCTAATAATTATTAGTGTCCGAGCGAACAGTTCGGCCAAAAAACTATATTTTGTCGGTTTTTTGATATCTAGAAGCAATGATGACAAATTTTGGTATTGGAAACATGTTTGTTGAGCCTATTTAATTCGATTTTGTGTATAAAATTTAAGAGAAAAGCCGAAGTTTAGCTATAAAGTTAAAAGTTCATTTGTCGAACTATTTTCAATTTGGCCGAACTTTCTGAGGCCGAACAGTGAATTCATTGCTTAACTACAGACTTTTCTTAAAATTTGACGCTCAAAATAGCATCTAATCAGCACAATAAACATTATTCCATCCACCAAATTTGTCCATAAAGCTTTAAAATACCGAATACAGACCAAATGCATTTTCTGGCCGAACTGTTCGGTCGGACACTAATAATTATACTATTATAAAATGTATGTCATAATATAATTATTATGTTAATTTTTAATAAATTTAAACAATTTATTGTAAATTTTAGCAACCCTGCTGATGTTTTTCAAAGAATTACGAAATATTGGTATTACAAAACAAACAAAAATTTATAAAAAACTACAAAAATAATTCAAATAAGATTTTAAATGATTTGTTTTGTTATAGGTATATTTACTAAATATTTAAGCTCCAATTCTTTGTAGTTATTTTTATAAAATAAATTTGTTTATTTTATAATACCAATATTTCGTTATTCATTGAATGACAACATCGGGGTAGCTAAAATTTTGAATAAAATAATTTTAGTTCATTAATAATTAACATAAGAATTAAATTATACAAAAAATATGTTTTAATATAATTAATATGTTAATTGTAAACAATTTTATTTTAAATTTTATCAACGCTAATGATGTCATTCAAAGAATAATAAAATATTGGTACTAGAAAAAAAAAAGATAGATTATTTATTAAAAACAATTTGTAATTTTATAATTTCTTAAAAAAAAATATGCGTTTTTTTTTTTTAATAAAAAACTTACACATTGTCAGATTAAACACCCCTTTGGAAGACATTCTTGCCCCATTTATTTTAACCTCTGCTTTATATTTGCCATCTATGAATAGTTTAGGAGTTAATGACTTTACCTCCAATTTAATATTATCACCATCTCTTTGATATTCTACATTATTGACTTTGGTTTCAGTAAGACCACGTATTTTTAAGTTACGTAAAGCCACTTTGCCTTGTATCAAACTATTGGCAAACTCATAATTTGTCTTTTCAATTTCTAAAGGATCCATGGGTGGTATATTAAGTTCGGGTATGCCATTTTTGGCTCTTGGCATCATCTGTTGAAAGGCATTGCGAATACATTCATTGATATTTTGATCATTTTCATGACAAATGGGGATATCTTTGGCTGAAAGAAAAAAAATAAAGTCTGTTAAAAGGAAATAAAATAAAAAGAAATTTTTAAATATAAACAACCTTTGAACATTTTTCTTAGATTCTGCAAATTAAGAAAAATCTTACATAGGAAAATCTTTACTCCACATACAATTTTAACACAGAAAAAACTATTATCTATAAAATTTCAATTTAACTTTTGTTGGATTTCAAACTCACTTTCAATTAAAATTTTCATAATATCTATTGAATGTTTAATTGAAAGTGAACATGGTATTGTGGACTCAAAGTTTCCAGTTTTTATAACCCATAATGACAACAAATTGATCAAAATTCCAAAACCGCTAAAATTTAAAACATTGACAACAAATTTTTTGAATTTTTGCTATTTTTTCTTATTGGCGTTTTTTTTTTTTATTAGGCTATTTTTGCAAATATTATTATTAAAGCTATTTTTGCAAATATTAGCGATTAGTTCTCTATTTTGATATTTTTTTATTCCAATTTATGGTGATTTTTTTCAATTTTGACGGTAGTTATTAAATTTTGGCGCTTATTTAAAATTTATTCATTTTTTGAATTATTGTTGTTGCTGTTTTCCAATGTTAGAGATTTTTACGATTTTCTCCCAATTTTTGGCGATTCTGTTTTCACTACTTGTTTAAATTTTGTCAAATTTTCCCTTTTATTTCTGGCGTTTTTTTCAATTTTTGAAATTTTGATGATGTTTCCCTATTTTAGCGACTTTTTGCAATTTTAGCGGATTTTTTCAAAATTTTTTTTTTACAGTTTTTACCAACAATTTCTGTTGATTATAAAAAAAAAATACTGTTGTTTGCATTCTACTGAATTAATTAACAAACATTTTGTTGCTATTACAGCTTTTGTTTACTGTTTTTAGTCTACAAATATTTAGTAAAAGTTTTTGCTAATTTTAGCAGAGTAAAACCATTTTCAATTAACTAAAATTCAATTCGAATATAACTAAAATTTTGTAAAGTAAAAGTTTTATTTTTGCTGTTCTTATTTTAATAATATATAGCAAAAAAAATCTGCTAAATTCAGCAGTTTTTTCTGCAACTTTGTTTTTTTTAACTAATTTTTAGTAGGTTTATTTGCTTTTTTTACAGCTTTATATCTGTGAGTGTAAGATTGACCTGTTGGCTTTTGGCTTAGAAGGTGAAGGCAATGATCCTTAATTTTAAATGCCATGTTTAAAATCCAATAAAAATAGGAGTTCTTTCCTTGTCAAATCGTTTTAACCCTCTAACTGGCAAACGATGTTTTGCAACGAAATTCATACTATGTGCTCCACTCGAAAAACAAATAATAAGTTCTTCAACAAAATTGCGCAGTCTGATTCAGAAAATTGAAAATTTACAATGTAGTTATAATTTTTAGAAAATACACTCATTCTTCTCTACCACGCCTTTCACAATTAAAATTGTTTATCGTTGCCTAATTTAGACGATATGAGCCAAAATATTTTAGGGTGCATTTTGAAAACGAAAGCATATAAAAGATAGTTTTGGACAATAATATTTCTCTTACCCAAGATACGATATAACCGCGCTCGAACAACTATTTTTTTCTGCCCCTTTTTAAGAAGATATCGGGACTTTCGCTTTTTGCAAAAAGCGAAATTAGGCGAAAAAGTATCAAAACTTCAATTTATATTGTTCAAACTTCAACGCTTTCCTATTAATACTTAATGTCTTCTTTCTGCAAAATTTCATTAAAATCCGTCTATTAGTTTATAAGTTAAGACGATGTCCTTTAGAGGAATCCTGATAAAATCCTGTGAGTCCTTTGACTAAAGTTAGGACTTATTATTAAGGATAAAGCTTCAATCTTATATATTATTATAAAGAGTTTTTTGTCAACTTAAAATGATTTTTTAGATATTTGAAAACTATATTTTTTTAAAATAATTAGTTTTTGAAAATTTACGAAATTTTGATTTTGAAGCTTTCTCGCTTCCAAACTGTGGATGGCACACGAAAAATTTCTTCGCAAAATATTTAGCAAATTTAGTTTTCTATCGGAATATATTAATTTCTAAGTATAAAACACGAATATGTTAATTTCTAAGTATAAAAACGAAGGCTACCCTGAGGCAGCCTTACCTGTTAGAGGGTTAATACCTTGATTTTTTATTTTATCGTCTCAGCTTTTAAACTTTAAAATTGTTTATTCACTTTTTGTTCTCACGAAAAAAATTCCACATTTTGTTTTTTATTATACCCAATTCTAAGATGTTAAAACACATCTTTATTTATCTCTACATAAAACGTGAGTATTTAGAAATTGAAATATAAAATAAATACTGGCATTTTTTTAAACGATTTTGCTAACTATTTCTACTTAAAATTCCTAAATCATGTTTACGCAAAACAAAACACTACGAAAATAAATTTCATTGTCAAGTTCATGCAAACAAATCGTGTATATTTTAAAAATTTCAAACATTAATAAAAAGTGCAAGTAACTCAAATATTCCTCATACGCCCTCTTGACAAAAACACAAAATTAAGCATATAGTATATGCGTGTTAATACAAATTAAAGTTTTAAATATTGAAAATTTTCGTTAATTATGCATCGCTGTTCATTATTTAGTTAAAAATAGTTTGACTTTCAACACGCAATTTTCACATTTCAATAAATCCGTTAATGGGACAAGTATAGGTCACGGAAATTAAAAGTTAAAGATATTAACTATAGAAAAAAAAATTGGGTGATGTATGAATGAAGGTTGTAATAATAAATATTAAATCATGAAAATTATATTTTATTAAATTGGAACAACTCAACCCTTTAATAAACATGTTCAAAAGAAAGTTTAAAAATCGCAAAAATTTTCAGTGGGTTAACATTTTTAGGTTTAGAGTCGTTCAAAAAGCGTTTAAAATTGCTTCAAATGTAATTAAAAATATTAATCGGATTATATTTGATTTAAATATCGCATTTTATTAACGATATTATATTTAAAATATTAAAACTGCGCTTTGCATACAAAGAACTAAAATGAAAGACTTAGGAAACAAAAAATGAAAGACTTAGGAAACAAACTTATCTTGGTAGCACCTCAGGTTCTACACTGCAATCGCCAAAAATTTAATATTAGGTGTAGCTTAATAAATTTAAATAAAATAAAAATTTGCATATCGTTGCCTCATATTCAAACAGAGCTATCTACAGTGTATTTACATTGAATGTACGACAACGAACGATATATCTCTTGATTTATAAATACAAATTCTAGGCTGTATAAATTATTCCCCTTAGGCTCATGTTTAATTTAAAAACAATTAATCATCACTTGATTTAATATTTTCCTGTTTATCTATTAATTATTATTTAAGTAAATAATATATAAAATACACGTTTAGTTTATAACTTATACATATTATTAAAATATAAAACTACTATATTATTAATTTCCCAGCAAAACTTTCTATTACCCGACAGAGCTGTGAATGAATCATTCATTTTCGATTTCAATTCATTACGAATTTGAATTGAATTTTGAATAATTCTTTTCACATAAAAAAAGAATTGAATGAAATTTGAATTAATTCAAATGAATTTGGTAAAAATAAATTGGAATTCATTTCCAATTCAAATGAATTCGGCAAAATGAATTGCAATTCATTTTCAATTCAAATGAGTTTGCCGAAATGAATTGCAATTCATTTCCAATGCATTTGACTTGAATTGATTTTGAATTAATTCAAGTGAATTAGAGAAATGAATTGCAATTCATTTTCAATTCATTTGTATTCAATTGATTTTGAATAAATTCAAATGAATTAGAAAAAATATTGCAATTCATATTAATGAAATGAAAAATGAATTGCAATAAATCAAAGTAAACAGGGTGTTTGGAGTTTGTTTCGTCAAGTATTACTTACATTAATTCAAATGAATTGAAAAAGAATTGCAATTCATTTTTCCAATTCATTTAAACTAATTCAAAATCAATTCAAGTCAAATGAATTGGAAATGAATTGCAATTCATTTCGCCAAACTCATTTGAATTGAAAATGAATTGCAATTCATTTTGCCGAATTCATTTGATTTAAAATGAATTGCAATTCATTCCAACCAAATGCATATGAATCGATTCAAATTTCATTCAATTCGTTTTTTGGCAAAAGGAATTAATTCAAAATTTTACTAATTCAGTGCATGAATGATTCGCGAATTAATTCAAAAATGAATGATTCATTCACAGCTCTGTTACCCGATAATAAATTTTGGGAATAAGCTCGGTAACCGGTTACTTATCTATTACAAACGCAATTATTTTATCAAGGACATGTCCATTCTGGTAACACATATTACCTCCAGTATAAAATAAGCTAAAATTTAAAAAAATTTAATTAAACATTTTATAAATGAAGTTTTTTAAAGGTTTTGTGTAGAAAAATAACCTTTTTGTAATAACTTTTCTATTACAAACCCTATTATTTTAACAAGGACATGTCCATTTAGGTAACTACTTACCTCGGTTACATGTTAATCCTCACTTACAGGTAAAGAGTTATCAAAAACTTTTTATTGAAATCTTTAATATTTAGATCGAATATTATTTCATTATTTTTTTTTTTTTTATTAATTAATAATCATCTAATTACAAATTATATACCTTTACCCTAACCGAGCACTAGCTACTATGGCCAGTGCATCTGGTGGGAATCGAACCCACGACCCCCGCACTGATAAGCCAGCACGCTACCAACTAGCCTACCGGGCGCACAATATTATTTTAAAATGGTCAAATTTGTAGTAAAAACTTAATTATAGTAAATTTTATGTAGAAACGAAGTAATTATTCCACAAAAACATTTAAACATGTGAATTTGGTGTTGCTAATAGGCAGCCAGTATGCTGCTAAGTTTAATTTATTACCAGGTAACATGTTCCGTAATACCAAACCTATTACCGAGGTTTTGCTGGGTATTTATAAACTTAAAACTTGTCTACACAAATCTTACAACGATTGTAATCATATAGAATACTAATAATAAAGATAATTAAATATAGATTTAATTAAGCCAATTTGCTTCCTATATTTCTCTTAAAAATTAGCCAGCAGAAATTCGGAAGCGGTAAAATTGATAAACGCTTCTGTTTTTTCTTCTTTTCTGCTTCTTCTACTGCTTCATAAGATTAATAGCCTCCAGTAGTGCGTCAAACGATGCAATAGCGGGTTATTTCTCACACTTTATTGCTTCACGAAAGCACGAACAAATGGTGATGATAACAAAATTTAATTCCCAAAATCAGTGAATTCATGCCTTTATTTAGAGCTGTGACGTAAGCGCATTTTGAATATTGAAACAAATGGTTTCACGCGAGTTATCTCAAACAAAAATGATGCCTTAAATCACCAATATCGCAAGCTCTAGCTGCTCACTTTCTCTGCCGAAACTGCAGTGCAAACAGGCAGTGTTTTTTGCTGGGTATTTATAACGCAATTAAAATCGTAACCAGTTATTAAAAGAGTTATTAAATGTAATGGTTTAATCGAAACGAGGTCATATAACCGGCCAAGATCAGCTTTGTAAAAATAAATTGCTAACGTTGATATATAAATTCTTGAGGAATAATGATTAAAATTCTGGATTTTATGCACCTTTATTCTTTGGATATTATGGCTAAATTTATTTTTCATAGTATTATTTTAATAACGAAATTTTTAACAAATAATATAAAATTATTGAAAAAAATTTATAAAAAACTGCATTAATTTAATGCAAAATTTTCAATGCACGAATTCCAGTGATACTTCATAGTTCTAATGCAAAAAAATCATTGATATCATGCAGATAATTCTCTCAGTGTAGGTTATACTGTATAACGTTTACCTTGTATGCAGAAGTTTTTGTCAAAAATTACTGACGCCTAATAGATTTTTTTAAAATTCTTATTTCTTTTTTATTTGAAAAAAAAAATTTTAGGCACTCCTTCTAACACGTCACAAGGTATCTAAAATGTGTAAATTGGTCATCTTCAATAACGCCATGTAAAACTAAATGATACCTTTCATATAAAAAGTCTGACCAAGGACCGATCTCTGCCACCTTTAGACATGTCCTGCGTGTCACATGGGCTTGGTCCTTTTCCTTTATCTCTTTTTTTAACTTTTAACTTGATTTAACTTTAATCTTTAGTAGATTCTACATTGCGAACCATGTTATCAAATTTCAAGGACATTTTCCGTTAGAAAATTCCAAATAATAAGTTTTTCTCACAAATTTTTAGTCACTGATGACCATTTTTCTGAAAAAACCCTTCCATTTATGATTGCTCCTTTTTTATGGCTTCATAAATGAACTATGTAACATATAGAAAACCTCTCCCTCTTATTTTTATGACTCTTTTTCCATAGAAAAATCCTTCGATTTAACGAACTTTTTGACAAATAAAATCTTCTGATTATGAGTCTTTTTTTTCTAATATTATATCCAAATTTGTATTAGACTCTTACAATAATGTATCCTCATTAAAAGTCTGTCATTTTAATACAATTTTGATAACGAGACCCACTACCCTTTTGAAGCTTTTGATAAAATTTACAAACTTACAAAAAGTGGACAAGCAAGCAAAATGTTAGGACCAAAAAGTCACAATTCTATTTAAAATTTTCGTTTTGGTAAATGTTTAAATATCTGTGAAATCAATAAAATCACATTAATAGTTACGGTTTCATGCAGTAAATTGTTTAGTTATGCTGCCAGAAAATCAAAAGACTTAAGGCACAAACTCGATACTAAAATCCACCATATTTTTTATTAAACTCTTACAATTTTTTAATATTTAAAATCTGAATATAGGAAAATTTGAATATTATATAATTGGAATAAATTTTCAACAACACCAGATTTGCTCAAAATTTAGAGGTGATAAAAAATTGGTTTAAGATTATTATTTAATAACGACTCATAATGGAGGAATTAAATGTTGTTAGAGTTCGACAAATTAAACTAATTTAAAAGCTAATCCTTTTTTGAGCTTGTTTTTTTCGCATAATTATTTTTCGAGCTTGTTTAAAAACGATTTCTAAACTATTTTGTCAAATATTTTCGCAAAATACTTATGTTAAAAAAATGTTTATTACAATTTTTTTGTAATTACAATTACAATATTTTATTTATACTCAAATGTTTTTTATAATTAAGTCCTTTTTCGCCACTATTTTTAGTGGATATTTTTAAAATTTATCACTTTTTTCTTAATTCACTCACGTAATTCTGTAATTTGTTTCAATGGTGGCTGCTGTGGTGCTGCAACGGCCAATAAAACATTTAAACTTAAAACTATTAAAATATGACTTTTTGTTAACATTTTTTGTGTTATTTTAATTAGAATTTATTAATTTTAATTTTATATCTAATACTCTTTTTTTTATTAAATTTTCGTCTTTAAATTTTTATATTTTTTCTTATGGTCCGAATTTAAATTAATCAATTTTCAGCCGTTTTATGCCAAGTCTAGACGGCATCTAAACTACAAACTAACGGTCAACCTTGCTTATATTCGCATTTTAAAATAATATGTATTGTTTAACAACAAAAAAAAAGTATTGGGTATTGCGATAGCATATACAACAGGGTGGCCCAAATTAGACAAATTGTCTTATTCGAATACCACCAAATTTAAACCTTATACCGAACCGATTTTGGGTGAAAATTACTAAATTTCTTTAAAAACATTTTTTATCAAATTTTCAGTTCAAAGAGAAAAATGTAAGACCAGTTGCAATATAATAATATGTGAATATGATCATATGTGGGCTTGTATATTATCATATATGGATATATCTGAAAATAAATGTCCATATACAATTCAATTTATGATCATGTATGGTCTTATATATGACCATTTAAAATCTCATATGAACCTATATGACCATATACCCTTAAATTTCGGATAAAATCATATAAGAACTTAAATTCATATAAGATTCCATTTTCACCTGGGAGGGAGACTATAAAAGTTCTGGGACACCCTTTTCTACCTACAAATACAAGTAGCTAATATATGACTTTTAAACTGAAATCACGACTATAATGTTTATATGATATGCTCATACAATAAATAATGAGCTTAGGTTTTATTTTGTAAATAACTTTATTTATTAGCCAACCAACCAACCACATTATTCTAAATGTGATAAAAATAATTAATATACAAATTTTAACAATTATCGAACAAAATTCCGGCAAAGAGAGAATTTGAATAGAAAATTTAAAATTACATTTGTTTGTTAAGATTAGTCAAAACTTCAATATGTATTTAGTTAAATGAAATATAGGGTATTTAGTTAGTTTTATTTGGACAATGAATTAATTACACAAGTTAACAATTAAAAAAAATAAATGTCAATGAAAAAATCACACACACAGAATAAAAAAAGTTAGTTGGAAATCGGTTGAAAATATGAAAAATCATTTGCCTAACAACAAATTTCATACCAATTAATTAAAGAAAATTAAAACAGTCAAATTATTCTTATAATCAATGGTTTTGTAATACAAACAAATGCAATGATACTTTAATTATTGGTAAAACCAACCAATACTGATTTAAAAGAACAATTGTGGCAATGATCGGTAGACCCAGCCGTAACAAAAGGTTAAACCTAGTACTTGCAACTATCAGTTTTTAGTAACAAAATATCTTCAATATTCACTGCATAAACTATTCACTTATAAACTTAAATAAAATCCAATTTTCTAACAAAAAATATTTGTTGTCTTTATTTAGTTTATTTAATTTGACCATATTCGACGAAATCAATGAATCTTTCATAATATCCTCATGGGAGAACTCCTCTCAGTAGTACGACTCAGTAGGAAGATATAATTGATGTAATTTCTATTAAAATAAAAATTATTTTTTTCGACCTTTAATTGTGCAATGAAAATGAAAATTATTCAAGTTCATACTCTATTTCTTTATTAGGATATTGTCCTTACAAATAATCTATAGAGTTTTTCTTTTCAAATTTTTTAATTGACCACTTTCGGGAATGTGTTGATTGATCTATTTCGGGAATTTTCTAGGTTCCCATCATCAGAACACGTTTTGAAAGAAGTGACAATACCATGCAAAACATCAAACATTCATAAAACCTTGTTTTCCCACTAAATGAGAACTAATATACGAGCTCGAAGTTAAATATTAAAAATAAATTGAAAACTTGTTCGTTATGTGCAAGCTCTACCTTTGGTAGATATACAATACACGCTTTTTGTTTTTATTCTCCTTCTTAATTTTACACTTGTTTTGTTTTGTTTAAAAACAAGATGTAAAGGGGGAGTAAACAAGACCGTACTTTGTCTTTTTTACAAGTTTAATATAATTTTTAATAAAAATAAAAATTATGTTTTTTCGACCTTTAATTGTGCAATAAAAATAAAAATTATTCAAGTTCGATACCATTCTCTATTTTTTTATTAGGATATTGTCCTAACAAATCTATAGAGTTTTTGTTTTCAAATTTATTAATTGACCACTGAAATTGGTTGACTAAAGTTTACAATTAAAGATCTCGATTTTAAACAAGTTTAAAGCACTTTCGATCACTGTTTGTAGTACCTGCAGGAACCACTTTTGATATCTTAAAACCTACACGTACCAATTTGTATATATTTCCTTTAAAATCGACATGATAAAACGCAAAAATTGGGTCAGATTTGACCTCACATTTTATACCCTAAAAATGATAAATTTTTGTTTCATAGTATTTAGTCGCCTACAACATACCCAAGTTTCATAAAGATTTGCGGGTTGCATCAATGTGTAGTTTCCTTGTTAGATCCAATTTAAAATCTTGCTTAAAAATGTTCATCTGTAGTACCTTCAAACCCAATGTTGACCAGTGTTATATGTAAGTTGATGATTGGGCTATTCGTTGTTTAACTTAATGTGGTTTTTCTATTGAAATTATAGAGTACATAGAAGGCTGTTGGTAATTTTCCAACTGCAACAATAATTATAATTGAGGAAGTGTTTTCAGTTCGTTAGCCCAATTGTAACCTCTTAATTGTATTAGCTCTTTAATAAAATTTTAGGCGAAGGTGTATAATGCAAAAGTTAATTAGTCCTTCGAACCAAATTTTTAATTAGATACACAAAAAAAATTATTGTGAATAATATTTCAATCAAACTGTTTTTGGATTTCAAACGCACTTTCAATTAAAAGTTTAATAATATCTATTAAATGTTTAATGTATTTGGAGCACAATACATCAATTGAGATAAAATATGCAAAAATTTTAAAAAATCACTAAAATGAAAAAAAGTCGACAAAAATCGACTAAAATAAAAAAAAATCAGCAAAAATAATCGCCGGAATTAAAAAAAAAAATGTTAAACGTTTTAGGGATATCGACGTTTTAAATATTACTTACATGGAGAGTCCCCGATGAGTTCCCTCCGTTCTTAATGAAATTTAGATATTTGATGAAAAAAAATGTAAGACACTCATTTTTTTAGCGACCCATTCTCATGTTTAGGGGTTAAAAAGTGGATCAGCAATTAGCCCATTTTTAATTTTGTCTGCTGATTTTGAATTGTTTCAGAGAAAGTTTAGACAAATTTGTTACCAAATGAAAGAGCTTTTGGAGACGCATTAACTGGTATGCGAAACATGTTCGATAACTTTCGAGTATTTTTGGTATTCAAAAAAATGTGTTTTAATTGATATTAAAACTGGCATTTCGTTAATGAATTATATTTAAATTAATATTTACATTTCGAATATTTTAAATAAATGGCAACCCTAATACACTACATACGCTATTTTGGCATTAAAATTTTTGTTTTGTTGAGTTAAGCGTTCAAAAAATCTAAATTTCATTAGTTTTGGACATGTTTCGCATACAAAAATTAATTAAATTTGGCCCTACCTTTTAACCCTGAAATGTGAGGTTGGACCACTAAAAATACGTGTCCAATATTTTTTTATTCTTTATTACATAGCCAAATTACATTAAGATCGGAGAAAACCCATCGGGAGACTCCACTTATTAGGTGATTTTTTCAATTTTAGCGATCTTTTCCAATTTTTTAAATTTTTTTCAATTTAGAGATTTTTTCAAATATTAACGATTTTCCAATTTGGCGATTTTTTAAATTTATGTGTTTTTCAATGGACGTTTCAAATTTTACTTAGGTGATTTTTTTTTTAAATTTTAGCGATCTATATCAATTATGGCAGTTTTTTTTTTCAATTTTAGAAATTTTTTCCAATATCGTCACCTTTGAAGATTTTTTTAATGTTGACATTTCTTAAATTTGGCGAGTTTTAAAATTTGAGTGATTTTGACGATTTTCCCGTTTTATTCCCATTTTAGATATTTTTCAATCTAGCGAATTTTTTTCTACCAATCTTGTCTTATTCAGTTTTGGCAATTTTTTTAAATTTTTGTGACTTCAATTTTTTTGAAATTTTTGAATTTTTTTTTTTTTTTTTTAATTTTGGTGATTTTTTTAATTTTATTACATTCTAGCGATTTTTTATTTCATTCTAGCGATTTTTTTTTTCTTAATTTAATAACGGTTTTTTGCAATTGTAATTAAAATTTTAATTGTATCTTCTAAAAATTTGTTTGACATTAAAAACAATATTCAATTACATTTTTTATACATCTTAATTGACTTTTAAAATCTTAATTGACTCTTAATCAATTAAATAGTTACGAATTATTCTAATTGATACTACAATGTCCTTAATCAGATCGAATTCAATTAAACTTTTTATTGAATTACCAAATATTTTAATTGAAACTCGATTTTAGTTTTTTCTGTGTATTTAGGAATGATTTACTTAATAATCTTTAAATATTAGAAAGTCATTTATATTGTTGGCAAATTATCAATTATTTTTTTTTTAATTTTTCCGTTAATAATTTGTACATTATTTTTCGCGCTTTATTGTTTCCCTAGCGGATATATATGAAACGTTGGTTTAGATATTAAAACCATATTGTACTTCTTAAAAGCATTAAGACTTTTTGAAACAAAATCAGATAAGGGTGCAAAATATTCGACCTAGTCCGAGAGCTGCTTTTTTCTTACCAGTTTTCGTAATTGAAATTGAATAAAACAATAACTTCTTCATTACGTATGCGCAATATTTATGCTTTTATGATTTTGTTCATATAATATTTTTATTTATTCTCCCTTACCCAGCAAAAAATAGTGCTTACCCAGAAGCAGTTCTGGTTGGCATTATTTAATTACCGAGCGATTCCGAAACAATTCCAGAAGATATGATTTTTGTTCGCAATGTCAAACTTAGTATGTATCTTTTTAGCAGGTGAAAAGTGCTACTTTCATGTGCTCTAAGAAGCAATACATCATGTTACTACTTACAAAATCGAGGTTATTTTTTGCTGGGTATAGTCTTAATATTATGACGTTTATTTTTACAATTCATTGATTCCCTTAATTATGGCACTTAACTATTGATAACTTGTATTACAATGACGTTTTTTTTTTTGTTTACAACACAAAAACAATAAAAACCACAATATGAATTGTTTTAAATGCACTTTTATGAATTTATTGTAAATAATTTAAGCTAATAAATTTTGTAATGGGTCAATATGTTAGATAAATAATTGCTATAATAATTTTTATTAAAACTTACAAAAAAGGTACTTTTAGTTAGGCACTTCAATGTCGATGAAACCTGGATATGTTGTAAAAAATTAAAAATCGAAATGTATCGTTGAAATCCTCGAATTTAGGTGATAAAAATCGGCCAATTTAAGATTTTTACTTTCAATGGCATGTTATTCAAAGGGATTATATGGAAAGGTATTTTAAAGGGCTATTCTCTGGTACGTTTTTGGTGGTTTTTAGGTTTAGTTAAAGTTGTAAAAATGATATAAGTTTTGGGGACTTTATACAGAGAAGTATACAGGGAAAATTTTCTTGTTGAAGTTCTATTGAAATATTTTACTAAACTGATGAAGTTTTCTTCACAAAGTGAATGACAAATTTCTTAAACATTATGAAAAGGCTTCATAATTTTTATGAAACTATATTTAATGAAACTTTTTAATTAAGAATAAGTAATTTTTAATAAATGAAATGAAAGTTTTCATAAAATTTTATGAAAAACTGCATCAATTTAATGAAAAGTTTCAATTGGCGAATTCCAGTGGCATCAAAGATCTAATGCATTGCTATCATGCTGATAATTCTCTGAGTGTATACTGCAATAACTTCTGAATTCACATATTTGATACCATATTTAATATAGGGTGCACATTAGGCCGGGTCGATTTGTATGGAGGCAAAAAAATTGCTCAACGTTCAAGGAAAATCGTATTCTAGGGATCAAAATAAGAAACTTTGCCGAAGGAACCATACCTCTAAAACGAATTCTGATGTCCCGACTTTTGATCCGGTCAAATTTTGAAAAATCCCACTGACCCATTTAGAGTGCCCCAATCGAATGCAACCCAATCGAATTAAATTTATACATTCATCTGCTAGAGCGTCTTCCGGAGAAGAAATAGAGTCCCTAATCTTGGAAAGACTCCTCCTACTTTCTGAAATATCTCTATCCCGAGATTTGTACATTTTGCTATAAAAACACGGCTAAAAAGGCCCTCTTTCAACTTAAATTTGAACCCCTTAACGGTCACCTAGAATGATGATTTATGCATTAATCTGCTAGCGGAGAAGAATTAGCTCCCATAATCTTGGAGAGATTCCTAATACTTTCTGAAATATCAAAGTGGGCTTTTTCAAAATTTGACCCTACGAGTCAAAAGTCGGGACATCAGAATTCGTTTTAGAGGTATGGTTCCTTCGGCAAAGTTTCTTATATTGATCCCTAGAATACGATTTTCCTTGAACGTTGAGCGATTTTTAAATCGTCCCGCCCTAGTGCACATATTTTTGTAAACCATTCACCCCACTGTGAAGAAGGGTACAAGTTTGTCTTTCCGCACCGCATGAATGGCGAAGTCTTGATAGCGCTGTCCGTGCGTCTGTTGAAATACATAATAATCTGCCAATATAAAATCGATGTAGCTGATTTTTGGCCAAATTGTTTGTTGATATTAAAAGCCGGTTGGTGTTGAAAATGTGCAAAATTAATTGACGTGTTCAAAAGTTTTGAGTGAAAATATAAAGCCAGACACAACAAACAAATATTTTTTTAAAAATGTCCTATCGATAAGGGTGAAAAGTAACCATAAAATAAAATAGACCTTATAACACTATCTCTGTGAATGCCCGGCATTTGCCGGGATCCATGTCGAAATACTATCCAGTGACCCAATATCCACATTGGGGGATCTTAGGAGCATAGGATGGAAGAGGTTGAGGAATTTCGTCAGTGCGACGGAGTTCCTGGATATAGACATGGGACCGATTTTTTAGAGCGCACAACAAGCCGACATTCTGGCTTAAGTGTAAGTCCTCAGGGACTTGAGTCGGATTAGGGAATCATTTCCCTTCTCCGAATCCTCTTTTCGACCTAACCTACCCATAAAATAATAATTAAATCAGGGGTTGCTGAAAGCGCATTAACTTTGAAGGAATATCAAAAATATTCATGTTGGTTTCCGAACCTCAAAAAAAGTATTAACTTTGCTCAATGTAACGACAACTAAAACAGAAAGTTCCAAAATTCCAATAAAAAGTAATGACACCTAATAAAGTATTAATTGGAATGTTGTTTTCAAAAATGATTTAAAAAAATTCGATAAAAAAGGTACCATAACCGAAGAACATGCTATTAAATCGTGGGTTTTAAAAACAAAAAAGTTTGTTTTGGGAAACGGGTGACCAGGTTAAATCACATATATAATAGTATTTTAAAATACAAACAAAACTATTATTAAACGTCTTTAATTATACAATTTACGTTAAGTTTTATTCAAAACCTGTAGGTTAACAATTTTTTATTGTAAACATATTAGTTAATTAATATTTATCAACTTAAAGTTTAATAAATTATATGCAATTTATAAATTGTTATACAAAAAAAAATACTTGTGAAGTCATACCATTTAAATGTTATAATTAAATGTTTCAATTTACCTTTTAGTTTTATTAGTTTCTGTTCAAAAGCCAACACTAATTTCTTGACAATTACTTTGACAAAGTAATATATAAATAATGGTTTTTATGCAAATTCTAAATCATAAAAATAAGTGATACTAAATATAAATAAATTGATTTAAAACGTGATGAAACATGATGATAAAGCTGTTTTATGTCAGGTCATTAACAAAGTGAAATCAAACATTATTTAATTTAGATAATCAGCTAATCTAAAAAAATTTCCTTTAAATAAAATCACGATTTTTGTTAAAAAAAAATAATTCATTACGCTGGAATAATTACACGAAATGATTATTGGAAATTAATGCACAAACAACAGAAAAAACTAAAATCGGGTTAGAATTAAAATATTTTTTAATTCATTTAAAAGTGTAATTGAATTCGGAAATTGTAATATCAATTAAGGAAATTGTAATATCAATTAAAATAACTTAAAACTATTTAATTGAAAAAAAAAATCGGGGGAAAAAATCTAAATTGTAAAAAAAAATTTAAAAATTTAAAAAATCAATGAAAATGAAAATTATTCAAGTTCGAGGCCATACTCTATATTTCTTCATTAGGATATTGTCCTAACAAATAATCTATAGAGTTTTTTGTTTTCAAATTTATTATTTGACCCTTTCAGGAATGTGTGATAGATCTATTTCGGGAATTTTCTAGGTTCCCATCATCAGAACACGTTTTGAAAGCGGTAACAATCCCATGCCAAACATCAAACATTCATATGAACTAGTTTACTCACTACATGAGAACTAATATACATATGAGTTTGAAGTTAAAGATTATAACCATTGATCAAAAAATAAATTGAAAACTTGTTTGATGTGCAAGGTCCACCTTTATTTAAAAAATCGTTATAATTGAAAAATACTTACGCTCCTGAAGAAGTTTGAATAAAGCAAACGAAACGTTGAGCAAAAACATGATAAATTGATTATTATTTACAAATAAATCAGATTATTGACCGAAATAGCCAGTAAGGAACCCCCCTTTTAAAATCTAATGAAAAATATGCCATTATTAAAAAAATCGCTAAAATTGAAAAAAATTGTCAAAATTAGAAAAAAATTTAAAAATGTTTATTTAAAATTTAAATAAATAAAAATTAAAACGTTCAAAAATCGAAAACCATAATTGCCATTTTTTTTTTTAATTTCTACTAATTTTTTTAATTTGTGGGCGTTGTGGTGTAATGGTTAGCGCGTTGGACTGTTACACAGATGGTCCCGGGTTCGATTCCCGGTGACGACAACATCAATTTAGAAAAATAATATGTATGAGTTTTCTATCACTTATATGTATCGCTGCGCCCACCTTTGGTGTTCCCATCGCACTTAACCCCACTGAAGTAAAATAATGAATCAGGGCTATGAAACCAAAAGCTTCAATAAATTTGCCAACTCTACATCAGGTGGCGACCAACAACTGTTCTAAGACTTATCATCTCGCGCAATTACAGTGTTGCCATGTTTGAAGCCCTTCATCTTTCACCAACTTTCATCTCTCCACTATCCCCTTTCCAAAGAAAGCAACACATTAATTAATAGGAAGAATTTCCTGAGTGTTGCTTCTCTTTACAAAAAAAAAAAAAAAAAAAATCGACTATTTTTTAAATTCTGTCGATTTTTTGAATTTTTATTTATTTTTTTTTTCAATTTTAGCGATTTATTTAAATCTCGGTGATTTTTGGCTTTTTGTTTTTCAATTTTATATATTTTTTTTTTTTTTAATTTCAGAGATTTTTTCCAATTTTGACGTATTTTCTTTAATTTTGGAGTTTTCGTTTTTAATTTTTTTTTATTATTTGTAGTTTAGTTTTTTTACTTTGTTGTCTTAATTGAAATTTAAAAAAATCACATAAAAATCCAAAATTGAAAAATATGCCCAAAAGTTGGAAAAAATGTTCAACATTAAAAAATCGCCAAAATTTAAAAACTTGCCCAAATTTAAAAATAAATCGCTTGAATTTTAAAAAATCACCTAATTAAAATTTATAACGTTTAGATCTCTTAAACATTTATTATTTTTGTCATTTTTTTTAAATTTCATCGGTTTTTAAATTTTTTTTTTTTAATTCTGGCGATTTATTTTAATTTCGGCGATTTTGTTTATCATTTTGGTCGTTTTAGTTTTTCCTTTTTTATATTTTGGTAAATTTTTGAATTATAATGATTAAATATATATTTTTGTAATTTTGGCGATTTTTTAAATTATCGATTTTTTTTTTAATATTGACATTATTTTCACTAGTTCTCATTATGGGTTATAAAAATTACCAAAAAAAAATCGCTAAAAATTTAAAAAAAAATTTAAATTAAAATAACCTCCAAATTAAAAAAAAAAATCCAATGAAAAAAATCGTTAAAATCAAAAAAAATAGTTACAAATGGTTAATAAATGTAAAAAAAATCCACAAAATTAAAAAAAAAAATGGCGAAATTGAAACTGGAAAAAATTGAAAAAAATCGCTCAAATTTTAAAAAAATCACCAAAATTTAAAAAGAAACGTTACATTTTAAAATCACGAAATCATCAAATATAATTTAAATAGTTAAAATCTCAAAAACTTTTTTAATTTTTGCCATTATTTTTATAATGTTGGCGCTTTTTTTTAAATTTCTTTTTTAAAAATGAACTTCCTAAATAAATATTACACTTATGTTTTGTGAAGGTATAAAAGAGCTAAAAATACAACCCCGATTATGTTATGATCATGCATGTCTGTTTGTTTACATCATTGTGTAAACAACAAGCTTATCTACAGCAAAACTACCTAAGAACTTGGTAGTTTATGTATTGTTGGTGATATATTTTCATTACAATACTCCTCGCAAAAGTTGTGTGTTACAATAGGAAATAGTGAAAAACAAACAAACAAGATCATAAAATTTTATTTGAAAAACAAAATTATTAGCAAATTCAGCCTGCTTTTACTGATAGCAAAAGATTAAAATAAACCTTTCAAAAATTTAAAATATTTTTGGTATATAAAACTCAAGAGAAAGTGATAAGATATCACAGTCTTTAAAAAGACATCACTACAAGAACATCATTACTTCATCAGCATTTTATTCCAATTTTAAAAATTTCAAAATGAATTTCTCCATAAACTCTTCAGTAGAAGAATCATTTGAATATCGCCATAAAAAATTTGATCAATTTAAACGACTACGTATTGATTCCACCGGTTCCACCGAAGAATATGAATGTATTAAAGTGGAAATAGAAAAATTGGAAGCACGACCATATTCTCAAACATTCAGTGAAATATCTACAGCCTGTACCAACACTCAATGGTCATCAGAAGAAATCTATGCATCACAATTAACCTCATCAAAGAGATGTCGTACTACTTCGTCAAGCGACAGTAATTACTCAGTTACGGAAACGGAATATACAGCACAACCACCACCAGCCAAGAGAATGCGCACAACTTCTACAAGCGACAGCACCTACTCAGCAACATTCTCTCCATCAAATGTAAACCCACTACGTTATACATCAACACCATTTATTGCCTCCACTACTCTAAAGCCCTTTGTTGCAACTGCCCTGACTCCATCAGCTGCTATTTTACCTAAAATTACTGATGAAACTTTACGTAGCATTTGTAAATATCATGGTAATATGGTACGTAAATTTCCGAAAAAAGAACGTACTCCCAAGGATCAAGAAAGACGTAATAAGAATACTATTGCCTGTCGTATGAGTAGAAGAGTTAAAAAATTGGAACATATTGCCATTGAGGAACAATATAAAGAATTTTCTCAGCAATATTTTCAAATTATTGAACAATCTATGAGAACGACTGCATATTTACATGAACTAATGAAATTATCAGCTGTTACATCTAATAATGCAGAAGAAATATCATCTCTGGAATCCCCTACAAAATTAATGGTTGTGGATGAAAAACCTTCATGCTCACGAGGACCAAAGAAACCTTTTACTATTGCCTTTTTATCGGGTAATGAGAACTGATTATGTATTTTTAGAACAGTTTTTGAAAAATTGTATTTTATTAAAAAAAATAATTCAAAATTTTTTATGATAATTTTTGAAAAATTGTTTAGAAAAATAAATTTACTTAAAATCACTGTGTGATTTGTTATAGACTCATTTTTGTAGTTAAATTTATATTAAAATCTCTATAAAAATTAAATTAAGAAAATTATGTTTAGAATAGAAAATACAATTTTAAAGAATAAAACATTTATAAACTTAATTTTAAAAATTAAAAAAAAAAAACTTTTTTTATTACGATTATTTGAGATTTGGTGAAACCTCCCAACAGCGGAAACTGCTAACATCGGACACCTCCCTTTAATGAACAATTTTTTTGTGACGGTACATCAAATGATTAATTTAGAGTATAGTAATCAGTACACACAGAGAAAAATGTAGGTATTTGCCACCTGAAATTCGGCTAATACGACTCAAATTCGGTTATTACGAATTTCAGTCGGTTGGTATAAATGAACATTAGTTTTCACAACAAATTTTAGTTGCAACACCCGAAATATTAAGAAATCTAATGTAAATATCGTTGTACCAACTGAATTTATAAGTTGCTACCATTAAAATACACTTTTCAATTCGGTTGGCACTTTATTATTCTGTGTGTAGGGATCGGAAGTTAATGCATTTATATTCGTATTTTATGTACATAAAATATATACACTGAGAGAATTGTCTGCATGATGTTAATGAATTTTTTGTATTGAAAATAAAATTTATTTAAGTTTTATTTATTAAAACGTTTAATGTATCGTTTAAAGCTACTATAAGGACTACCATATCGCACACCCAGTACAAAAGTGACTCAACTCAAAATTTTAATTTTTCAGTTTTATATGCTTAAACTATGCACAATATACTAGTTTATCTATAAAAAAAATATCAGTGCATTTTGTTGTTGTTACCTGTTGCTAAAAAACAGTTATGTCTTTCTTTATGTGTCAATTTATATAAAGTTGCAAATATTTTTTTTTTCGATTTCTGAAAAATGAAAAATTTTGAGTTGAGTCACTTTTGTACTAGGTGTGCGATATGTAATAGTAACAGAAAGCTGCGTTTATTTTTTAATGCAACATTTTTTGATTGCGGTAAACAAAATATTTAAGGTAATGCGTAAAATATTTTAAAAATTCTAAAAGTTTGAAACCCATTAAAAAAATGTAAAAATGAGATAATAAATATATTAACGGCCCACTTTAGCGAACAAACAAGGTACCACATTCGCAAACATTATGGAAATTTAATTTTTCACATTTTTGTTTTATTTTTTATGTTTTTTTTTTATGGAATCAATTAGGTTTATTCAAATTGTGAATAAAGTTCTTACTGTTTGATATAATTTTTATTAAAAATAAAAAAAAATAAAAATAAAATAAAAAAAAGCGTGTATTGTATATCTACCAAAGCTAGAGCTTGCACATAACGAACAAGTTTTATAATTTATTTTTGATCAGTGGTGATAATCTTTAACTTCGAGCTCATATATTAGTTCTCATTTAGTGAGAAAACTAGTTTATATGAATGTTTGATGTTTGAATGAGATTGTCACTTCTTTCAAAGCGTGTTCTGATGATGGGGACCTAGAAAATTCCCGAAATATGTCTATCATCACATTCCTGAAAGTGGTAAATTAATAAATTTGAAAACAAAAACACAATATCCTAATAAAGAAATATAGAGTATGGCCTCGAACTTGAATAATTTTCATTTTCATTCTTACTGTTTGCGAAAATACGACTTGGAAAATTATTTAAAACTTGTTCGTTATTTAATTATGTTATGTTAACACAAAATTACACTTTATTTCATGTTTTTTTTTCTAAAGACCAAAAAGTCAAAAGTTTTTTAAAATATTAATAGTGGAAATTAAACTTGATGATACGAAAAAAAACAAACAGGTCATATTAGCGAACATTCCCTTTCTAATAAATTGTATTACTTATTTTCCTACACTATTTTTTCTTTTTCGCATAAAAAGTGTTAAGGTACGTTCACATTTATCAAATATTTGAACAAAATATTTGTTTACATATTTGCTTCCAATTGAGTCAAATAAAAAATTATTTTATTTTATGTTCAAACTATGATCAAATATTTGATGGTTTTTGTTTGTTCAAACAGCTCTCAAATAGTGTCAAATAAAATAAACGAAAAAATATTTGTCGAGCGTTCAGATTGAAACAAATATTTGTATTAAATAATTATTTAATCAAAGTGTAAAAAAACATAGATTTATTTACTTGAAAAACTTACTGTTTTTTAAAAAATTTATCACTCGGGATCTCTCTCGGACCTAGCCTATTTATGTTATAAGGGTATATTAATACTCCTGTGGAGCAAAAATTTTGTCCGGTTTGGTCTATCTCGCTTAGTATTGGAGATACTGGACATTTTAAAAGATCGCCATTTTGTAAAATGGCTTGTATCTCGAAAACTAAGCATGTTATCGCAAAACGGACAAAATTTTTGCAAACCTTAATAAACAGTCATGCACTGACAACACAAATGTGTACAGTGTTCCGATTCCAATCATTCCCCGTTTCATTCCATATCGTTCCATTTTGGACCAATGTTCCATTCTGTTATCGGAGTGATTAAATTTTTATTTTCACGTACGACAACACAATTGTGTACAGTGCTCCGATTCCAATAGTTCCCCGTTTCATTCCATATTTTTCCATTTAACAATATTTTATTAAACAAAATTTCTCAAAATATTGTATCATCAAATTTCGCTTTTTAATATCTATTTACATTTCAGTTTTTTTATAAAGACTTTTATTAATAAATTTATTAAAAAAATTTATATTTGACGATTTATTTGCCATTGTTTGTTCTTACATTTTTTTTGTAAGATCAAATAAATATTTGCTCAAATCAGAAGAAAATATTTGATAGCTAGTGTTCACACTATGGTTAAGTTTGTCAAATATTTATTTGAATGCAAATAATTTTGTTTGACCAAAATCAGCTGATTTGCTGTTTGACACACAAAAATATTTTGTGTTCAGATTACGGCAAAGAAATATTTCATGTTTTTTGTCAAATATTTGACTAATCTGAACGTACCTTTATAATATCATACAAAATTTAATAAAAAAAATGTAACCAAAATTAAAACTGACAACAAGTTAAACCAAGTCTATCAAAAAAAAACTATATTTTAATGTTTATTAATTAAAAATTGTATTAAAAAAAAAAAAACGTTAAAGACTTCCGTTGCAAAACAAAATTGTATCACATTATACTGTATTTTTCTCTACTGCTGTTTTACACTCTATGAATGAATGTTAATTATTTTAATTTTTATTTTCATTGTTAAATTGTTGGTTTATATTTTAGTTAAATTATAATTTTGTTTAAAATGCAACCAACTAAAAAGAAGTTTCCGTTTTGCGCTTGTTTATGTGAAAAACTAAAAATAAAAAAGAAAATTAACTTCAACTTAAACCATGAGACTAATTTTTAACAACAATTTTTAAATAATTGTACTTAAAATATAGACATTACTGGTTTTTCAATTGGAGAATTATTATTCAATTGATTTTTAAAAAGATCTATAATTAAATGACAAATTTTAGATATAAATTTTTAAGAACTTTTTGTGAGAGCTTCTAAAGAGTTCAATATTTAATTTAATTTTAGTCCAGAACGTATATTTAATAATTGAATTCCGGAATCACATTTTGTTAAATCGAATTAATTTCTAATTACGATAGTTTGAATATAATATCTTTTCACACAAAATCATAAATTTATAATAAATTTAAGAGTTAAATAAATTTTATATTTATTTGATTTATAAATTTTAGAATTCTCTCGGAAATTTTACTAATTCTTAGATATAATTTATATTCAAAAGTTATGAACGGGTTAAGAGCTTTAGAGAGCTGTTCGCAGTATAAACTTCTCAATTTACAAATAATAACTGTGATTACACTACAAAAGAGAAAATGTAGAATGAACTCAACCGAGCCAATCAGCAGCCCAGTGCTGCTAACCCAATTTGTTCTAAAATCGTCAAATTTTGTTGAACAAATCTTCAAAGTCGTCATTTTGAGAATAAGAAATCGTCAAAAAATCGTCATTCCGAAAACTATTTATATTTCAATAAAAAATTTAAAATTTTACGTTTTAATCACTTTAATTGCAATTATTTCACAATTTTAATATTCTTTTTTATTAGTTCCTTTACAAACGACTCTGAGTCTTAAAAACACAACTCCCAATACTCGTTCTGGAAATAGAATTTTAAAAGCCTGACCTATTTTAAAATCTACAAAATTCCTTTAGTTTTAAATTTTTTTTCCGATATTTATTTTCACAAAATTTGGGCATACATACAATAAAAAGGGAATTAAAGAAGAATATTGATTTACCAAGAATCAAAAATGTAGAAAATCACTCTTTTATCAGTGATTTTGAAGCTAAATGATTTAAATTATCAAAAACTGAAGATTTTGGATTTGCCTTAGTATAAAAAAATCCATTCGAATTTCCTTGTTTTTTAATAAAAATTAAAATAACCCTTTCAAAATGATGGGAGTTTATAGTTAGTTTATCATTAAATGGGTAAATGAAGAATTTTTATTCGATTTGAGATCATTTTATCACATTTTCCTTAGATGTTTTACACAAAAAGAAACTTGATCAAATTTTGTCAGTAAATTTTAGAGAAATAAATTAACAAATTTAAAAATTCTATTAAAATTGCAAACTTTTATAAATCGTCATTTTCTATACAATAAATTTTGTGAAATCGTCAATCGTCATTTTATCATATTTTACTTCAAAAATCGTCAAAATGGAGACAAATCGTCAAAGTTGGCAGCGCTGCAGCAGACACAGAGCTACCGAGCCAAAAAAAAAAAAAGAACAACACACTCAGAAAATATTCTCAGTTGCCAAATCGAATTTGTTGCCAATCGAATTCTGGCGGTTACGACAACTTTCGTAAAGTTAAATTATAGTTTAAGTCGAGAAAGCTAATATTCAGTTGCCTAACTTAATATTACATTCCAAATAAATATTATTACGTTCCACAAAGTTTATTGAAATTAAAAATCTTTTCTGATTTTACTGGTATTGAACCGTGGCATTCAGTCCTCTGTTCTACTTATTGCACCACAATCACTTTTAATTTTCATTGCCTATTTTTGCTATTTAAATATTTGAATGTTTTATTTTAATAAAATTTAATAAAAAAAAAGCACTTTTAGTGCTTGTCTTTTCCGAGATTTGAACTCGGAAGTTCGGAGTACAAGGCAAACTCTATACCCACTCCATCACAAACATTATAAATGTTGAGTGCTAAATTTGAATTTAAATATTTTATTGGGAAAGCAAACACTGTCTCAAATTCGTTTACTAATACCAATCATTAGTTGCTTCTATAAGCACTGCCACCCAAAATTTGGTGGGTACTACTGAACATCTATTTTAGTTCTATATTTGATTGCGAATACCGTATTTGCAGTAACAACTCATGATTACCGACAATTTTTTAAAAAATTTGATATTATCACAAAATAAGTGGTTTCTTTTACCGTACACAATTACTAACCGAATTTTATTTGAAAAGTTGATTGGAAATACCAATAATTGCATAAATGGATTTTTTAGTTCCTTTTCCCTCTTTTTAAATTCCAGTACAGTATTTTTTGCTTTATTAATCGATTATTGGTAGTTCCAAATAAAATAACTTCCAATCAAATAAATTTTAATGGTTTCGACCGAATTCCAACCAATACTTTTTCTGGGTGCCCGAGTTTAAGTCAATGATTTTGTTCAACCGAATGTTTTAAAGGGTCCGCCATCTAACGTTTTTTTAGCTCATGTCTGATTTGACAGATAATTAGTTTTATCCTTCCGCTGAACGAATATGGTTGTGAATACGCTTGAACAACGCTGGGAAATATTGCGACATTACTTTGAAAATCAGGGTAATGAGCAAGGAGTGGCCGTTACAGTCAATGGCGATCGTTATCGGGCCATGTTGAACGAATTTTTGTTCACAAAAATTGAAGAGGAGGATATTGGCAACATTTGGTTTCAACAGGACGGCGCTTCGTGCCACACAGCCGAAGCTACACTCCATGTTTTGAGCCCTGTTTTTGAAGATCACATTATCAGCCGCAGAGCTGATGTCGTTTGGCCACCTCGGAGCTGCGATTTGACACCGTTGGACTATTATTTGTGGGGTGCCGTCAAAGATAAGTGTTACGCCAACAAGCCAGAGACAATTGACGATTTAAAGGACAATACTCGTGAAGCCATTGGTGAAATACAGCTGCACCCAATCGATAATGTGCTTAAAAATTGGACCGATCGTGTAGGCTACTGCATGGCCAGCCGAGGCAGCCATTTGAATGAAATTATTTTCCATTATTAACCGGAAGGATTGTACTTTCAAATAAAAAAAGAAATTTGAGAAAATATTCAGTAGTTTTTTTTTATAGCATTTTCAAAAAAAAATAAAGTTATTTGGCGGACCCTTTAGTTTTCTTTTTTTAATAAAAAAAAGAAATGTTGAAACAAATTTTTAATACATTTTCATTAAATTCGAAATTAATATTAATTTGTTTTTAGCTTAAAAAATCGACATGAAATAATTTTATTTACGATAGATTTAATTGATTTAAACATTTAAAAAAATAAACTTTTTAAACAAACTGTGTACCATTAGTTGTTCTTGATTATATCGGTATCTCGATGACTGGTTCGATTTCATTCCTTCTGCACATCTTCTAATTTGTAGTATCCCTGGCTTAAGTATTTCATATAACAACTAATTGATAATTATTGTAAAATATTATCAGGCCCTTTATTATTTATTTGTTTACTATAATAAGAAAAATCTCTGTTTTATATATTAATTTAATGACCATTTCTTAGTAATTGGACAATTGTCTCCATTGAGTAGACTTCCAGATAACACCCATTGAAAAATACTTAAACTGAACTGGTATTTAAAGATCAAATACCACACAGTTGTTGACACAGCATGATACAATATTGTTACTTATACAAAAACCTAACACAACATAGAATTTAATTCCTCACAGCCTAAACTAACATAGGATTTTCGAAAAAAAATAAATAACAATTTTGTATGTCATGTTTACGAAAATCTCAAAAAAAAAATATCTTAAAAGAAAATTGCAACCTGCTGTGTTATAAGTTTTAGTAAAGACCGTTTTAAAATAGATATTTCAACAGTGATAACAAATGCGCCTGCGCGAATGTTAAAAAAAAACTACACAGAGAGAACTTTTTAAAAATTAGATTTTTTTTTACAAATATCCTAATTCCTATGAAAAGTTGTTGCATACCAAGAAAATTTTAATTAAACAAGTTAAAAAAAAAAGTTTCAAAGTTTTACTTTTAAAAAATAATATCATATTGGTGAAAAATTTCATGGATATTTCTCTATAGATTATCTGCCATAAGGTATATTAAATAGATAAATTAAGTATAAATTTATCCTGGGTACCACCATACAATGCGCCTGAAGATTGCTTTCATGATCATGAAAATTAAATAATAATAACCATTTGGCTTAAGGAAGTTTTTGTATATTTGGGATTTATTTAAATTTTAAATTCATTTCAAATATAAAATGTTAATGAAAACTACAACCAATAGATAAAAACTTTTAAAAAACTTTTTAAACCAAATGATTAATATTAATGCAGTTTCATGCTAACCAACGCAATCATTAGGCGCATTGTTTGGTGCTTCCTGATTTTATTTATTAAAAGTAAATTTTTTCTTCATATAAAGATTTCATTAAAAAAAATGGTTTTAAATCAGCAAAATCTACATATCAATAGCTTAAATTTAAATAAAAATTGTTTTCCTAAATTCTAACTTTATCAATTTTATGCACAAATTCCATTATATCTTCAAAATAATTGCCTCAGTGTACGTTGAATCATAGATCAAACATAACAAAAGGCTTATCTTGTTTTTCTTTCTAAATTTGAGAAGATCTACTACCCTAACCTAACTTGTGTAGAGGGATAATGACAATAACATATTTTTTTGCGACTTTGTTTTTCGTTTTTACTTTTGTATTTCAGTTCAAAACAACAAGATCATAAACGTTGGTATTTTTGTTTTGAAAACCAAAACAAATACTGAAAATATAATAGAGGGATGTGTAAACAAACAGATTAACTAGAATCCTTATGATTAAAAAAAAAAAATATTTCAAATAATAATGAATATCCGGTTGTTCATATTTGTTTTTAAAATCCTAGAATTAGTTTTGATTTAGCAGTGTGATCAACGATCAACAAAAAAAAATAACACTTTTGTCTTGTTTAAAATTATACCCCATCTGTTATGTCTGTTGGGTCAAGTTGGCCCAATTTTAAAATCATTAAAAAACGTACTACACTCAGATTATTAACTACATGTAGGTCATTCGGGTAGTAAACAATAGTAGTTGTTTTAACTGCTATTGTCGTAATTTTCCTATTAGAAAATAAAAAACGACTAATTTCAAAAAATAACTAACCAAAAATACTGTACTTTAGTAACAGTTCTTTTGAGGAATTTAATAAACAACTACCAAAACAGTTTTTTTGCAAAGTTAATTTTTGTTAGTTGTTTAAAAATACAAGATTTATGTCGAATTATTAAAAATTCTCGTTTGGTTTATATTTGTTATTATTGATATGTTCGTAGTTTGCAAATAATAATTTGAAAATTTCATTGTATCTCCAATGCATAAAAACATCATAACTAGAATACCGTTTCCAATTTTAACTTTGCATTTTAAATATCATTTAGGAAATACAAATTTTTATTGTAATCAAAAGAACAAAATATTATTTTTTTAAAAAATATTTAAAAAATACCGAAAAAATAACTGTTAAAACAGTAGTTTATACAACTTAAGTAGTCGTTTTATGTTCATTGTTTTTATTGTTTTGTTGCTCGTTTTTATGGTTTATGAAATAATTTAAGGTTAGTAGTTTTTGATCGCTTCGTTAGTCGTTTTTACTACCATGGTAGTTGTTTTTCAATAGTTAAAGCTGACTATATGGTTAGTCATTTTTATGACAAATACAGTCATCGCCTTTTTGACTACATTTGTAGTCATTTTTACTGTCATTGTTAGTCATTAAAAATTTCCCTAGTGTATAACTTTTTTGTAATTAATTTTTTCTTTAATAATTACAAATTTAAAACACTTTTTAGTGGCATTAGTAAAAACTAGTACATTAAAAAGGAAACAGGATTATAAAAACTTTCTACAAAATTGTTGTTGTTTTTTTATTAAAAAAAAATTAATAACTTTTGAAAGACTAATGGAATTTAGAAAAGTAACCTGAAACTTAAATTTTTGGCTCGGTCCAAATTTTGGCTTCCTTGGAATACCAAAAGAAGAAATATGGTAATTAAAAGTATGAAATCTTCAACAAAGTAAGCCGCTTATAAAATGACTAAAAAAAATTATTTTCCAATATTAAAATTTTTCACTCACACGATTATTTTTAGCAAACTTAGGAAAACATTTATTCAAACTTTATTAAGACCGAATTAATTACGAGTTTGCTAAAAGATATTTTGAGCCTTAAATGGCGGATCGATTTTGTATCAAGTATTCAAGGGACACTAAAATTTTCAATATTTAATTTCGAGGATTTAACTCATTGAGGATACGTCACAGATCCGCTGGTCATTTTTCAACCACTCTTAGCTTTAATAAAATTTTGTTGTAATTTTTAGTGTCCGACCGAACAGATCGGCCAGAAAATGCATTTGGTCTGTATTCGGTATTTTAAAGCAAAATGTTTATTCTACTGATTAGATGCTATTTTGAGTGTCAAATTTGAAGAAAAGTCTGTAGTTAAGCAATGTTCGGCCTCAGAAAATTCGGCCAAATTGAAAATAGTTCGGCGGCCGAACTTTTAACTTTATAGCTAAACTTCGGCTTTTCTCTTAAATTTTATATACAAAATCGAATTAAATCGGCTCAACAAACATGTTTCCAATACCAAAATTTGTCATCATTGTCTCTGGATATTAAAAAACCGACAAAATATAGTTTTTTGGCCGAACAGTTCGGTCGGACACTAGTAATTTTGTTTGTCTAAAAGCCCTCTCTAGTGTAAATAACTAATGGTAAAACTTAGACAGAAGATAAATCCCAGACGGTTGAGGATATTATACAAATTTTATATATAATTTATAATTTTATATAATTTAATGTACAATTCTTGACTCAAAATTGTACGAAATTTTTTTTTTTAAGTTAACCGATTTTTAAAATTTTTTAAGAAAAATGTCGTGGTTAATTAAATTTTTTTTTAATTTTCTATGTCAACCCTTAGATTATAATTTTTATGTGCGCCCCGGTAGGCTAGTTGGTAGCGTGCTGGCTTATCAGTGCGGGGGTCGTGGGTTCGATTCCCACCAGAGGCACTGGTCTGTTTTCGCTACAACGCGCCGAAGGCCATAGTAGCTAGTGCTCGGTTAGGGTTATAATATATAATTTGTAATTATATGATTATTAATTAATAAAATAAAAATAAAAAAATAATTTTTATAAGTGTAGTAGTAGTAGTAATTCAACAAAAACTAGCCATTATTTATATTTTGAGTAAAAACGGAATTAATTTTTAAATATTTTTGTCTTTGTGTATTTGAATAATTTATGATCCGATCGGTCAGATTTTAAAAAAATTATATGCAATCTAAAAACTAATTTTTGTCAGAGAAATAAATGTTCGTACTTTCTCATCAACATCACAATCAAAAATAGAAAACTTTTGCCTTTTTTTTAATAATTAATAATTTTTGAGAAAAGTCCCATCGAAAAAGCAAAAAATTATTTTTTTCAAATAATGGTTTCGCAACTCTGGATAAAAATTTTCTACTATTTTTTTTTTTAATTTCTGCTAGTTTTTATTTACGATTGTAAGCAGATAGTTAAACTAGTTTAGTATTTTTAAAAAACTTCATTTAAAATTAACCATTTAATAATACTGGTTTTAAAACGGAATAGTTGGTCCATAATTAGTTAATAATACAGTTTGATTACTGTAAAACAATACTCTAAATTCTTGAGTATTAATAAGTTTTAAAAAAGCTATCACTTTTTAAAAAAATCTCTGCCATTATGAATCATTCATTTTAAATTTTAAAAATCCAATGTTTGATAATAATTTCATATTCAGCAACTCATAAAAACTCCCGGATTAATAATTTTAAACAAATCCGGTACTTTTTTGAAAAACATCATTCATATTAGTTCTAAAATTTTTAATTTTAGTTAAAATGACACCAGATTCTAGTTCAAAAGAATCAATTTTTAAAAAAATAATACGCCATATTAAGGATGGCATCAGATCTTTATTAAGCGAACCCCTAAACTCTCATATAAATATATTGATACAAAAGCGAACAATTTTTAAAAAATTATCCCCATTAAATATCCGCCATTTTGAATTTTATAAATCTAATAGAAGATTCCTTATTTTGAGGCTTTTTAAAAAAATGCAAGATGCACCCTGAAAATAAAGATTATCATATTTTATGATGACTCCTTAAATATTTCGGCTCTAGCTAAAACACAATTTTCTGTGAATGAAAAATTAGTTAAGGCTCCTTTTGTCAAAAATTTTATCAAATATAAACATTTTAAAATATCTTCCATTTTTAATCCTTTTTTCAATTTTATTACATATTTGGAAAGTGTTGACACCCGCTAATAATTTCAATATAATAATATTCAAGGATGTTTTCAGAATTCTTTAACGAGCTAAAAGATTTGATTTTTTCTACGTAACACGTAATCTAAAGACTTTGATGAATAATATCTTGAATCAAAGATGCAAACCCGTGAATATTTACTGAAGTATTTGGAAAACAAATCAATGTTTTGAAAAAAATGTAATATTTTTTTTAAATATAAAACATTAGGTTTTATTTTATAAAAAAATTCAGTAATGTTTGTGTTAAAAACTGAATTTTATGCACACAAAATTTATGTAAAAAATCAGTACCCCTGTAAGAGTTAATCATTAGAAGATATCGATGTATTAAACATGAAAAAACGGATAAAATATGGAATAGTTGTTCAATTTTTTATAAAAATCTCATTGAAGAACATTAAAGAAAAAGTATATAAAAATCTGATTATCACGTGCCAAGTATAAATTTATATTAAGTATAAATTTAAAAGAAAAATTATCCTCCACATGTGATCTGCCAGTAAAAAATTTTATTTTTGTACATTTTTTGAAGCCAGATTAAAAATGTTCCCTCTTTGCCCTATACATTTATTAGTCATTTTCTCCTTTAACACTTTAAAATAAATTTATAAAAGTTCCCGACCAAAAGAAGTTATATCTCAAATATAATATCACATCTCATTTGTTATAGATCGATATTTAATCTTATCCAACTTTACCTCTAAATTGGGGTATCCAGTAATATCCGATTAGATCCCGCAAATATATTAATGGATTAGACTATACCAAAATTGATCTCAAATTTGGTATAATTTATCTAATTTAAGATCCTGATAGATCCCAAAATATATCATGGGATGCATTTATATCTAATTACATCTAATTAGATACAAAAAAATAAGTATTATTTTGTGGATCGAATAAGATATTTTGATATTAAATTGTATTTATTTAAATCTCATGACATATATAATTTTTAGTAAAATTTAAAAACAATTAAAGAAAAATAATTAAGTCATCTGGCGCAAATATAATTATGTATGGGGATATATATAACAATATATAATTATATCTTATACGCACAGAAAATATTAATGATGTTGGAGCATATGTAATCATACCTCAAACTAATTTCTTAATATATGGAATCTTACATAAAAATATATTAAATCGTTTAATGTCATATATAATTATATATTAAGTTGTATTATAAATATGGATTCATTCATATTAGACAGTAGTGTCGGACCGAACAGTTGGCCAGAAAATGCATTTGGTCCGTATTCTTTATTTTAAAACATTATGAACAAATTTGGCGAATGGAAAAATGTTTATTGGGCTGATTAGAGACGATTTTGAGTGACAAATTTAAAGAAAAGTCCGTAGTTAAGCAATAAATTCACTGTTCGGCCTCCAAAAGTTCGGTCAAATCGATAATAGTTCGGCGGCCGAACTTTTAATTTTATAGCTAAACTTCCTTAAATTTTATACACAAAATCGAATTAAATTGGCTCAACAAACATGTTTCAATACAAAAATTTATAATCATTGCCTCTAGATACCCAAAAACCGACCGAATATAGTTTTTTTGCCGAACTGTTCGGTCGGACACTATTAGACACTATATATTATTATATCTTAAATGGTATATTGCATATATGATTGTTTTGTATATGATAGTGTATAATCATATATGACAATAGAGCTACCATATCTCATTATGTATCGCATATATGTTTGATATCTAATTTTATATAGGCCAATACATAAAAATGTAGCGTCATAAATGTTATCATTTAAGAAACATATAATAATATATGGCTATGCATGACACCATATATAATGACATGTTAAAATATATTCTAAGATGAAAAAGAAAATATTTTAACCATATATCAATTTTTTACTCGGGTTCACAACCCGACTTTAAAATTCTTGTATAAATTAAAGAAAAATAATAATAAAACCTTTAAGCTTTGCTACGATAATAAATAATTTTATTGTTAATTGTTTTAAAACTTAATTTTATCACATTATATTAAAAGGTACTAAATTAAAAAGTAAAAGTTAAACTTTGAAGTCATGTTATTCTATAACGAGTTTCTTAAAAGTACTTTTGCTGCAACATCCTCTCAACACCGACTAAACAAATAATTGCTATTGTCTTTGTAAAGTCAATTGTTGCAAGTGTCTTAGATAAAGAACCGATCTAATAGTTTGTTCCATTAGGTTGTTTTGTTGTTGCTGATATGCTGCATATTCTTGTTGCAGTTGTAATTGTTCAGCATGTTTCTGGCGACGATTTAGTAGACAGGCCAAAGTATTACGATTACGTCTTTGTTGTTCCTTTTCCGTACGTTGTTTAGCAGGATATTGTCGTATCATGTTGGCACGATATGACATAATATTGGTGGGTATTGATGCTAAAATTTGAGCAAGTATAGTTGACTGAGGATTAGTTTTAGGTGTTGCGGGTTCCTTGTTATTCTCTTCCAACCAGGGTCTGAATAAGGCTTTAGTTTGTCTTCTTTTAGCTGCAGGTTGTTGCTGATGATTATCTTTGGTGGATTGTTCCATTATAGTTTGGGCTGTTATGATAGGCGTAGTTTCAGTATCTTTGACATCTTCAAATTTACGTTTTATCATATGTAATCCAAATTTCTTATGGGTATATTCTTCAGTTTTTAAACTGAATTTTTTATGCTGATATTTGCAAATTGAAGACATTTTGAAATTATTTGTATATATTTTTGCGACTTTCGTCTTGACTTTTTGAGTTTGGTTAATTGAATGATGATTGTGCTTTGTCTGATGAAGTATTTATAACAATGTCCTTATTCATATTAGATACCTGTGCTTAACCTTGTGTTACCCTTTTTGCATCACCAGGTCGGATTAAGAAGTATTTGCAATATTGCGAATAATTCCTTTTTTTATTAAATTACCTGTTTTGCAATATTAAGTTTTATGATCTTGTTTTTCTGTAGACATTCTGTTTTATGACCTACGTTATCCTTAACAGTTATTTTATGGTGTTTTCGTAAAATTTAAAGTCCTTTATTTTTTATCCGCAAATATAAATTAGTTTTCATATTTTCTCGTCAATAAAATGCTTTAATAATGTTAGAGTTTAATATTTCAGATAAGTACATATCTCTAGGAAATGACATTAGATATGAGGAAACTCTTTAAAATTTTTAATCTAAAGAGTTCATTCAATTCATTTTAATAAAAAAAATCCTCAAAATCTAATTTTTTTCTTTAAATAGTAAATATTTCACAAAAATTAAAATTATTTTTTGTAGAGGTTATGTCAGTTTCCTTTGGGCAGATTTTTCTCATTTTTAGTACCATAGTTCTAAAGAATTTAAACTCGAATAACATATACTTTATAAAGACTCATACTTAATTAAGAAGAACTATTTAAAAATAAGATAATTAATTCAAATGTGTTATAAAAATTGATTTAGCCATAATTTTGTTTCTCTGTGTATTCATATAATTTGCAGATATATTTTAACGGTTAAAACACTGTAAACTGCCGTTATATTGTTAGTCCTTGAACAAATGTCATCATATATTTACTAAATTTTGCTTATATATCAGGCTTAATTTCAAAATGGACACAAATAATATTAGCGGATGAAAAAATAGAGGACTTAAAGCTTATAACTTCTAAAATAAAAACACGGCCATAAAACTAAAAGATTGTAAATGAAAAATATGAGTCAATTCATGCCAAAGCGAACGACTTTTATTTTTTTTTTGTAATTTGGCAGACGTAATCTTATTGCACAAATTTTTGACACGTTCATTTGAAAAAAAATTAGGACTTATTTGAGTTTTAAAATTCAGAAGAAAAATAAAAACTGTTTCGACATGTCAATATTTAAATTGATATATTTGAAAAACTATTTAAATGGTTGATGGTCTTTTTTGAATTGTATTTAAATATCTATGTTGTCACTTTTTAAAAATTTTCTTTTTAGTTTTTTTCTATTTTATTTTGCTAAAATTTAAACCAATTTTTTGTGATTGTTTTAAATATACAGTCAAAGAAAAAAGTCTACATACACCCTTTGATTTTGGGGTTTTATAGAGTTTGTGAAGAAAATTAAAAAATATATTTATATCAATATTTAAGGCATTAATAAATAAGTTTATTTATAAAATAAAAAAGTAATTATTTTACATAATAAAAACAATAATAACAAAAACACTAAAAATTCATTGGAAAAAAGTCTACATACAGCTACAAAACTTAAACATTATTTTAAAATGCTATATAAAAAAAAAAAAAAAAAAATTTTAACCTTTAGTATTTGGTCGGTCCACCTTGAGCATCAATAACTGCTTGAAGACGACGGGGCATTGATCTCACCAAATTTTCCGTAATATCGGGTGTTATTTCGGCCCATGCACGAATAAGGGCGGTTTTCAATGTTTCACGGCTACTAATGTTATATTTTCGTACCGATTTTTCCAAAACGTCAGATATGTGCTCTATAGGGTTTAAGTCTGGAGACTGGGGTGGTGAATTGAGCTGTCTTGGGGCCTAGTATTTAGAAAGCCAGTCTCGAACAACGTGTGCAGTATGCTTAGGGTCGTTATCTTGTTGGAAAATCCATTGATTTCCCAGGCCCAAGCTATCAACAAATGACTGCAGATTATGTTCCAATATGTTCTTGTATCGATAGCGGTCCATATTATCCTCGACAAAAACCAAACGACCAACTCCAGATGACCCAATGGCGCCCCAAACCATAACGTTACCACCACCCTGTTTAACAGTAGGTATTATATTCTTTGGATCAAGTGCTGTGTTTGGTTTTCGCCACACTTTGGATCGACCATCACTTCCAAAAAAGTTGTACTTACTTTTGTCGGTAAATATAACACGCTTCCAAAAATCTATATCCTTGTCTAGATGTGCTTTAGCAAACTCAAGGCGAAGTTAACGATTCTTCGCTAAAAATAAGTGGTTTTTTGCGTGCCACTCTGCTATTAAATCCATTGTCATGTAAAACATTTATTATTGTTCGTGGAGTAACAATGATATTGGAACATTTTTCGATGTGTTCCGCCAATTTTGGGGCACTAATTTTGGGATTGATTACTTTAATAATACTGCTAACATCGCGTCTCGAAAGCTTCTTAGGTCTGCCAGATCGTGGCTTACTTTCGGTACTAATGTTATTATTATAATTTCTAATGATCGTCTGTACAGTAGCACGACTTAATTTAACTGTCTTGGTAATTTTAACTGTCTTAGCAAGGAGTTGCCCCGCTGTATGTAGACTTTTTTTCCCGCTAATAATTATGTTTTTCCCTAAAAATTTCTATGTTTTATTTTTTTCCATATTTTTTTTTTCTTCAAATAATCTTTATTTTAAATGCCTTAAACATTGATATAAAATGTTTTTCGATTATCGCTACTAATTCACTATAACTTCAAATCCGTAAGGTGTATGTAGACTTTAATAATTGACTGTATATAAAATTGTTAACAAATGCAATTAAATAAAAAAACCTGGAAATAAGTAAATTATTTTATTAATTATAAGTGGTATATCACATAGTAATTTTAAATGATAATTATATTCTTCTAATTCTGAAATGATAATTCTACAATACAAAAATGAAATATAAATATAAATAACTTTTTCTGTGTTTTTTCTAATAGTCAAAGTAAATTATCATATAAAAATTATAATTTTTCTGTTAATTTAGAGAAAAATTTGTCATGATCTCAAACCGAACAAATAAAATCTCACATGAAATATAAATATCATAAAAACTGACTGAATCTGTTAATTTATCAAAGTATTGTTGTAATAATCATTCATTTAGTATTTTTTTTTTTAAATTTGTTTATTTAATTGAATTATTGTTTTATATATATTTTTTAATATTCACAATTTTTATTGCAGGGTCGCTTTGATTTTTTAGTATTTATACAAAAGAACAAATGAAAGGAATGCAATCAACTACGCTTGCATTTTTTGTAAGTCTTGCTTTTCTGTAAATTCTAAAATTTGAATTTAAAATTAATAAAAAAAAAAACTAATAATTTTTAAAAAATCTCATAGTTGTATGTAATGCTGCTTGCGCATATTGGCTGGCAAACAGAAAAGTTATAGTTTTTTAGTGTGTTTAGAAACAAAAAAAAAAAACAAAACTAAAAGAAAATTTAAAAAATTTACAAGATAAAACACTAACACTACAAAAATATAAAATAGTTGAAGTGCTACGATATGCCCTCCATTGATTTGTCATGGGATAGGTCATTTGATGTCAACTAACTCATTTGTTTGCCGTTTTCGCATTTTTTACTTTAATCGGAAAGTTTTAACAAAAAAAAAAGATAAAACTACTTTTAAAATAAACTAGGTAATTATAAATTACGAAACAAAAAGTAAGGCAATGTTCGCTAATGTGAGTCTAAACCTTTTTTTGAGTTATATAAGAAAACAAACTGGAATACTTCTTTATTAAGAATTGCATCCTGTTAGTTACAATAAATATACTAAGGAGTGAGATCGAATAAAGCTTAACACAGATTATCACTCATAACTTTTTTTATGTTTAAAAGAGAACTTTTTTGAACCACGTTATCTTTTAAAAAATCGCCAGATAATGTGTATAAATTATTAGCGAAATCGGATCATTACTTTGTTTACAAATGGACTTTGAACAAAAAGTGAAAACAAAACAGTAGCGTTTTTACAAAAAAAAAACCTTAAATTTCGTAGAAAAAAATATGCTTAATTGTTCAGAACTCAGAAAAATTAAATTATATTAAGATTCTTTTTAAATTATTGATTAAGGCTACAAAGCAAGTTCCCAATACTATCACTTTTTTTGGAAATGGTCTGCTTCTTTCAATTAGGGCACTAAAAATGGCAAAAAAAATCTCCTTTACTCACTTTTTGTTAAGCTTCCATTTGTAAACAAAGTAATGATCCAATTTCGCTAATAATTTATACACATTATCTGGCGACTTTTTAAAAGATAACCTGATTCAAAAAAAAGTTCACTTTTAAACATAAAAAAGTTATAAGTGATAAGCTTTATTCGATCTCACTACTTAAAAAGTAATGTATAAAAACTTTAAAAAAGCGTATAAAATATTTAAAATTGTGTTTTAGAATTGTGTTTAAATAAAATTTTGTTTATTCACTTTAGCGAACAAAAGTAGTATCACATTAGCGAACATTATGTAAATTAAATTTTTCAAAATTCTTTTCTTTTTTATTATTAGTTTGAATGGATTAAATTTAATTCATAAAATTTTTACTTTTTGCAAATTATCCGATTCGGAAAATTCCTTAAAACTCTTTTGTTATTCAGATTTTATATTAACAAAAAATTGCACTGTATGTAGCGCGTTTTTTTTTTTGCAACGGCAAAAAGAAACCAGGAAAACGTGTGCATTTACGCCGAAACAGTTTTATAATAGAGATAGCGTAAATTAAACTGAATGACAGTTTTGACATTTTCGTAAAACAACGAGCGAAGATTCTCTCAAATTATCTACTATGACCTTGAAGTCTTCTTGGGAAGACTTCAAAAATTTTAGAATTATTATCAGCACAGCTAAAATTTTTGAAATAGCTACAAATCCTTAAGATAATCAGTTATATTAGTCATGCTTACTGTATTGTAATCAATATTTAAAAAAAAAAAAAATATCAACAGACAAATTCTACTCGTTAGTTTCCAAAGATAACAATCTTAAAATGTAAGATTTATTATTATCGTAAATAATCCTCTCTACACACACGTACAATACATATGTTTTCTCGAAATGAAAACCACAAAAGATTTCTTAGTTTTATCACCATATCAAACCCATGAACATAAAATAAATCTTCTTTTCTTTTTTTATACAAAAAAAAAGGAAAACATACAATTTTCACCTTTTAAAAGGAGCCATTGTTTGTGATGTTACTTAAATTAAACCTTAAAGTATTAACAATAGAATTTAACTTAAAAAAAATTCTAACAATTAACAAAAAAGACCTTGACATACTATCTAATAAAATGCCGAACATCGAATACTTTTTTTTTGTTTTAAATACGTTTTCAAAATCACTACAGAGCATCATCATTTGGAAAAAAGTCTATTGTTTCTAAAATTATAAAGACCATCTCACAGTGGGGTATATCACAAAATTTTTGGAAATGATTCGGGCATTTCTTACCCTACGGGCAATGAGAAGTCAACTGCCCTTAAAGGACATATCCTGGAGCTGGTTGAAGTAGGAAATTTTGTGAAACTAATATAATTCGACATTGATGTGGGTTAAATGATGTCAATTATATTTAATGAACTGGTCCCCTGACCGATGAAAAGGAGATATACCATTTAACAAGCACTGTCAGCCTTATGTTATATTCGCAATATTTTTAAAAACGGTTTTAATCTAATTTTTACACCATATTTATTAGGCCGGGTCGATTTGTAGGGAGGCAAAAAAAATCGCTCAACGTTCAAGGAAAATCGTATTCTAGGGATCAAAATAAGAAACTTTGCCGAAGGAACCATACCTCTAAAACGAATTCTGATGTCCCGACTTTTGACCCGTAGGGTCAAAATGTACAAATCTCGGGATAGAGATATTTCAGAAAGTAGGAGGAGTCTTTCCAAGATTAGGGACTCTATTTCTTCTCCGGAAGAAAAAGAGTATAAATATATTCGATTGGGTTGGATTCGATTGTGGCACTCTAGATGGGTCAAAGTGGGATTTTTCAAAATTTCACCCTACGGGTCAAAAGTCGGGACATCAGAATTCGTTTTAGAGGTATGGTTCCTTCGGCAAAGTTTCTTATTTTGATCCCTAGAATACGATTTTCCTTGAACGTTGAGCGATTTTTAAATCGACCATACCTAATATTTATACTGCAGCTAAAACTAGTATTTTTTGAAAAGTATTTGTATTTACTTTTCAAATTCCATAAAAATTTTAAATAAACAACCAAACGATTTCAAAGACTACCAATTTTTAGTTATAGTACGCGAGTTATATAAAAATAACAAAAATAAAAATAACGTTAACCCTTGGACAAACATATGGTTCTGGCCAGACATATTTCATTTTTGAGCGTTAATTAAACATACTTCTAGTTTAGGTAGATACCTGTATTTCCCGGTAGCTGCCTAAAATATTGTTGGCTTTCTATCTGTAATTTCAAAAATATCATTCCAACACGACGAAAACTGCAAAAGAAAATAGGTCCCCCCTCGAACGAACACATATGCCTGGCCAGACCCCTATACAACAACAACCATATTTTGGGATAACATTCAACCCGTTTGGCCATTGAATCTTTTTTTGGAAGGCCGTTGAATATTCCCAGCAACATGCTGCCTAACCAACAAAGCGACCCTAGTACACTGAATTCCAGAAAAGATTGCAGAATTTGTCTCACGCAAGACGAAAAGCTGCGTAGGAAGACACGTTTTTACTGCACTAATCCTGTGTGCCAACAACATTCTGAAGTTGATTATACTTGTTTTTCATGCATTCCACAAAATGAATAAAAAAATTTTTACATTTTTACCAAAATAATATACGAGCATACTTCATGCCATACAAAAATGTATAGGGGTCTGACCAGGCATATGTGTTTGTTCGAAGGTTTCAGAATATGTGTTTGACGGGGGGTTAAAATAACACTGTACAAAATACGTAACAAAATTTTCCCTTTAGCGATGTGTTAACATTAACACAATTTGGCTACTCTGTACGTAAAAACCGTACTTCAATTTGGTAACGTTGTGAAATAGAGACGGAGGAGATTAGAAGATAAACAAAAATCTAAAAATGGAATGTTTGTGTGTGTTAGTGTTTGTTCTTCCGATTCGTTCATATTCGCTATTGAGTAAAACTTCGATTATTTGCAATCTCTATTTTATACCAAGTGTTCCAAAAAATCAATAAGAACATAGTTTTTATGAAATAAGTTGCCATAAGTTACAATGGCTTTTAATTTAAACTTTGTCTACATAATTATACAAATTTAAACAATTATTGTTGAAAATCATATGTGTACGAAGCATATTATTTATGCATAATTGGGCTGTACTTTTTCAAAGACGACCAAGGCAGGAACGTTACTGTGAATGGCGAACGCTACCGTGCGATGATTACAATTTTTTTTTTGCCCAAAATGGAAGTGCTGGACTTGGGTGATATGTGGTTTCAACAAGACGGTGTCACATGCCACACAGCACGCGAAACATTGGCCCAATTGAATAATGATTACAAATAGCAGATTACAACTATGTTAATTTTTTAAAAATCTTATAAAAAACAAAAAATGGTGAGCACTCATAATTTTGTATGCAAAAAGTGCCCGTCTCCGGGGTGATGTGCGGTTTAACATCAAAACTTGAGTTTGATATAACGCACTTATGCCTGTTCCAAATTTCATTGCAATCTGACCAATGAGTCAAAAATGACCGAATTATTTTAAAAAATTTTGTAATATATCCCACTGTGCGTCTGCCTATCCGTCTGTCTGCTTTTCTTGTAGACTCTATAAAAAGATTGTCCTTTTAGTTGTGTGGCTAATTACTGAAAAGATGTCATCGGTAATGAAACCTCATATTTTCTTTTATTGTTGTCAACATTTCAAACAAAAAAGATTTAAAGATTCTTTTTTTTCACAGTCACGTATAATTTTTTCCCTTCGTTGTTTAGTTTTAATAAGGATTTAGGTAAATTGTTCGATATTTTTCTATTTAATTGTATACATCTCCCTGTTAAAAGGTGTTTTTTAGTAAAAAGAAGTATTTAAAAAATCTAAATTTTTATGGTCTTTTGTTATTTTTATCAACTTATGAGGGTATACCTTTTTTAAATTTATCTGACCTGATTTTGGGGGATCATTATGCAGCGTTGTTCATTTTTTTTTACGAGTTTTATGACATAATTGTTTAGGTAGGAAGTATATTATAAAAATAGAGGAGTAATTTCTTATCCTTCTTAATCTGCTAAGTAGATTTTTAGTATTGTTATTAGTTTCAGATTTTACCTACAGTGGCGGACAAAAGTATTCACACAGCAGCAAACTTTATTTTAAATCTTTTATATTTTTAAAATGAAACCCACTAGCCGGATATGATATTCAACAAAATTGTTTATTAACTTATAAATTATTAAAATACATACTACAAAACACTTATTCTTAGTATGTTATATTATAAGAAAAAACTAAATATGTAATTCAAAGTATTATTTTAGGCGGACAAAAGTATTCACACAGCTTCAAATGTTTGTACAAAAAATAAAATTTCACATGATTTAATACTTTGTGGAGTAGCCTTTCTTTGCAATGACTTCTTTTAATCTTCTTGACATAGAATGGACCAATTTCTTCGTAACATCAGCTCCAATATTTTTTAATTTTTTTTTTAAATACAACATGCTTAGTGTTAGTTTTTTGTTGTATTTAAATAAACAATTTTGTTGAATACCTTATACGGCTAATAGCTTTGATTTTTAAAATATAAAAGATTTAAAATATAGTTTGCTGCTGTGTGAATACTTTTGTCCGCCACTGTATGTTTGTAGGGAAGGATCTAAAAGATTTTTTACTTAAAGAAATCTTGGAAGGATCTTAGCATCAAAAAAACAAAATCAACCCACAATAGTAACTTATGCGACTCGTGCTGCGAGACTAATTAAAATCGCAGTTGAAATAACGGCAGCTGATATTTTAATTTGCATAAATTTCTATCGCATAACGGAAATTTTGCATTGAAAAAATTCTTATGATTTAAAAGTTTTGCAAAAGGAAAATTGTTTTAAGTCTAAGGCCTGCTAACTTATCTCAAATTAACCAAAGAAAAGGACATAACCATAGTTATGAATGTCAAATTAATATGGAAATATCTGTGGTTAAAGTTAAAGTCTGGTTATTTTTAGAAAATTTACTCGACCTTAAAGTTTCTCAAGAGAATATTGATATCCCCTCAAACTCGAGCAAGTGAGGCATTCCAATCCAAATACTACGACTTTTAAAAAACTTGGTTATGTTGTACAAAAAGAAACTATAAAGACTTAAAAATAATTGGTTTAAGTGACTTAAACCAGGTGTTGGTATGAAACGAAAATTATTTTTTTTTTTAAATTTAAATATATTTTCTTTTCATACCAACACCAGCCTATTATGTTTCAGCCTTAAAATCGATCTGTCTCTGAAACATTTTTCATTTGACGAAAACATTATTTTTATGCTGGTTTTGCATTGGATTTCGAAAGTTTACGGCATGCTCTCGAACCAAAAAATGGGTAATTTTCTTCTCCCTGTTTTACCCTCTTAATCGCAGAGATTTAGATGTTAGCATAATTTTTTCCATCACATATCTAAATTTCATACAAAATAAAGTGCTTTTCTCAGAGGTTTTCTTTAAAAAAAATTAAAATTGAGCTACTATCCCATAAGTTATAAGGGTTATTGACGTCCTCGAGGTAAATAAATTATCGGGCGAAAGACAGCACTGCACGCAGTGCAGAACATGAGTTTTTTGGCTTTTAACATATTCACAGCTGCCTTAAATTTTGAACCGAGAAATTTTGGAAGCTAGTGATTTTAAAAATTAACTCAAAATTGCTGAAAAATACTTTTCTTTTGCTTGGAACAACGGAAGTATTACTTTTGACACACCTATTAGGTAATGGTCTTTCAAATTTTATTTAACTTGGTATTTATATTCTCCTGGTTAATATGGAGTTTACGTGTTTTTTTCTTTTTTCAAAATTCATTATTTTAGAAATGTGTAAGAAATATACAATGTTTGAATTCTCATAAATTTTGAACGCTTCAACAGAAAATTAAAAACTTGGGGTCATTTTAAAGATTGAATCCTCTTCTTTAAACAGTGTTCCCCAAAAATTATTTTTTTACGCGATAAGGATAACGAAATTGAAAAAATGTCCTTAATTCGCGAATATCTAAAAAACCGATGATTGTTTTTTTGGAATTTATGTTGCAGTTAACTCAAAGTATCACTTACAACATATAAAAATTTAAAGTTGGGAATTGGGAAGTTGGGTTAGAAAATAAACGATTTTTTTCCGAAAGTATTTTAAATATTTAATATAGAATTTTATACACATAGCACTCTATGACAAATTTCAATAATTTTTACCACACATGCGAAACCCGATATACATCTCAAACAGGAGATCACATGTAGGTAAACTGCGTATTCAGATTTTCGTTATCGCATCTTAGTCCTTTCAAAAGGACATTTAATGTTAAATTGTTAAACAAATTATTTGAATGCTTGTACTCATTAAATGAAACCAATATGGATATCAAATGAATGATCATAATCTTTGCCATTTCACAAAATTATTTGTCGCAATATTTCAGTACCAAAAATTTGAAAAATGTGGTTTTCAAAATTTGATCTTTCAATGTCCTTGATTGTTTTAAATAAGGTCGTTAAAAAAAGTCATGTTAAAGGTTTGACTGTACTGTAATACATACTAAAAGTTCATCATTTCAACTTTCTATCTAAAAAAAAAAACTTTTAGATATTCTCGAATTATGGACATTTTTATCAATTTCGTTATTCTTTTCGCGAAAAGAGTTAATTTTTGTGCAACACTGTTTAAATAAGAGTATTTGATCTTTAAAATGACACAAAATTTTTGATAAATCAAACATTGTCCTATATATATCTTACAGATAAGTTAAAGAAGCGACTAAACGCAAACTATAACGAATTTTGGTAACTAGTAGAATGTTTATACCAAGTTTTACTAACAATTAGATCAGAAGATGTAATGACGAAAATGTAATTTTTTGTACTCATTATTTTTAAAATGCCCCATATAATTGTAGCATGATTAATAAAAACGGGGAATTTTTTTAAGTTGATACTTTGATTTATATAAAAGCGTATAAAACGCTACAATATCGAGCGGAGTTTCGCTGAGTTTTCGCTTGAAAATTGGCCAATAAAAAAAATCACAATTTGGAGGACTAAATGTTCACCAAACTTTATGAAATAAAACTTGTTTTGCATCGATATTTTTCTAACTGATAACACTACTCAACGGACAAAAAAAAACTGGCTTGAAAACACATCTTTTTTAATAGACCTACAGTGGCTCAAGTAAAAATGGTCCACCTGTCACAAAAAACTTCAAAGTGTAAAAAGTTAAAGAAATTAAAAAAAAAAAATTAAACAAAAGAGACTAAATTAGTTAGTTTACTGTACATTTAAAATAAATACATAAAAAAATAACAAAATTAGTAATAGTTTACACAAAGTTCGACATTAAGCGAAATAAGAGAAAAATTCATGTCACAGTGAAAATAATTTAAACCAAACACGGTTTAAATCGATTCCCTCAGTTGTTTATTTAAAAGTTTGAAGATGGGTCGCCACACTGCTCTCGAGCTGCGAAATTTAATTATTGTACACTATAAAAATAGAAAAAAGTCAAAGAGAAATCGCGAAAATTGTTACCAAAACTCGCACAACAGTTGAAAACATCATTCACCGGTATAAAAATGAAGGACGAGTTATAAATAAGCCGAAAATTAGCCCTAGAAATCTTTTTACCTAACGTCAAGAAAGGTGGATCGTGAACCAAATCAAGGTTAAGTGCACCAAAACTACGGGATATGGCTTAAAAATACTTTAATATAAGCTGTGACGCCGAGACATTTCGTAGAGTCCTTAGAAAGACTGGATTACATGGCAGAATTGCACGCAAGAAGCCCTTTGTAAGCCGTAAGAATAAACAAATTCGATTGCAGTTCGCTCACAGCTACGCCGGGAAAGATTTTTCGTTCTGGAAGAATGTCTTATTCACAGATGAGAGCAAATATAACGTTTCTGGGTCAGATGGCATAGTAAATGTCTGGAGAAAACCCAATCAGGAGATGAATCCAAAGCATTTGCGTCCGACAGTTAAACATGGTGGTGGGCATGTGATGGTCTGGGGTGCTTGATCGGCTGCTGGTGTTGGTAAATTTCACTTTGTTGATGCCATAATGGAAAAATTCCAATATTTAAATATTTTAAAAAAGTGCTGAAAAACTCGGCATAAAAGACACTTTTCATTTCTATCAAGATAATGATCCAAAACTGCAAACTGTTATTGAATAACCAATATTTGTTATGTATTTATAATTTAAATAAAATAAACTAATTAATTTAGCCACTTGTCCTTTGTTTTTATAGTGATTTTTTAGACTTTTAACAGTTTTAAGTGGTTGGTCACAGGTGGACCATTTTCACTGTGAGTCACGTATGTATCGTCGCCTGAAATCCGAATGACCATAACTAACAAAAAAATTCGAAATCGGCTTTTTAATTGCTTACGTTAGTAGCCAAAATACACCTTGCCACAAAATTTTATACGTTTACGTCCAAAAACACAAATCGAAAATCAAAAGGCCGTAACTGTAATTTTAATATATGCATTAACCAAAAAGTTTGCTTTTATGTAAATATTTACACTTTTTTCAGTTTAACCAATTTAGTCTTATTTTACTTTCTTTGAATAAATTAATAAAAATTTGTTATATTTCTCGAAAAATTTTAAATAGTTGAAATGCGTTTTGTTTTAAAAATACGCAAAACAAATAGATAAAAATACATAAGTAGACAAAAAAAACTTATTATCTTAAAAGTTTATTTTATTTTTTGCATACATTTTTGATTAGAGTTACGGCTTTGTGGTTTCAGAAAACTCGATTGCAAGAGGCCGTCACTATATTAAATAAAAACTACAATTTGTCCATGATTTTTTTTTTCGCAGAAACAAATCCGTCTCTGTTTCTTAAGCATAATTCTAATATTTGAATACTAAACTTCAAGTAGTTTTTTATTTATAATGTTTGTTGTTGTCTCTCCTGTAAAAAAACTAAAAAGTGTAGTTACGGCCTTTTGGATTTTAGAGTATAATCATGTCGGTGTTTTATCAGGATATCGCCGCACTGGTATTGCAAGAAAATTTAAAATGTTACTTTTGTAGTTTTATCCTTATAAATTGTATGCTTGTTAAAATTTATCATTGTGCATAAATTAGACATTCCAATAAACAAATTCTTGTATTAAAATTGCAAATCCATTAAAAATGTCCTAAAAATGTATTAAAATTGCGAATCCATTAAAAATGTCCTTAAATATTCATAAAAGAACTTGAAATTTTAAAATACTAAAGAAAACAAAATTCTCTTCATATAAAAACCATTATGTATTAACATTACTGCGGAAGAGTTTGCAATTTTTTGCAGGACCTGTCTTTTTAATACATATTTTCTAATAGATTTAGGTATTTGAAATATCGCAGTTTTTATATTTTCGTTAGATACTCCATTTTGATTACAGAAATATTTTCTTCTTTTCTTAACATTTCACGATATTTTCAATGGATTTGGAATTTTACTACAAAAATGAGTATTGTGAAATGTTTAGTTTAAACACGTGTAATTACCCATATTGATAAAATTTAAATTTTTTTAAAAGAATAAAACTAAACATGCAAAATTTTCAATGAAATACCAGCGCGATATCCTAATACAAACGCCGATATGATTATTAGGGTGGGCCGATTTGTAAGAACAAAAATTTGTCGATATTTTGCCATCGATTTTTCGATAGCTTTTGGCATGAGGGAATTTAAAAAAAATCATTTTCGAGGCTCCCAAATTAAAATTTTTTGACTTTTTCTCAACTTTTATTTTTAAATGTTTTTGTAGGTAATAAAAAAAATCGGCTGATTTAATTTTTATACATACAAATATACATTGCCACATACAATACAATATAACATATGAGCGCGTGAGAATAGAAATACGACTGAGAGAATCGTACATATAGGACCGCATCACGGATGTTAAAGTTGGTACAATTGTACTTTTTTGGTACATTTTGACCTTCTAAAGTATCGTGGTACTACCGCGACTCATTTTTTACAATTTAAAAATTTTTAATTTTTCCCCTTTTTGAATTTTTATTATAGCAAACAAATTGTTATTGTGTCCATTTTCATTGCATTTATTCGTTTTATGTAATGAGCGCTTAAAATATATGCGACCATATCCGATTTGACGATTTATCATCATTTTGAGGATTTTGTAGAATAAAATTTTCAATTTTTTTTTTTTAAATATCGCAAATTTGACGATTCTTAACAAAATCTATCTGGCAGACTGGTATTGTGGTGTATAGAGCTCTTACATATATTGACACTTGTTGCAGCCAACTTCACTTTCATTTAGAATTTATTAAAATTCTGTAGAAGTGAAAATTAAATTATTGTTAAAGAAATGAAAGAAAATGGCACACAATCTTATATAAAATTATGCGAAGTTTTGACAACCAAAGTCAACTTTAATAACGAACTATTAATGGGGTTCCATAAGTTTACTCCAGAAAATGTTATTTTAGGTAAAACAAGTAGTATTGTACATATTCTAGTAAAAATGTTCCCGAATGAAATTGCAAATTTCGATTCAATAAATAATCAATTTAGAGCTTTCGCTGATGTTGAGCAACTGAAGTCGTTAAAAAATTAAAACATTTGTAGTTTTTGGTTAAAATTCCAGCAACGACTCCAGAAATGTCTGGAAACATATTGAAATTCAGTTCATTTTCAAAAAACAGTCATTTGTAAAAGAAATTTCAGTTTTGACTACATTTGTAGTTTATTTAAAAAAACAAACCACACCAAATTACTGTACTATGAGTTTACAATAATTTTGATCAGTTTTTTTTTTTTTGCTTAGTCAATTGTTTACTACATTTGTGTTTCATTTTATCAACAGTAAACAACAAATGACAATGTTAGTTGAATTTAATAAAATGTAAGTCGTCCTTTTTTTTCTATGTCTACTTTTTGAAATCGTAGTAAGAAGTCGGCTCAGGAAAACATCTTACGATAAGAATAATCATATACTAAATTTATTAAAAGCAAATGGCTTTTGGGAGTTTTCAAATGGTTTGGCTTTGTGTAATCTAAAATGTTTAAATAATATACAAAAATTTAAATTTTTTTACGATTTATTAATTTCTTATTATTAATTTAATAATAAATATCACAATTAAACTGCTAAATTATCACAGCTAGAAACTTTGCAAGTAGAGTATTACTTAAATAATAAACTTAAAATTTTAAACAGATTCTAAGAGAAAAAAATCTATTATTGTCCTTGTTGTTGGCTAAAATCGAACATTTGTTGTTGTCTAATTTGATGTTGCTGCTGCTGCTGATGATGCATCATCATTTGTTGCTGCTGATGATGTTGAAAATTAAGTTCTCTAGCCCATAAATGAGCCACTAACATTTGTCGTTGATACATGGCTTGTTGCATGGCCAATGCCGTTTGTTGTTGATGCTGCTGCATGGCCATATAATAGGAAGAAATTAAAACTGGAATTTGAGGTAAAGCTAGTTGTTGTGTTTGATAGTAAGCAGTGTGAGCCATATTTTTTGTTGTAGAAATTGTAGCTGAAGATTGTACTGACTTTCCTTTAGTTTCAGTTTCTGTAATATCACTCCATGGCCGAAATAATGATTGAGGTGGTCTCTTTTTCATCACTGGCTGGGCCTCCACATTCACTTTAATATTTTCCTTGTTATCATTGGAATCGATATCATTTTCACGTTTTCTTTTTTGCTTTTTATTGCTATATTTCTTGGCATTATAGATTTCTGATGGCGTCACAATTTTTTCAATATTATTAGAATTCATTTTGTTTTTTTTTTAATAAATTTTCAGTATTTTTTTCAGTTGTTATTTGTAGTTTTCACCTTGATGTTTTACTGTAGAATGATAGTTTACAAAAAAATATCCTGGTTTAAATACATACTTTTGAGTGTGTATTTTCTTATATGAGCTCATATTAGATAATTTTGAAATCCCTTTATTTTTTCTTAACTCAGGTACTTAATATTTTACACCCTTGTGCATTGAATAGGGAGACATTTTGTTTAGATTCCGTTGTCATTATTTTCTTTGCTTTTTACCTGTTTTAAAATTATGTTTCCATATGTTTCCTTTTTGCTCGTGAAATTTTCTTGGTATTTACCAGTAGCCATAAAACAATTAGCGTAGCAAAATATTCTAACACTTCTCTCTACAGGTATTTCTTTGTAAAGTCGCATCTCCTGTCATTTTCGTTGGTCCTGTCTTTACTAATCCTTTGTATGGCATATTGTCCATGTTTATTGTATGTGTATATTTTTTTTATGTGGTATCTGCGCCTTTTATAATTGCCGTAAATCTCTTTTGTTCACATTTTTATATTGTTTTCCTGGAGAGAGTGTAAAGCTGTTTTTCGGTTCCACCCATTAATTACATTTTACTGCCGCTTGGTTTGAAAAGCCGAATATCCGGTTTTTCGTTATCCTTATAATCTTTATTATCTTGTTCATGTTGTTTACATGGAATTTATAGATATTAATTAGTATTGAAATTGTTAAACCAGTATGTTGTTCTATATTTACTTTGGCTTACAGGTAAAAATTACAATTCAAAATTTCTTGGTGTTCTTTGCACAGAGTAACATGAGCTAAGACAATATTTATTTAAAATTATAAACCTGGTTTATCGATATTTTCCATATGGGTGGCAAGCAATTTGTAAGTATGGATAATCTAGAAAATCCAAATAATGCTAAAAATACAAAAGTAAATATACACTCATAAAAAAATTTAGTTCAAAAGTCAGTAATTTAACTTAACTTATTAGTTGTGTTATTTTACCTCAAGAACAAATTTCGTCGGTTTATTTAAATTTATTTTCATCGGGATAAACATTAATTGCATTTATAGTAATTAAATGTGCTAAAGTCCCAAAACTTATTTAACAAATTGTGAAAAGCGATCTGATGTAGGCGTGTCCCTATCCGGATTTCATTCCTGCCTAAGGAAATCTTCAGGGGACTTTGTTATTAGAATTTCTAGAGATATTTGTTATGTTAAATCACAAACTCAATGAGAATTTCTTGTCCTTGTCTAGGAGCGAGATTCAAAATTTAAAATATCAAAGAAAAAACAAAAACAACAACAAAAAATTGTCACAATTGGCTTTGTCATCTTTGTGCTAATTTCTCGACCAAAAATTTAGTAATTCCTGACTTTCAAATTTACAATTTTTTTCAGTTAATTTAAACCACAATCGTTTTCAAACCATTATTTTTTTATCAGTCTCACTTGCAGATGGCCTTATTTTCTCCTATCTTTTATTTTATAATCATAAAATAGGTTATATCTCTGAAACTAAGCGAGATAGACAAAAATTGACCAAAAAATCGTTACTCCGTACCTATTAATCTACATGTCATTACCGGTAACAAGTATGGTCCTACCTCTCGTCAGATCCGAAAAGACATTTTGAGCAGAAACTTTCAGTTGATTCAGCTTAAAATTTCTGTTGATTTAGTTAAATTATTAGTTAATTGAACTACATTTGTTAACTAAAATTTAGTTCTTCTAAAATTTAGGTTCAACATCATTGAAAATTCTGCTGGAGTAAATTTAGGGACTATTTTCTGTTGTCGTAGCTAAATTTTCAACTATTTGTACGAGCTTTTTTATGAGTGTAGAACCTATCTATATAAAATTTATAATTGAATATGTATTCTGAAAGAGAATTTCAAAACGATGCAAAAGAGTTAAGCGGCTTTGAATCACTTACATAAAATGTACTCTAAGATAAAGTTTCGAATTTTTATAAAATTAAGATGTATTGAAGAGAAAATAATCTAAATTCGTTCTTAGCCATTCCGATGGGAAGATGGCGGATTCTCATTATCCTTATTCACTTTCTACATTTCGAAATGGGTCAGAACAGAGAGAATATGATCTACGACCTATTTTTTTTTTCAAATATCAAAACACAATTTAAACCCAGACAGCCTTAACGACTTTCCTTGTAATTCGTGCCTGATCGTTCCGTAAAAGTTGTCTACTTGCTTGAATAGGTCAGGCAATGAAATTTCCTGCAGATCTTCCAAGGAGAATTTTTCTCTCAACCTCAGGGTAGCTCTAGCAGGTTCCAAATCGAATGACTGTTTTGCTGGACCATTGCCTTTTGGTGTAATTCTAATTTGCATATATATAACATTAAAGTTTTTTTTTCCATCAACAGGCTGAAAAAGTTAGACGAAAGTCATCTTCTAGGCTGAAACTTAGCTTAGTTCATTGTGAGAAGTGGCAGTTGGCGCTAACGTAAATTTGAAGTCCATAAGTTAAAATTTTACTCAATCCCTGCCGTTAGAACAATTAAGGCTTCTTGTAAAGGAGGTTTGGAATTTTAACATCCAAGAAACATCCAAGAAAACAAAAGGAAACATAAATTTTTATTGGGTCCTTTTCTTACTCATTCTTACTCCTCCTCTTCGTCATTCATACAACTGCAGAAATTGTTAGACAAAATCTATATATATAAAACAGTCACAAAGTTTAAAACAGCTTCCTGGATTGCAAAAGTAAACAACGTGTGCAGAACTGTTTTAGAAATGTCCAGATTTGACCTGATATCCTTTAAGTCTACTATTAGTGCTTTCCACAACGTAAAGTCAGGAATTTAGCTTGACAGTCAGAAAAGGTCGAGTCCCCGAGCCCAAATTTTATTCGATATACTTGCTGATCGAGTAGAGCACATCTGTTCACAGCGCATTACATAGGGAATTCATTCATCAGTCGTCCTAGACGTAAAACAAACTAATAAAACACTATGCAGTAAATTTGTAGGGACATTATCTGAGTGTTGGTCTAAAATAAAAGAAACAGTACTCTGTTAAAATGTTATAGAAATTGTTGACATGTCTTTTGCACGTTATCCCTTCTACTGAACTAATAGTTAATATCAATAGGATACAGATGAGGAAGTATAGGCAACTCTGGAGATACGACTAGACTCCACTCTTCAAAACCATTAAGAAATGTTTTTATTCATTTCTGCCGTAACCACCTCAATTGGTGGGCCACTGTGCTGATCATTTTGGCAGCTCGTACGGACTCGTTTAAGCTTTACCACTCAATATTTTTCTATTGTAGAAGAAGGAACCGACTCATATCTAGTTTGATTGTTTGGACTGCTACCTTCCAAATTAAAGTATTGTATCAATAACAAATTCACTGAAAACGTTCCATGTTGATGACCCCTAAAAAAAATACTTTACAAAGTTGAGTCTTAAAACGTTAAACTTAAGCTTAAAAAGGTTTGTGCTTACTATTCAGTATAGTTTCGCGAAGTTAGTTCAAAATGTAAAATCTTAAAAAAGTGTTAACGGTATTTCGAGTTCGTTCTGTTGTAAAACTTTTCTCTTATCAGTGCTTCAAAATGCTTTTACAATCCACAAATATGCATTGTGTGTCGAATTGTGTCAATCTTTTTCATGATTTGACATAATTCAAATTCTGGTATGTAGTGGATAGCATTAGTCTTTTACTATTTAAACAAGACAATACCTTTTAGGAGACTAAGGGTAGGGTCTCATTTGGTAAATTCTTCAAGCTTCATCAACAGCATACTGAACGGAAAAAGTACCTAGATGGAGATGTTTCATAAATTTCTAAACAGACGGATCGATCCTTAACAATTAGGTTAGCATCCAGGTCTATTCGAAGTAGCTGGAAGTTGGATTGGATCGTAGAATCCATCGTGTGTCAAATGTAAAGGTAATAAAAAAGTTAGTTAGTAAAGGTAAATAAAAAGTTACAAAATCAATTCCTAAGACTGGAAATTACCTTGCAGGGTTCTAGAGAAGTGAAATCTGATGGTACACCTCTAACTACTTTCAAACTTAGTTTGTGAAACTGAAACGTTGATGAAAGGAACAATCGACTTATTCTAAATTAGGTAATTAGCTCCCGAGGGGAAAATATTTCGAATCTAGTAGCGGTGGTAAATCGATACAATCTAATAGACAGACATTGATAAGGAATTAAAGCTAATTTTAAATATTTTGTATGATCCTTCCCGGTTTTGTGTAAATGGAAGTACTAGTGTATGGGATCGACGTATTTTCATGATCTATCTGATCTCTCGAATTTTGAAATGTCACACATTTTTCCAAGAAGGGTTGATATGATTAGATTTGAATATGTAATAGAGAAGACATAATGAGATATGCCCTTTTTAGCTGCAGATCTTGGGGGTTACGTAAAAATAAAACATTATCTTGTCTTAAATTGTTTTGTGATTAATTTATTTTTAAAATAATTCAATCAATTCAATTCAATTTGCTTAAAAAGCTAAATAATATCTTAAAAAGTTATACAACTAAATTTTGCATATACCACATGCTTCTTCTCAAGAATTTATCACTGGTTGACTTAGATTTAACTCATCATAGGAGTTGATTTAAATTTTCTAGCAAACACTTTAATTTTGTTGATATAATGCTGGAGTATTAATAGCATTTGGATGAACAGAGGGCCAACCATTACCATTTTCATAGAACTGCACAAAATGTTTCATATAGAGAGCAGCATGTTTTCTTTGTAGCTTAAGAGCATATTCTTCCCGAGACAATTGTGGAGTTTGGTATAAATGATAGGGAAGTTGAGGTACGGCAAAAGTTGTATTATTTCTTTGGTGACTTCTTCTCTAAAGCATATGGTTTGAAAATTGTTTTTGAGACTGAAGAATTTCTTGATGTACATCGTTTATCCTTGTTGAATACGATTTGTTTTTGTTGTTGCTCCTTTTGCAAATCTTCTTGAATATTTCTACATATCAAACGCATTCCTAATTTTTTATGAGAATAACCACAGTTGAATTTCTTATGGGTATATTCGAAAGTATTATCTTCTTGTTGAGATGTTGCCATTTTTAAGAGAGTAGTGTAATGTTTACTGTTTGACTAATGTTTAAGCAATGATAACTTCGCCGTTATTTGCTTTTCCTTTTATATTAAAAATTTTCTTTTAAATCTTCTCAATATTGTTCATTGTTCAAGGATCAATTTTCATATGTCCATCATATGTAAAAATCCTTACATTATCATTAACTTAAGGTCATTTGTTCTTTTTCTTTTCTAAAAATCCTTTTGTTTTGCGACTAGACTAATCTTAAATCGGTACAAACACATCTAAAACAACTAATTCTTCGCCGTAAACGTCATTGCAACCTAAAGTAATCTTTTCATCAGCACCCTTGTAAATTTTCACGATCATCTGCCTACTAGGTGCAGAAGAAAAAAATCCTCCCTTTATTTGCCTGCATCTAATCAATTTTGCACACTTTTATTTGTGTCCGATATTTTTCTTAAGATCTTCTTCTTTGCAGTTGTTTTTATTTAGGTTATTTTCTTTACAGCAAAAGACGACGAAGATATCCATATCCGTACCGCAATGTATTTGTAAGTAATTAGCAACAAGCTGGATATTGTCGGTCCCTTTTCTACGTGCTCATAAAGTATTTTATTACTTTGCCGATGAGTCCTTGAATTTAAATAGTCCCTTTTGACAATTTGTTACGCTCTATGGTGAATTAGCAGTATGTTGGGTTTTCCCCCTCTGCGCTGTAAACTTAAAACAAATGAAAGTAGTTTTTGGCCTGGTATCGCGACAATCATTGAAATTTTAATCGTCAAGATTAATTAATCTTTAGAAATAAGTACTTCCATTTTCTAAAATCCGATGGAAAACTATTTAATTTTAAACCTCAACTTAAATGTTTTTGAAATCTCAATAAACTGTAAATTAACATAGAAATTTTTTCCTTTTAACTGCTGGAGACAATCTTAAAAACTTAAATTCGATAGGATTTTAAGATTTCAGTCTATGTGGAGATTAAATCATTCAGCTATTGCGAAAACTGCAAATATTTATGTGGTCCTTACTGTAGACCAACACTCAGGGGTTGCCCCTACATTGTTGTTATCAGGAAAATTGGTTATAGGAAGTAGGTAGTAGTGTATATGAATATTTGATTTGCATTTATCTTAATTGTAAGTATCAGGAGTGGAGTTTATTCCACATGGCTAATGAACTAATTCTCTCAGTAATGCGTTGTGCAATCTAATTGAGTAAAGACCGTGTGCTAAGAACATAAACACGGGACCACATTTTAATGATACTCCTCCATTAATAAGCGCCGAGGCCCTCGTTTTCACACGTTCCAGAAGCTTCAAAATATGCTTTAAAGCACATACTCATGTATAGGTGTTTTATTCCATCTTTGGCCGCTAAAAAAATACGTTACATATTTTATCTCCTCTAACACATATAAAAATTTTATTATGATCGGAGAGAACCCATCGGAGAGAACCCATGATCGGAGAGAACCCATCGGAAGACTCCTTGTTCCACACAACAATATGACATGACAGGTCTTTGAACTCATTAAACCAGTTCTGATGTTTGCAGTGATGACTAAACAACTCCTCCAAAGTTCAAGTTTTCTCACTCATCATCATATTTTTAATAAAACTTCCTTAGAAATATCGTAAATAGTTTGCACAAACCTCTTGATCTATGTCATATAAGAACCTTAAGGTGTCGCAGTGATAGCCGTTTGACTAGATATTTTCTTTAATGATAATAACTGTTGGTCTTATAAGAGCTTAAAATAACTCTGCTTCTTCCGATGGATGATAAAAATCTACTTAATCCTTATAAATGATAAGTTACAAAATAATTTTAGCTACGATATGTCATCACTTCGAAGAATAACACTAAATAATTCCCATAACATTTATAAACAATTTTGCACAATCATCTTCCGCTTTCTAAAATAATGTCCTGCATACTGATTAGTTCCATATGTCTGCCACAAACAAAAAAATTATCTCCTTTTTACAGACTTGAAATTGCATATTTTCTTTCATTCAGTCGGTCTTTGTGATTAATTTTAAAACTAATAGAGATTGCAACATGATACACTCTTCAAACTAGTTTTAAGAATAATGAAAAAAAAACTTGTTGATTAATGATAAAAATTGTATTGTGTCTAATAGATCTGACACATTTTCTACAATTTCCTGTGTATTATATGCTGGAATAGTGTAGTAGTCAATTGAAATGAAAATTTGAAGTGTAAGATCCTTTTGTCGGGACATCATTTGAAACAGAGGGAGACAATGACCTTTAAATGTTTAAGTGTCTGCCTATTCTATATTTAATTTTATCTTTTTTTTATCTTCAAGGATAAACACCTAATACTCTATTTAAATCTTTTACAATGATTACAATAGGTATGAAAAGTATTGGGGAATTTTAAAAATGTAATTGAAAACGAAATAAAACATGGATATGTTTAAAAATAATTTTCAGAAATTAGTGTATCGATCAATTCCAATTCCTCCTGGAAAGTGATCAGCAACTACACGAATTCAAATGAGTTCGACTTTGTATAAAACTTACGTTGCTTAATCACAATTCTTTGCAATAAATCAGTGACTTAAAATATGTATAAATAAGTATAGATCAATTATCCATTGAAAACCTTAGAATCCCATATAATAAAATGTAAGAAAGACTGTATTAAATTAATTTATAGCCAGCAATCAGACTAGTATGGGAGTTTATCATGCTAACAACTTAGGTCTTTGACGAACCTACTCCTCAATAGATATACAAGCTACAAGCTACGTTAAGATGCCTCTAAAATGAATCGAACTATTTGAGGATTAGGAGTCCTGCACTCTGCAAATGTTCAAACACACAAAGCTGTGGGATATATATCAGTTTGATCTCGAGAAAGTCAAAATTTCGATTTCCAGTCAAGAACTGAGATAAACCCCTAAACTTTTCCCGGAAAATCTTTAATCCTAAATGGGTATTATGCATATACCTCTGAGAAGTGCAAGGTAGACGTGTTACAAACAGGATAGCACACATCTATGGACGTCTTATGGACTTATTTTTGTTTTTTTTTGTTTCACATATTTGTATTTATTGAATCTTTTCTTTAAGAAATTTATGGACTTATGGTGACGAAATTCTTGCTATCCCTACCTAATTGCAATTGTTGACTTCGGGTAAGAGGTAACTGTCTAGTGGGGAATGTATGTTTTGTGGGGATACCGGTTAGAAGGATGTGGACTATTGTTTGTGATTTGGGATTATCGTTCAGACAAAATCTGTCTATTGCAGGATCTCTAAGCCAAAATCGATGAGGTTCTTGCATTAAATTGAAATCCTTCATGATTAGTCAATAATTCTCCTAATGTGCAAGGCCGACTTGGTACCAGCAGGATGGTACACATGTATTGAGTTCGTGAACACCTTATTGTTAGCAACAAAAATGCATTGTGTTCCTGACAAAATTCTGTTTGATTGTAGGTTATGTGTGGTACCGGGCTTCAGACGAGTGTGGACCATAGTTTGTGGTATTATCCAGCACTCACTCGTGTTGGTCTAGTTAAAAGATCAAGGAATATTAGCGGGTCCATACAATTCTTGACACGGAATGTATACTATACAATATAGACTCTACTATATTGTATTAAAAGTAAAGCGGTGCTTTTATATATCCAATATGACGAAATCCTTGTTATCCCTACATTAACCCTTTGACGAGGAACGGGCTTAAGTCTCCCCAAAGTTTCTTCAAAAAATCATCAGCGGTTTAAGATTGGTCGTCAAAGGGGTAAAACTTCGTGAACTTCTGGTAAAAGGTACCTAATGGACTGTCAAATGTGAGGAGCAGTTATCGAGTGGTGATTTTATGTTTTGTGGATACCGGGGGTTAAGATACGGTTCAGAGCAGGTTATTTGGAAGATTTTTTTGCGAGATCTTAACAAAAATTCTTAAAATAAAGTTTTTAAGCGTGCATCGTTTTAAAATTTTGGCGTATTCTTAGACATTCAAGAATTCAAGTCTTATTAACCCTTTAATGCTCACTGTATCTTTAAAGATACATCAATTGAAAAAATGTCTGCGGCTTTATTAAAATGAAAATTTCACTAGTGTGTTAAGAAACCCCAAGCGCTCTTAAATAAAATATTTTTTTAATAAATATTAAGAATTGTCGAAAAAATTAATGTGTGAAATTAATTAAAAACTCCAAAAAAGTGTTTTTTATGATATGGAAAAAGACAACAATTATTTTAAAAAATACATAGATATTTAGAGGCAAATGTAAACTTTCAAATGATTTTTTTTTGTCCCTATGTCACTTCATTTTTGTGTAATAGGTCATTAAAAAGTTTAAAATTTTTTGGTTTTTTGATTATAAAAAGCGTAAATGAATTATTTTAAAAATTGTGGTACGCAGTGATTGTTTATTTATCATTTCACACCATAAAAACACATTTTCATTAAAACTACTGTTGAGCATTTAATGAATTAAAAGTATCCATAAAGGTCGAATGAAGCGTTATAAGCGGTATATTTTTTTACTTTGAATCAACACTAGAAGTTCCAAATTAGGCTTTGAAGTATCTATTTTAATACAGGAGTTGAATTTTAGTTTCGGCCGAATATAGGGTGTACAAATCATGTGATGATCGATCGGATGAAGTGAAATAGTTATTTCACCTGTTAAGAACATCAAACACTTTTTCGCATTAAAACCTCATGCTCAGAATATCAAGAGCATAAAAATCCTCAATATCAAACCCCCCTCCCCTAGGTATCAGATCCCATTGGTGATCCCAATTACAAAATCGACCCTATTAACTCAACCTCAGACTGTCCGAAGGTGCTCATTGAATTTATGTCTCATGCCACCATCCTTCTAAATTCTTGGAATATTATCAAAGGAATATGAATATTTTACACAGATTTACAATATTATGATATTCTTCTCATACTAGAGTTAATTCTGAATACTTTTTGATCCCACTGTAACAACATACGGCGTGTAAGTGTTTTTTTTTTTTTTTTGCTATTTTAAAGCATTTCATCAAAAACCATACATTGTCAGCAGACAATTTTCAAAAATTTACTACATGAGTATTAAAGTGTGACCTGATCCATATGAAAAAAATACTTAGACCTCAATTTATTTCGACCTTCTTAGAAAAAACACCATGAAATTTCTAAAGAAGATTAAAACGGCATATTTCTGTTCTACACACAGTTAATGGCTTAAGGACGAGTTCAAAAAGTGCGAATATTTAGGTATTTTTTTTTTTTCATAAGTAAAAGAGGAACCTTTTTTTCTTCATGTACCTGAACTTAAATATACCCTTGGGTAATTACCAAAGAAAACATTTGTCTCCATGATCCCTCCGGGCGATTGTAAAAGGATCTTTTGTCTATAAGTGCGAAATTAATGAATGAAATAAAAATGGCATTTTTATGATCAGAGGAGTTGTGTCATATGGATTTACAATTGTTTTTCCTTACGAACAATATATTGTAAAAAAAATATTCAAACCGTATGCCTAACAAAAGGGATTAGGATTTTAAAGGTCATAGTTTCCAAAAAGAATTATTTTCATATGTCCGTCTGTCTTTTTGAACTGTGTGCGGGATTTTGAGAATTTCTTTTTTAATCTAAAACAAATGAACTAATTGTTTTGACATTGTAAATTTTAAATAATTTTGATATTATCACGTATATAATGAATTCACGTATAATGGCAATTCAAGGTAAATGTTATCATTAGTAAACGAATTTTGCAGGAAATAAACGCGATGTAAAGTTATAAAATTGTCCTTGATTTTTTAGATTATTAGGAAGTTTGTAATTTTTAAGGAAATTAAAATATGAAATTTTGGACAATATGTTCGTGTAAATTGGGTCATTGTAATAAAAGTTTAACTTTAAGAATATATAAATGGATTTCGAAGAAATTTATGATTTTTAAGTTAATTTAAATTTAATCCAATATAGTTTAAGATTAAGCGTAATTTTTGACACAGTGTTCCTTTTTCGATCCAGTACCTTTAAATGGCTATAATATTTTACTGGGAAAAGAAAATTAGGTTAATTAAAAACCTTAAAAGTGGTCAATAAGTTCACTTCAATCATGAATAAAAAATTGTGAAAAATTGTTATCCAGAGTTGTCAAATAATTATCGGAAAAAATCTATTTTTGACCATTTTTGATGGAACTTTTTTCAAATATTATTTAAAACTATAAAAAAAGCCTAATCTTTTAAATTTTTGATTGTTCTGTTGATGAAAAAATACAAAAATATATTTCTTTGCCTGAAATAACTTAATCTATTGTACAGGGTGTCCGCCGGGAAGGTATTCTACTTTGTTTGTTTATAATTTTTGATTAAATGAAAGAGAATGGATCTTATATTGATCAATGTTTTATTTAATGTCGGCAATTATGTATGGAATACAATATCAGATAAATGTCCGCCTCTGTTATCCTCACAAATGCGAGCCCTTTTGAGCACATTTTTCATTACATTCTCACACATTTCACGCGGTATTTCACGAATATTTTGTTTAGAGTTGCTCAAGCGTTTCTGGTTTGTTTGCATAAACCTTGCTTTTCAGATATCCCCACAAAAAGAAGTCCGGAGCAGTCAAATCAGGCGACGGTGGAGGCCAATCAACATCACCATTTCTTAAAATAACTTGTTGTGGAAAGAGGTCTCGCAGTAATTCCATTGTAATCCTGGCTGTATGCGATGTGGCACCGTCTTGTTGATACCACTGAATCTTAAATGGAAACAAATGCAAATCCTTGTGCAAAATTTTGGCCAAAGTTGTTCTTTGATGACCAAGCTCCTGAGCACGGCGTCGAATTGAGGTTGATGGATTGTTTTGAACACTTTCAGCAGTAATGTTTTCAGCCAATCTTGCAGTACGTTGTGGTCCATTCTTGGGCCTATCACCTACAGACCCTCTTTCTTCGAAATCATTCACTACACTATAAATAGTGCGTTTTGTTGGCACGTTGTTCCTCCCAAAAATTTTACGTAACTTTCTCATCGTCACAGTAATCGATGATTGATTTTGATAAAATGTTTTAACGATTAAAACACGTTGGTTTATCGAATATTTTTCCATAATAAATTTGCCACGTGTCTACATCACGACTGCCAAATATAAACTGTCAAGACTAATGTTTACCAAAATGGCGGCAAAACAAAGTAGTATACCTTCCCGGCGGACACCCTGTATATAATTTTGGAAAATACACAAAATTTAAAATATTCCAAAATTTATTTCGTTTTTACTCAAAACATAAATAATGGAAGGTTTTTATCAAATACTACTAAACATATAAACATTATAACATTGTCGTGTGGCAATTTTATAAAAAATGGTCAAAAACCATGATCTTTATCCAAAAAAATTTAAAAATCGGTGAACCTAAAAAAAATATATTTAATTTATTTTTGGAAACAAAACGGTGGTATACAGTATTAGAAATGTATGCTAAATTTAAATTTTTAAAATATCTTTAATCGTCAAGGATTTATATGCTGTCAAACTTTCTACTTTGGTTTGCAATACTTCCACTAGAAGTCGCTTTAAAACAAAAAAATTTTCAAAAATTTCTTAATGAAGCATATATCTGGAAAGTTTGGTTGAAAATGTCCAGCGGATCTATGACGTGCCATTGATGAGTTAACTAACATAATTTCTCTGTGCCACACATATAGGGTTGTGGACAACCGTAATAGAATTGAATTTTTGAAAATCTTAAAGCCGGAATAAAAAAATTTTAAAACGGATTAGAATTTTGACAACTTTTTAATCAATAAAAAATCCAAAACTATGATTTGTGAAATCATGTTGGGCTACGGCCCTGATTAGCGCTGAGGTTTTTCTACTTTAGGATATTTCCAACACCGGCTCGCTAAAAAGAATTAATTTTAATGTGCTTTGGCGTTTTCTACTCTAGGAAACATTTTTTTTTTTTAAAGAGAATCAACACTCAGGAAATACTTCCTATTAATTAATGTGTTGCTTTCCTTGGAAAGGGGATAGTGGAGAGATGAAAGGTGGTGAAAGATGAGGGGCTTCAAACATGTTTGTTTGTTGGTCGATTCCTCCAGATTTTGTTAAAATTCAGATATATGAGTAAGGAGACAAAAGTAATAAGAAATTGGTTACAAACTAACTGCCCAATCCCATATTTAGGGGGTAAAAATGGATTTCAAGTTTGTTTGAAAATGTTTTGTTTTAAATTTTTTTAGTATTTTTGGTGTTCCAATGGAAAGGTAGATATTTATTTGATTTATTTATTTATTTATTTGTATTTTATTTGATACCAAATTTGTTTCTTTGTAAGAAGCATGAAAAGGCGCATATTAAATTTGTTTATTTTTGACCCCAAATTTTAACCCTTACACGTGAAATTGAACGCTAAATCGTCAATTTTTTGGACACTCCAAATGTTTTTTTTTTAAATTTTTGACACATTAATTAATATTATTTTACACAAATAAATTTCTCGCGACAAAATTCGTATTATGAACAACTGCGCTCTTTGGACTTTTTCGACAAATAATTTGATTTTGTTTATAGTTTTAGAAATGATTCTATTTGACTTTCAATGTCATTGAAAATACAAATAAAAACACTATTTATTTGATAATTTCATTCTACGTTTCATTGAGATTTTCCAACTTCCTCAGAGATTTCATTTAATATCAAATATGGCAACATTAAGGTGGGGCGATTAGTATGGAAGGAAAAAAATCGTAATGGGCGCTTCGCGTTTCTGATTCTTGGGATTGTACTGAGCAAAATCGAGCTTCCAGATTTTGACCTATTTGCCCTATTTTTAAATTAAAAATTAACCCATTAAACCCCACCCACAAATATGATTGATCCATTAATCTGCTAGAGAATCTTCCAAAGAAGAGATTGATACCATAATCTTGGATAAGCTCATAATACTTCCTGAGATATGTCCATCCCACACATTGTTACTTTCACAAAATACGGCTAAAAAGTCAAAATCTTTAAGCTCGATTTTCACCGTAGACGTATGGTCTAGTGGACTTTTTTGCTCAGTACAATCCCAAGAATCAGAAACGCGAAGCGCCCATTAAGATGTTCAAATCGCCCCACCCTACATACATATATCGAGGAATAATATTTAGTAAAAACAACAACACTGCAATTTATTTTGTATATCGAAAAAATACAATTTTAATTTGTATTTTTTTAGTACTTACTAGAACTACTAAAAATTAGTTCAAAATAACGTTACATGAAAAACTGCTAAAATTAAATGTTTTCCAGTAAGTAATAAGAAAAGAAAGTGGGAATAAATCTGTTAAATCTACTCTAAAATTTTAGTTCTATTTGAGCTTGTTAAATAAAAGTCGCAAGTTTATTTGCTAAAATCCTCAAAAATCACAGTGTTTTTATGCAATAATAAGAATAGAATAAAAATGTATTTATATTATTTATTTTATTTATTTCTATGACTGTAAAACTATGTACATTTTTTGTATGCTTATTAAAATTTTTAACTCACATAAAGTTATGAATTCATAAAGCAAAAAATCGAAATCATTAAGGGAAGGGGGGGTGTCTGGGCCCCCTGGGTACTCCACTGCTGTCAGTTATTTTGTAAGAAATAAATTTTTAACATAAAGAACAATATGTTCTATCAAACTATATAACTATTACGAAAAAAACAAACTATCACAACTTTCACCTGCTATTGGATACGCCCTCATACAAAGTAAACAATTGATCTTTAAGATTATAAAAAAAATGTAGGTAATGAATTATAAAAAATACATTGATAGACAAAAAAAAACATATTGTGAGAAAATGCGATAAGAGAGGAGGAGGTCATGACATTTTGTATTAAAAAACGAAAAAATCAAAAAGGATAACAGCAGGATATGTGTGATATGATATAGAGAAACAATACTACTGACAATACTAGATTTTTGAAAAAGAAAAAAAAACTCATATTGTGCGTAAGACGCAATGTGTGTGTCGTTTTTTTTTTTTTGTTTCTAGAAAAAACTAAATGAAAAATTAATTAGGCTCGATACTTCAAAACAATAGATATCCTGGGGAGACAAAAACATGATTTTTAAAAAATCAAACACAAGAAGAAATGTGTTTTTCAGAGCTAGATACAATTGTTACTACTTGGCGATGATCATAAATATTTGTAAGGAAATTGTATTTAAATAACAGCAAAGCGAAACAAAAATCCAAAATCCTGCATTTGGCATCAAAAATGTAATTTCAAAAAATAAGGATCTTTCAATAACATTTATTCTTTATGAAAATGAAAACATAATTTTTATTTTTAATAAAAATTATAACAAACTTATTCTTTATGATATTTTGAAACCAAGATTTAATCCTCCATGGATACATAATGTGATACCAAAAACGTCCATGGTATAATGATTAAGTACTAAAATGATGACATTTGTTGTATTTCGATAGGGCGCCTAATTTTTGTCTTTAGTTCTAAAATTATTGTAAAAAAAAGTTTCCCTTCACAGAATTTTAAAAGTTTTGTGTGCAGGTCTAAATATGTGGTTTCTTTTCACAAATAAATTTTCTATATAATCAAGTTTTGTGATGACTACAAATTACTGAATTTGTGGTTTTCTTATAAGAAACACGATTTGGTACTAAAATTTCGGCTGCTACAGAAATAAATTTAAGTAGCAAAATTCTTCGAACATGTATATTATAATAAAAAAATCGAACTACTTAGGACGTAAAATTTAGGGACAACATCAATCATTCGTACATCTATGACAAACAAATTGAATATCAGAAATAGATCTTCTATAGATGCAAAATTAAGAACTAAACATTTCAAACATCTATAAAAACCACAATTTGAAAATATATTTTAACTTCTTTCGATTGTGTATAAAACTCGAACTTCTAGAGATAAAAATTAAACAAAATTTAGTACTGAAATTCAGACTTATATTAAAGTTGATTTTATATAAACGTCAAATTTAATATAAAAATTCTAACTTATCTAGAACTGGGTTAAAGTCACATGAAATATTTAGTACCAAAATTTAAGGTTCTATAAGTGCAAATTTTTTGCCAAAATTCAAAATACTTAAACTCAAAATTAAGTACCAAAACTCGAACTACTAAAGATGTAAAATTTAGAACTAACTTTAGTACTAAAATTTTAACTCTTATATTTTAGTTGCAAAATTTTGTTCAAAACTTCTTAGAAATTTGTATAAAATAATTATCATGGAAGGTAACCGATTAGATGTGGGTATTGGTAAGGGTAACGCTATTTTCTTTTATTTCGGTATTTTCAGGGTAACGATAGTTCAGTAACTTTTTTTAGCGATAATGATATTTAAGTTATTTCGGTATCGGCATTTTAGCGGTAACGGTACTTTAGTTATTTTGGTAACGACATTTTAAGGATAACGGTTTTTCAGTTACTTCGATAACGGTATTAAAAGGGTAACGTTTTTCACATACGAACACATTTTTTTTAATTTTTTATATTATTTTTCAGTTATTTATCATGTAACGATATAAAACTGGTATAAAATAAAATACGATATAAAATTGGTATAAAATAAAGGTATTTAGGGTTAAAAGGGTTTTGAATCGATAACGGTATTTTAGCGGTATTGCCCCAATCATGATAATTATTTAGTACAAAACTTTTTGTATAAAATTTCGTATTTCTTTGGATGAAAAATCAAGTACCATCCAATCTGTTTCGAACTTCTATGTGTACAAAATTTAGTATCGAACTTTAAAAGATGTACAATTCAGTACCAAACTTTTTTGAACTTTAAACTTCTGTGTATCAAAAATTTAATTTAAACTTAAAAAAAGTAAACCTTAGTACCAAACTTTTTTTGAACTTCAAACTTTTGCAGATCAAAAAAACTTTAATTCAAACTTTAAAAGATGTATCAAATTTTTTTTAAGCTTCAATCCTCTGTAGATCAAAAATTTAATTGAAACTTTAAAATGTGTTAAATTTAGTACCAAACTTGTTTGAACTTTAAATTTCTGAGGATCAAAATTTTAATTTTAGCTTTCAAAGATGTACAATTTATTACCAAACTTGTTTGATCTTCAAACTTCATAAATTTCTTGGAAAATCTGAACGATCGGATCACAACTTTTTCAAATACACAAAGTCGAAAATTTTAAAAATTGTATTCCGTTTTTACTCACAACATTAATAATGGTTAGTAGTGTCCGACCGAACAGTTCGGCCAGAAAAGGAATTTGGTCTGTATTCGGTATTTTAAAGCATTATGGACAACTTTGGCGGATGGAAAAATGTTTATTGGACTGAATAGATGCTATTTTGAGTGTCAAATCTGAAGAAAAGTCTGTAGTTAAGCAATGAATCACTGTTCGGCCTCAGAAAGTTCGTCCAAATCGAAAATAGTTCGGCGGACGAACTTTTAACTTTTTAGCTAAACTTCGGCTTTTTTCTTAAATTTTATACACAAAATCGAATTAAATCGACTCAACAAACAAAATATAGTTTTTTGGTCGAACTGTTCGGTCGGACACTAATGGTTAGTTCCTATTAAAATACCACTACACTAATAAAAAGTATAATGTCAGGGTTGCCATATGACAATTTTGAAAAATGGTCAAAATATAAATATATATATATAATATGTATATATATATATATAAATAACCTATATTTCCAAATAATTTTAAAAATTGGTTAACTTTAAAAAATTAAAATTTCTTATATTTTTGAATCAAGATTTGTCCATAAAATTATAAAAAACTAAAGTTTTTAAAATGTCTTCAAGCGTCTAGGATTTATATTCTGTCAAAGTTTCAACGATGGTTGCTAATATTTCCACTAGAGGGCGCTTTAAGGCAAACCAAATTACACACATTTATTTTTGAAACATTTCTGTAATATATATCTGTAAAGCTTGGTAGAAAAGTTTTCTCCGGAAAATCTCGATTTAGTACTAGTAATAGAACTTTTATAAATACAGGATTTTTTAGCATTTAGCAATAAAATTCAGAATTCTATAAACTACAATTTAGTAACAAAATTCTTTCTTCCGTCAAATTAAATGTTTTCTTGAACATTTTTGTAAGCTTGTAGTTTGTCGCCCGAATTGTGTTGAGAATTTTAAAACCAGCAGATCAATTTATATAGAAACACTGTTACATGGGTAATAGAACTAACAAAATTAGGTTTAAGAAACTTTCAACTTAATCCCTATTGAAAACATAAGGATATTGTCTAACGGATTTTAAAAATCCTAAAAAATAAAAAATTGTTAAAGGTGAAAATTGTTTGTTTAAATGAACACTAAAGAAAGAACAGTAATTTAAGACAAGTAGAAAAATCTCACACTGATGGAACAAAAAATGTTAGTAAATTCTACTACCTACTGCACACACTCAAAAAAACAAAATAAAGAACATCCTAGAGCCTAGAGCAAAATTAGTATAAAAACAGGGTGAAAATTTCAAAACAACATCAGTCTGCTTTCATCAAGCAAAATAGCAACATAACACTTAACATTAAAATTTAAAAACTCCTTTTAACGACTTAACCAAAAATGGCTCCTTCACAAATGGAGCATCAGTTAGAACAAACTTTGGGCCAAGGATACAACCACAAGAAGTTCAACTGTGGCTATTCACATAAAAAATTGGGTATGCGCTTAAGAACTAGACAAGAAGAAATCAAAGAAAATGTTCAAAACATATCCCAATCTCAGCAAACTGGAGAAAATAAGTTACCAAAACCCACCAAAGAACTATTTCGTCCTTATGCTTTAGATGACAACAATACACCAAGAAAACGTAACATTTCTAGAAGATCCGAATCATCAGAAGAAGAAAATATTACATCCTACATGAATTCACCTCAAACATCACCAGTGATCTATCATCATGTTGTTCAACAGCCACAACAATCTTCACCTGTTTTAACATCATCATCTCCTGTTCAAACTTGTGCTTCACCTGCTTGGAGTCCAAATTCGTATGCCTTGCGTTTACAAAGACAACGTGCTGCTCTTTATATGCGTTATATGTCGCAATTCCAACAAAGTCCTTCATCATCCTCAGCTACAACAACACTGCCACCTCCCTCCCATTATGCTACCATGGGTTATCCTAATGTTACAGCTTCCATTTATAATAGTTATTAAGTTTTTGGATTTCGAAACTAAATCCAAAACTTTGTTAACTCTTTGTTTAAGTTGTAACGTGATATAATTATTCTTATAAAGAATAGCAGATATTTTATAGTTTTAAATATTATTTTGTAAATATAATAGAGAAGATAAACTTATTAATTTGTTTTAATAATAATATTAAAAAAAAATAAGTTTTATAATGGGTTTTTCTTAAATCTTAAGCAGAATCTTCTGCAAAAGTGGAGACAAATTTTAATTTTATGGAATTAGTCAAGATATCTGGGATAGGAGTCTTCTCCAGTCCTAAAAATTAACCACTGGTAAGGAAATATTAAAGGCTTAAAAGATCTTTACCGAGAGTCGAATCCAGAACCTCTTTGTAGCAGAATGTGAAGTTTAGCTAACTTTTCAGACCAACGGCACTCATAGTGTAAGCTAGTTAGTTTTACAGATAATTACTCTTATCAATTGGAGTTACTTAACCTATTTTTTAACAAGCATAGGTTCTGTGTGGATTTGTTGGTAGGAAGATAGATTGGTTTTGCAGTAATCATTTTCAGTAAATTGTATAGTCTAATGGCGCCCTCTAGTGGTGGTATAAGTAATTAAATTTGAAACTTTGACGCTTTAAACGCACCTAACATTTTTTAAAAATCTAATATTTATGAACATACGAAGGCGGATCAATAATTCCGTGACTTTTTGAATGAAACACAGTTTTTTTTTGCAAAAAAAAAATTATGTTTCAACATAAACTCCTTTAGAGCTCAATACACTTAGTCCAACGTTTCTCCAATTTTTGTATCCCTTCCAAAAAATAGTATTTTTCGAGGTCCATAAAATAGGCGTTTCTTGGCCATATGGGGTCGGTTTTTTTTAATTCTCGTTAAATCGGTCCAATAAGTTGACATAATATTCGCCGTTTATTGTTTTTCCCCTTTTGAAGGTAATCTATGTGGATTTTCCCGCGTGCATCCCAAAAAACTGTTGCCAACACCTTATTGGCCACGATTACGTTTATGGTCAATTGAGAGCAACGCGGCACCCATCTTGCAGACAGATTTATTAAACCCAACTGATCATTTAAAATCGAAACCACTCTGCCATATGAAATGCCTATGGCATAAACAATCTCACACACTTCTACTCTTCGATCGGCCAACACCATATCGTGGATTTTTTCGACATTTTTGGGTTTATTGACCTTAATTGGCCATCCAGCACGTTCAGCGTCATTTGTACTTGTGCGACCACAACGAAAGACAGTAAACGACTTTTTTTGCCATTGAAATCGATTTTGCAGAGTCACCATATTATTTATCAAGATTTTCCTTGGTTTGATTGACGGTTTTTTTCGCAAAAAAAAAAAATTTTAATGAGCACTCGAAACTCACTTTTTCCATTTTAAAAAAAAATCAGCGAGGTTGTATGTTATGAACAGCTGTTTAAACGCAAAGTAAATGACGGAACTTGCTCAAAATTTGACAGTAGTCTATTGACAGGTGGTACTTGATGGGAGCAGTGTTGCATTTCATATAACTACGAGGGAAGTTCGAAAAGTCACGGACTTATTGATACGCCCTCGTATAAGCAAGTCAAATTTCTATAAAAAATTTGCAAACAAATTTTTATTGTGAAAAAAAGATAACATTATGATTAACAATAAAGAGGAAGCATTCTGTTGAAAAAAAATTTGGGTAATTTTTGACATTTTCTTCAAGTTGTTATTTGCCAAAATTATATCATCCTTTGATGGTTGAGTGAAAATAGCTCATGTTTGAAGAAAAAATACTTAAACTTAGTAAGGATTAGGATATGTGAATTTGGTTGTGATACCAGTATACATCCCCAAATAAAGTTACTTAAAATTAGTACAACAACATTAAAGCGAAATTTTACAAAAACAACGTGTTGGCGAATGCGTCTCTAAAATCGCTTTCCATCGATACCACATTTACTTAAAAAATTAAAAAAACGAAAAAATTGGTAATTTTTGATTCCACTTTTTAGTCCTTAAACCTTCGAGATGGCACATAAAAAACTCGTATATCCTGAATTTTGATTCTTTCAAGATCAATTCAAAGTCAAAATTTACAAAATAGTTATGATTTTTAGAAATATGCAAAATATTACACAATCTTAACTAATTCAGTTGAGATTGGCCATTAATGTTTTAACTTAAGTACTAAATTTCTCCAAAACGGGGAGAAGTAAAACAGCAATTTATTTTTTTCTTTAGACCCTAGTCTCCAAGAAGTTTCTTCAAAAAATAATTTGCGTTTTAAGTACGTCGTGAAATTTTTTAAGTATGGCGTGAAATTTGGTATAATAGCTATTATAGTAAACAAACAGAAACAATTAGTCTGTCATCCCAAAGTGGGAGACTAAGGCGTCAGTCATCCCCATAAACATGTAAAATGTTAAGAATATCAAACTCATTTTATTGTATGCTAATACCCAATATAGTAACAACATGTCCCAAAGTGTTGTTCTAATGCGTCAGTTGACCGCACACACTTCCCAGGAGTGGTCCCTAGACGGGTGAAATGGTAGACCGACTCATTTGTCGCTTTTTTAACTGGACTTGCAGTTGTTTTAACTATCATTTTCAGTAGATTGTACTGAAAATCTATTTTGAGTGTATTTATTCCTGAAGAGTTTGGGCACTGACAGGTATTGTCATGGGAACTCTGATGTCGAGTTCGGGAAATCCTAGAAATGTGTTTTGAATTATAAGTCACTAAAATCTGTGAAAATTGAACAATATGTAGTTTTAACCCTCTATCCGGCAAGCCCGCATTTAGGCGGTGTATTTTAAATTGGCAATAAATGCTCCAAATGAGTGTTTTATAATAAGTAATTAATAAGCTATTTCGATAGAAAATCAAATTAAAAAACATCTTGTGAAGTAATTTTTTGTGGGCAGTACATGGTTTGGAAGCGTGATAGTGTTAATTTTAAAATTTCGTAAGATTTCAAAAAGTAAATATTGTGAAGTGAAAACAATTTTCAAAAATCTTAAAAACATATTAATGTTAACAGGAAACCATTGATAGTAAACACAAAGTAATATTGGAATTAGGCAGAAAGATTATATTTTGTAATAATTGCAAAGCCTTTACGTTTGATCAATATATATTTTGAAGTTAAGGTACGTTTTCGCCCAATTTCGCGTTTTTCGAAAAACGAAAACCGCCATATCTTCTTAAGTAAAAGCACAAAAAGTGTAATTTAACTGTTAACTGTAGTTATGTCTTGGTAAGATGAAGAATTTATAGCTAAACTTATTAATTTTTATGGATTACTTTTTGAAATTCGCTCTTAACCTATTTTGGCCCATATCGCATAAACTAGGAAACGAAAAAAAGTTTGGTAGAAGAACTTATTGTTTATTTTTCGTGCCGAACATGTGGATAAATTTCATTTCAAAAATGCTTAGGACGGTTTGAGGGTTAATTTAAGGATTATAACCATTTTAATCCTAAGGAAATGTGAAAAAGATGAACAGACTTATTTTTCTATGTCTTTCTTTAAATAACTTTTTTTTTTATAAATGTAATTTTGCACCAGTTTCCAGGTTTGTTTATATTTTAAAATAACTTTTTTTCTTCGGATCATCTTTAACCACAAATTTTTCTTTTGTCAAATTGTGCAATTTGTTTCTCTTAAAAGAAACAATAGCTTTATAAGAAAAGTAAGTCTTTCGAAAACTATAAAAATATTCTAAGGAATTGTGAACAATGGTTTTTACCCAAAATCCTAGTTCAACAACAAAAATATACAAAATTTCGAAAAAGAATTGCACATTACTAATATTTTGTATTTAAGCGCCAGTGGAATAATAGTTTTCAACTCAACAATTATCGAAAGGTACAATTACCATGAGTTCATTTCTTGGAAAGAAACATTTGTAAAAACACAAACATTCGATCACAAAGGTGTTTTTCTTGTAAATTTGCAAATTGTTATTTTATAACTTCAGGGAAAGATGCACAAGGTAGAGAGATAGATCCTTTAAAAGGTTAACTAACAGCCATGTAAAAAGGTAAATGGCACATTTAAGGGAATTCCCTTTCTTTAACATCAGGCTAAATATAGAAAGGTATTAACATTAATCCTAAGAAATTAATGAATAAGGGACGGACGGACGGATGAATGGATTTTATATTGATTGTTTAAAAGATAACAGAGTAAAAAACAAAAAACAAAAAAAAATGGTAGTAGTTTATTTAAATAGGATCAAACAATTTTTCAAACGAAAAAAAAACAATTATTGATTTCATGTTTATTTTCAATTTATTGTTTCAAAATTGTTTAAATACAAAATTTATTTAATTTACTATGTATGTATATGCATGAAATTTATACAAAATCTATTTTATTACACCGTGCAACAGTCATTTTTACACATGGACAAATCAATATATGTACATATACGTGAAACGTATAATATATACGCGTTTTCAGTTTTTCGCCATCACATCAAAATTAATTTTAAAAGGACTTTAATAAAGTTTAAATTTTTCAAACAAATGATATGATATGGTATGATATGATATAAATATTGATAGCAAATGAAAGGTGATAACCTCTACTTTAAAAAAAAAAAAAAAAATTGATTATAATTTTCCAGGATCAAAAATTTAAAAAATGTCCTTTGAACATTTTTAATCCTAAATGAATTTTGGTAAATTTGTCCAAATTTGTCCAAATTGAATAGTCTTAAAAGTACTGAAAAATATACATAACTTTCATAAATATGACTTTTTTTAAGTTTTACCAAAACTTTGAAATCGAACATTTTCCATAGGAAGTTTCTACCTTTTACTACAAATGAACCTAATGAACTTCGGATATGTTATAGGGAATAAAAATTTAAGGGACCCGTATTTTTTTAGCTGTCCAATCTCATCTTAAGGGTTTACTAAGTGGGGTCAACATTTTATTTCGTTGTATTTAAAGTAACTATAGACATATTTGGTCTCAAATGAAAGGTTTTTTGAAGTTATTTTCACTGGTGTACAAAATATGCCTAAATACTTTAAAGTATTTTTGTTATTTAAAAATATGTGTTTTGAGTAACATTAAATTTGGCATTTAATAAAGGAATTGTATATGAATTAAACTAAAAATGCATATTAATGCCTATTTATTTTAATCGAATAGTTGTCTGAGGTATTTCCGATATTCGAAATCGTTAGGTTTTTATGCTACATTTTCCGAACAGCATTTTTACCCTATATTTCAAATAATTTAAAAATATGGGAACTCTATGTCCACTATATAGGCAATTGGGTGGGGTAACAAAATGTTTGTTTTCTTGAGTACTATAACCCTGTGTACAAATAAATATGGGTTTCGTAAATTAAAGACATGTTTTCATACAAAAACAAATCGATTTTTAATCAATTCTTTGCTCCTTTGCAACATATCTAAAGTTCATTAAAATCTGCGAGCTCGCAGATTTTAAATAAAGTTAGGAAACACTTTAGATGTGATAATAAATTTGTAATAAAACCCCTATAAAGATGTAAAAACTGTTTTTGTGCAAAAAAAAGCATTTTTGAGGTGAAAAACAATTTCTGTGTGTAAAAAAAAGGAGCATAGAGGTGAATTTGTACTGAAATACAACCAAAGCGATAAACCAAAGCGTGAAAAGCCAAAAACAGTGCGTACACCCGAGAATATTGCTGCTGTGGCAGAAAGTGTGTGTGAAGCGCCATCAACATCAATTCACCGTCGTTCTCAACAATTGAACATTTCGGAGACATCATTGAGACGAATTTTGCATAAAGACCTTGGTATGACGCCATACAAAGTCCAATTGGTTCAGGAGTTGAAGCCAACTGACCATCCAATGCGTTTTCGCTTCGCTAAGTGGGCCTGCGATCGACTTACAGAAGATGCCGATTTTGCCAAAAAAAAACATCTTTTCAGATGAAGCTCATTTTGATCTTGGCGGGTATGTAAACAAGCAAAATTGTCGCATTTGGGGCACAGAAAACCCGCACGCATACATTGAAAAGCCGATACACCCAAAACGAGTCACTGTTTGGTGCGGATTTTGGTCCAGAGGCATAATTGGGCCGATAATGTGCTTAAAAATTGGACCGATCGTGTAGGCTACTGCATGGCCAGCCGAGGCAGCCATTTGAATGAAATTATTTTCCATTATTGACCGGAAGGATTGTACTTTCAAATAAAAAAAATCTATTTGGCGGACCCTTTATGTACATCGGAATTTCATATGTCAGAGACTGAAGCGTAATCTAAATAAGTGAAAATAATACAAAAATAAGTACAAATTTAATTACATAAGCACTGATTTTTAAAAAGCTTTCAATATCTATTCATTGTTGAAAGAATATTTTTTAAATTATTTTTTTTTTTTACATTATAAACTATTTCATAAACACAAAAACCACTTATTAAGTTCTTAAATTCAGGAAAAAATCTTTCTTTAAAAAAAAAAAAAAAAAAAAAAAAATAGTGCGCGCCGGTAGGCTAGTTGGTAGCGTGCTGGCTTATCTGTGCGGCGGTCGTGGGTTCGATTCTCACCAGAGGCACTGGTCTATTTTCGCTACAACGCGCCGAAGGCCATAGTAGCTAGTGCTCGGTTAGGGGAATAGTATATAATTTGTAATTCTATGATTATTAATTAATAAAAAAAAAAAAAAAATACTTGAATATTTTTTATAGCTTTATTTTTATTAGTTTTTAATAAAATAATTTTGCATAAATGTTTCTAAATATTTTCCACTTGTGTATTTTCTACTGACAAAATTTAAAAAAAAATACGCAAATATTAAAACGCAAACAACGCATTACAGCGACCTTTGCTAGTTTTGATTATCAAAATAATATTTTAGACTTTAGAAAATCCGGAAAAAAACTTAACAATTTAGTATTTCATCAAGTCAAAATATTAAAATGTTTAACTAAAATCTCAATTTGAGCTAAAAATTTGTTTAAAACTTGCAAAGTTGGATTACTAACGGCTTTACTAATTTTTTTACTAACTTTTTTCTATGAGTGTAGTTTTTCGAACATATCGATTTTTCTCATGTGTAAGAAAAGAATTTTAAATTTGTAGCAGGGTATTATTTTTGTAGGAAACTCTTTGTAATTAGGATAGTAACCTAAGCTTACGTCGTATTTTTAATGATCAATAATTGAGCAGTTCATGCGAATAAAGACGAATAGACCATTTGTAGAATTTTACAGGGGACAATAAAAACGCAGGAAACGGTTAAAAAATAATATTTTTGTCAACTTTTTGGTATTAGCTTAAAGATTTAAGTCACATCTACCTATATACAAAATTTTAGTAAGGTATTCGAAAGAGAACTTGCCAAAATTTGGACTTCAATTTTTGCTTAAATGGAAAAAGGGTGAATATCCAAAAAAAATGTATTGAAATTTGAATAAAAATGTGTTATTTTGCAGCAGATTTTGACTACATTTTCATGAGACTTGCAAAACTTGACGAACTACGGTTGGTATTTGTTTGTAACACTTTAAGGACAATTAAGTACAATTTCAAATTTTATCTAATATCAATTTTAAACTCGCAGCTAAATAATTTTTATATAATATTTTGTTAAGGATGGATATTCGCCCCTTTTTGCTTTTCACACTTTAAAGTCTTATAACTCAAGAACGGTGAAATTTTTTGCCAATATAATAAGTGTGGTTTGTTCCTCGTAATGTTCTTTTAACACATTGTTACCGAAAGTAAAATTTTTATATGTTTTTGTGTTGTATTTAATCAAAATTGTGCGTTAGTTCACTCCCAATTTAAACAAAAATATAAAAATATACGAATTATTGCACTTTCAAAGTCATTTTTTTAGCCTTAAAAGTCAAAATTTCCCCAAAATTTCTGCATAGGATTGTAGGGCTCTGCTAATAAAATGCATTTATGCAAAAAAAACGTGTTTGCGAAAAAGTGGTCTATTCGTCCTTATTCGCATGAACTGTTCAATTGTAGAGCAATAATTATATCTTCTTACAATTACACTAAGAGAATTATCTTAACGATATTACTGAATTTTTGCATAAAAACCAAGAGGTTGCAATGGAACTCGGCCATTAAAACTTTTTATTAAGGGGGGACATTACATTCGCGGCAGAGAAAACAGACCTTTTTTAAAAATTCATAACTCAGTCAAAAACAAACATTTTCCAAAGTTTTTATTATTGTAGAGAATTGAACAAATTACAAGAAAAAAATTCAAAAAAAATATATTTTTCACTCCAACATGGCGGCAGAGAAAAAAAAACGGGGCCTCGTGGTTGCAGCGCTGGGAGTCGCAAAAAATTGTCCGATCTGGAAAAAAAATTACTTTTTAAATCTTAACAAAATTGGTTATCGTATGACTCGAGCTTTTTTTTAAAATTTTTTTTTCAATTTTTGGTGATGTTTTTAAATTTAAAAGTTGACTTTAAAAATTCATAAAAAATCGAAAAAAATTAAAAGAAAAGCTCGTGTCATACAATAGCGAATCAAGTTTAAAAAAATACAAAAAAAAAAATCGTCAAAAAATGAAACCGCTAGTGCCACAACCAGTACGAAAAACATGGTTTCGAGATAAACGCGTTCAAAGTTTGTGAACAAAGACAAAAATGCGCTCTCACTAATCCGGCTGTAACTTTTGAACCCGTAGGAATTTTTCTATGAAATTTTTTTTTCTTAGAATCTTAAGAATATTTACTAAAATACAAAATTATAAAAAAAAGTCGATTTCAAACAACGGCCAATGTCATGTCCCCCCTTAAACTAATTCAAACTTTAATAAACTTTTATAAAGAATTTACTTTTGTTGAATACAAATTTTCATAAACATTTTAAAATAACACAAAATGTAGTTATTTGTAACTGTTAAAAAACAACTAAAAATGCAGTAAAAACAACTACCACATTTATATATGACGAGTTTAAAAAATTTTCGATACTCTGAGGCAAAATATTTAAAAAAAAAAAAATTGAATGACATGACATGAATAACTCATACATCATCCGATGCTTAATCCATCCGCGTTAGCCATTTATTTCGCTTTGATAATCGTTTATACTACCATTGTAGTTGTTTTATCAATAGTTAAAAATACAGTCATCGCCTTTTTGACTACATGTGTAGTCATTTTAACTGTAATTTTAAGTCATTTCTACCTTCTTAATTTCCTGAGTTGGTGAAAATTAAATCGCTTGATCTAGCCGAAAATAGCTTAAGTGGCAAATTTGTATAACTTTAGCAACGTTTGGCATTTTTACAAATTTTTATTGTAATTGAAAGGAAAAAATATATTTTTCTTTAAGAAATAAAGTAACTGTTAGAAAACAGTAGTTAATAGTTTACATTTATTTAAAAATGTTTTGAGTAAAATATTTTTACGACATTGTTTGTTTTTTTTTTCAAATTAAAAAATTTTTATTTATTTTGTAAATTTATTCAAATTACATTGTTTTCTGAATATAAAAACATTTTATTTCATATTTTCGTCAATAAAATCATTTAATAAATATTAATTTTTTTTTAAAAAACTGTACAAATTATATACAATTTTAAAAATATAAGCTTAAAATTATTTTTTCTTAAAACTTTTTCTTTTTATACACAATTAAAAAAATATATCACTGGCAAAAGTTAACAAAATAAAATTTTAATTTATCACACTTATTGGTAAAGCAAATCAGCTGACACTTTACTTCCATTTAGACTACTGATCCATAAGATTATATAAATTGAGATTAGATTGCCTTTTTAACATTTCACCCATACGTAAAGCAGCTTGCTGTGTTTGCAAGATTAATGCAAAAGTTTGTGCATTAAATTGATAATGATGTAAACGAGGTATGTAAGCAGGATTTATGGGGGTTATAAAATGTGAGGGAGTACAGACCGGTGATATAATGGGTGAAGGAGCAAATCTTTTAAATTCCATTGGATGAGATGAGGAGGATGATTGATATAGTTGTTCACCATCTTGAATTTCGTGATGTTTTCTCTTTCTAGGAGTATCATCATCCAAAGCATAGGGTCGAAATATATCACCAGGCGATCTTTTAGTAGATTTACTTTGTTGTTCCGTTATAACGGTTGTTGCTGCTGGATATAGTGGTTTCTTGAAAATTTCCTTTGTTTCTGGGTTTTCAACCGCCATACGCGTTCCAAATTTTTTATGAGCATATCTTGCTTGTTCCTGTTGTTTTCCTTGAAATTTTTTGTGAGTGTATTTGAAGGGTGTTTGTGGTATTTCCATAACTTGGGCTTTAGCCATTTTTTTATTAATAATGTTGTGAAAAAAAATTTAATTCACCAGATATTTAGCGCTTTTTTCGTTTAATACTGATCTTTACTCACTGATGTCTTAAATGAATCTGTTGCGTTTTCCAGATCATCATTGATTTTATATACAAAAATCACCCTTTTGTCTTCGCTTGATGATGTTGATGGCAACTGCCCTACCAAAGAACAGGTAAAAGGTTCTGGCCATACATGAGCATAACGTCATAAATAAATTGTCATTAACCGTAACATTAATGACACCTTTTGCCCGGTGTGCGCTTGTGCACAGGTTCTATCTTATTGTTGCCTAGAACTCTAGATTCTGAAAATAAGAATGTTTTCGATTATATTGAAAAATTCTTGTTTTTCTTCTTCTACCTTTGTTTAAAAAAAAAAAAAGATCATAAAAATCGTTTGGGAGAATCATAAAAAAGGGATTTTCTTTAACACGAAATATGTCATCTTGTCATGTTTTTCTCAATCATTTTTCGGTTACCTGCTGTTTGTTAGAAACTCACCCTATTGTTGTGAAGTGTGTTTTTGTTCAAAAATTACTTTACTTTAAATGGAAACTCATAATTTTTATTTGAAAATTTTACATTTACCTTTACTCTACATTGTCTGTCCGTCCACTACCTGATGCAAAGGTAGAAAAGGTATACAAATTTCTAGGATTACAATGAAAAACAATTAATTTTTCATTTAGTTCAAAAGGTTTTGTTGTTAATCTGACTTCAAAAAAAAAGATACATTTTAGTTTTCCTTTTTTAAAAATATTGTATTGTAATTAAAGCGGAAAATTTGTATTCATTAAAAATTCTTAAGACTGTATTATGGAAAAATGGCAATTAAATCGTATGAACATAGATAAGGCTCTATCAAATATCACAAAAGTAAAATATTTACATATTTCCCCTTATTAATAAGCCGTTTGGTTATTATCCCTTTATAGTCGTTTAAATTTAGTATTCATTGTTAAAGTTTCAAATACACTAGAGCCCTGACTTGCGTCGTCCCGATTTGCGTCGGTTCGATTTGCGTCGCTTTTTAAAAACAGGAAAAATTCGATTTGCGTCATTGCAATTTCAAGTTGCGTCGGACCGAGTTGCGTCGTTTTGACCCCGATTTGCGTCGGTTCGATTTGCATCGTTTTGATTTCGATTTGCGTCGTTTTGTTTCCGATTTGCGTCGTTTTGTTTCCGATTTGCGTCGTTTTGATTTCGATTTGCGTCGCTAAAATCGGTTAGCGACCGGCATTTGTAGTGCCTGAATTAGCATCTTTTCTGTCTTTTAACATTTTTATAACTTATGGCAACACTGATCGTCACCTGTACGTTAAGAAGTTTTCAAATTGCGTGAAATAAGGGGAATTCCATTTTCTTTGTTATATAAGTGGTGCTAAGAACAACTGTCTGGTTATGGTAAGAATTAAGTGTGTGATTCGCGAAAATACCTTAAGGACGTAAAAAATGAGTCAAAGTAAAAGAAAAGTAATAAGAGAAAAGGTTGTTAATATAGGAAGAGCTCTTGGACTAGCACCTACAACAGTAAGAACAATTTGCAACAGAGACAGTGATAAAATAAATCAATTAGCTGAAATTGTCACAACACTCCAATCTAAACAAGATACTATAGCAAGAAATCCCGTATTGGTTAAGATGGAGTCCCTTCTTTCAATTTGGATACATGGTCAAAATAAGCGAAGAACGCCACTGAGCAAGGACGTAATAAAAAATAAAGCTCTTTCTATATACTCCGACCTTAAGAAAAATAATACATCTAGTAGTAACGGAAATTCTGATGATTTCGAAGCCAGCAACGGTTGGTTTAACCGCTTTAAAACACGGGCAAATTTACATAATGTGCCATTAAAAGGAGTCAGCCAGTGCAGATTCAGTAGCTTCAGAAAAGTTTAAGCTTGAGCTGAAAGCTGAAAGGAGGGTATTCTGCTAAGTAGATTTTGAATGCGGACGAAACAGGTCTTTTTTCTTAATTTATTGTTTTGTTATTTCTTTATAATAATTATAAACATTTGTTGAAGTACTTTTTTTTATCAAAAATACAAAATTTTTTGCTTTGTTTTGAATATTTTCCCCAATAAATTAGATTTCGGCGCATTTATATAGAAAAAGGTGATTCGATTTGCGTCGCGTTTGTCCGGTCCCCATTAACGACGCAAGTCGGGGCTCTAGTGTATTTTAAAACTTTTGTCAATTGTTTAATCCTTTAAGATTTAAGGGTATTCCAGATTTTTATAATAAATAACCAAGATTTTATTTGATCCAATTGACTAACCTTTTAAATTCTTCAGATTTTAGATATAATTTTGTTTTTAATTGACTAATTTGATTTTAATTAAATCTATTAAATGTATTTACTCAAATTAAAAATTTTCAATAAACACTCTTTTTTCATAATTTTAATTATTTTACTCAGAGGGCGAAGCTGAGCTAAAATTTTCGGCGGCGGCGGCTAAGCAAAAATAACTCGGCGGCGGCTTAAAGCCGGCTTGTAGCCGATTGTTTTTAGAAATATTTGAAAAAATTAAATTGATTTATTTATTTAAAAAAAAGAGATTAAAAAAAGTAAAAGTAATTCATTGCTACACTAGCATTTTAATTAAGTTTGTAAGTTTTTGATTATTTTGATAAAAACGGTTCTACGTCTTTCATGTTATCATGCACGAGAATAGCTGTTTTTTTATTGTTGCAGGATAGAGAGTCCACTTCTTTTTTCGTTAACGCAATTCCCAGCAAAAGAAAAAGCTTGTTCTGAAGATGCTGACGTGGCTGGAATCCCAAAACATAAATTGGCCAGTTTTGCAACATTAACAAAATGCTAAAAAGAATAATCTGTTTTTCAAAAAAACATGCTGCCACAGTAACGCAAATTCCAACTTCTGTAAACAATCATAAATATACTCAGTAAAACTAAACAATTTTGATTTATATTTTAGAATTGCCTTGCCGCAAAATATAGATCAAAAGATTTAATAGTAATCTACTTAGCTAAAAGTAATCTATAATCTTAGCTATCAATGTCGGCTAAGAACTTTAGCCGATGAAAGCCGCATGCTTCGGCGGCGGCTAATGCAAGTAAGAATTATACGGCGGCGGCTGTGCGCCGACTTACAGCCGGTCAACTTCGCCCTCTGATTTTGCTATAAAACTGTTTATTTTTAAACATCACTTTTCTTTTTATTCATATTCTTAAAAAAAAAAAAAACAGTAATCGGTTACTGATCTTGGATCTTCATTGTAATCTCCAAAATCGATAAATCACTACACTCAAAATAATAAGCCAGTGAAAAAGCTGAAGAATTATTTTTAAATATTTTGAACAAATTTGTGTTATAAAATATTTTTTCAAACACAAAGATCCAATTAACAAAATACTAAAATGCTTACACTAATAGAATAAAAATTAGTAAAAATGTTTGCTAAAACTGCTAAAAATTTGTTTAAAATGACGTTGTATGAAAAACTGCTGAATTGCTAAATATTAGTAAGATAGGAATAGCAAAAAAAAATCTGTTAAATTAAGAAAACTTTAATTATATTTGAGCTAACTTTTAGTAAATTGAAATGTGCAAATTAATCTGCTAAAATCAGAAAAAAACTATTAAATATTAGTAGACAAAAAACGACAAGAACAAATGTGAAATTTTTTAAAGTATTTTTTAGATTTTTTACGATATTTTACGAACAAATATATTTATTTCGTAATATAAAAGAAGTTTTCGTATATATTACGAAAAAAGTAGATACGAACGATTTCGTAAGATTCGTAAAAAAATAAAAGTCCTCACTAAATTTATTTTCGTAAAATAAACGAAACTTTCTTGTATTTTACGAATGAAGTAGCTACGAAAGTTTTTTTCGTAAAATGTTGCATGGATTATTTTCGGTGTATAAGATTTTTATTTTTTGGAATTGCCAATTTTATATGAAAAATTTTTAAAATGTATAATTTTCTCAAGTTTTTAAATTTCTACAGAAATAAATTGTTTTTCCGAGTTACTTGAGAAAATTATACATTTTAAAAATTTTTCATATAAAATTGGCAATTCCAAAAAATAAAAATCTTATACATCGAAATATCATTTTAATTTTTTTTTTTATTTGGAATTCGGAGTTGCCAACTTCCTTTAAAACCATCCCAATTATCAATTTTTATAACGTTGCAATATTTTTTAGTAACGTTTTTTATATATTCGGAGTTGGCAATTTTTTTTTTTTTTAATAAAAATAATTTTCTTGTTTTTAAGTTTTAAATATTTATTTTTATTAGACGAATAGTTTTTAAATACTAATTTACATATTCGAATTAAAATAAAAAATACTACTATGTATTAAAACAATAGGTTTTCCATAAGGGGAAACGTAAAAAGTATTGAAAAGCAATGAATGAATGTAAATGAATGTAATTTCCAAGAGATTCTAACGAATAACATAAACCTTTTTTTTTTAATTTAACAAACCAAATTAAAGACAAACTTAAAAAAACACAGAATTTTTAAATATAAATAATAATGAACAGAAAACAAAAGTATAGAAAACATTTATAAAAAGAAATAATAAAGACAAGTTAAAATTTAAAATAACTTTGCTTATTTCTGCAACTGATATTTACCAATCAGATATTGTTATTATGGAAATTATTAGAGATTTTTAAAAATGTATATAAAAACCCCAATACATATTCTTTTGTTAAAATTCTTAATTTACAATTTTAAAAATAATGTAATAGGACAATGATCACTACCCATACATTGAGAACGTATACAATTATCGACAACACGTTTTATAAAACGTTCCGATACAATGAAATAATCCAAACGCCAACCGACATTACGTGATCTAGCATTACCCATATAAGTCCAAAAAGTATAGGCTCCTTTACGTTCGGGATATAAATGTCTAAAAGTGTCAACATAGCCCAGAGACAATAATTCCGACATTTTATCTCTTTCTTCCTTGGTAAAACCAGCATTACGTGTATTGGTTTTAGGGTTTGCCAAATCATGTTCTTGATGTGATACATTCATATCACCACATATGACAACGGGCTTGCGAGCATTTAGATTTTGTATGAATTCTTGAAATAATTTTTCCCATTTCATGCGTGATTCTAAATTTACCAATTTTCTACCCGAATTGGGTACATAAACATTAACTAAAAAGAATTTTTCATATTCAGCTGTAATAATACGACCAGTTTCATCAAATTCTTTATGGCCAATACCATATTCAACATGTATGGGCATTATTTTGGAATAAATAGCTACCCCAGCATAACCACCCGGCATACACAACCAATAGGGATGATAACCGGGTATACGTTGGACTTCATCTGGTAATTGATCGGTAGTGCACTTGATTTCTTGCATACAAAATATATCGGGTTGTTCATATTCCAAATATTTTAATCCCTCCTTCTTAAGCCATGATCTTAAACCTGCTACATTCCAGCTGGAAATTTTTAAATTAAATCTGGAGTCTTTAGCTGTGTGTCCCTCTGGCAGGGGAGTCAAATCAAAGTCTGACTTATTGTATTTAGTTGTTGTTGCATTTAGAGGAGCTGAGTCAGTTTTCTTTTTCGATTTTTTAGCTGTAAAACAGGAAAATAAGAGATTTTTCAGTTGCGTGCCGCACGACGTCTTATCTAACTTACGTTTAGAAGCATCTGCTTCGTCATTGTCATCTAAATCCTCTACGTTGTCCAATTTAACATCATCTTCAGCCGTTTTTTGTTCGCTAGTTGACGGTGCGGCACGTTTACGTCCACCACGTGCTGTTGTTGGTTTCTTTTCTGCTTTTTTATTAGATGTTTTAGTTTCTGGAACATTTGGGAAAAGGGTTTAAATGAAAATTAGCTTTTAAAGATTTAAAGGACTTATGATACACTTTATTAAATTAAATATTTTTAAAAGTTCTTCATATGAAACAAGTAAAAAGTAAAGGGTCCGCCATCTAACTTTTTTTTCAACTAGTGCTTATTTCGTGAATGGTAACACTTAGCTCATGTCTGATTTGACAGATAATTAGTTTTATCCTTCCGCTGAACGAATATGGTTGTGTATACGCTTGAACAACGCCGGGAAATGTTGCGACATTACTTTGAAAATCTTGGTAATGTTGCAGAATGTGCGCCCTGTTTTTGAAGATCGCATTATCAGCCGCAGAGCTGATGTCGTTTGGCCACCTCGGAGCCGCGATTTGACACCGTTGGATTATTATTTGTGGGGTGCCGTCAAAGAAAAGTGTTACGCCAACAAGCCAGAGACAATTGACGCTTTATAAAACAATATTCGTGAAGCCATTGGTGAAATACAGCTGCACACAATCGATAATGTGCTTAAAAATTGGACCGATCGTGAAGGCTACTGCACGGCCAGCCGAGGCAGCCATTTGAATGAAATTATTTTCCCTTATTAACCGGAAGGATTGTACTTTCAAATAAAAAAAGAAATTTGAGAAAATATTCAGTAGTTTTTTTATATAGCATTTTCAAAAAAAAAAAATGTTATTTGGCGGACCCTTTATATAAAAATTGGCAACTCGGAACCAAAAAATTAAACTAAATTAAAAAGTTATACCAAATTTACACAGAAAAGTTATTCAAGTAAAAAGTGGAGTAATTGCTTAACTAAGCACTAAACAGTCGATTAAATCATTTTTTATATTTTTGATTATCAGTTTTTATCTGGCTACTTTTTTATTTCTAACCTGTATTCATAATAATTGCGTTCAACGCTTTGTTTTGATAAAACTACGATTGGCAACACTAAAAAGCATACATACAAAGTCAGATAAAACTTGACGTTAACACGATGCGTCAAAAATATTTTTTGTTTTGCATATTTTCCGTGTTTATCTTCCCAGCAAAAACCTTCATTGGTTATATAATGAAAATAATTATCTCATCACATTATAATTCGGCGTCAGCCATAGTTGTTTGAGGAAGTCGTTTTTATAAGCAGTCATGCTTGCCTGTGACAACTTATTTAACTGCAAATGAATGTCTTTTTTTAAGTACTTATTTTTTAATTAATGATAAGTATAAGGGTAAGCCTTATTTTTTACAAACTTGTAACCACATATTTTTTAGTTGATTATGAGCATACGAATAAGTAATTATTTTGGTTACCACTTATTTTTAATTTTTTTGTAATGCAGCGGGTAAGCGAGAATACAAGTGCGATTTTTCACGAAGCAAATATGTAAAACTACTTACAAAAACGACCAGTCGAACAAAAATAATGAGTTTTGACACAGAATTATATGCAGTTGGCGCAAATTCTACTGGTTATTTATATACTGGTAAAGACAGTACATTACTGAGATTTTTCTGGGCTATACCTAATTTACACAGAAAAGTTAATCCAATAAAAAGTCTAAAAATCTATCAAGTATTTTTTAATTTTTTTTTTTTTGGTTAACAATTAATGCTGCGTTCAGACTGAGAAGTAACTCTAGTTAAAAGTTTGATTAACTGTTTTATTTTAGTGCAAACATATCGCTCATTTGCTGCAAGAACGGCATAACAAAATTTTCGATTTTGAAATAAATGCGTTTTAAGTGTTCAATTGACTATAGCTCTGAAGAAAAATGAATAAATGTTAACATTTTGATATCATCTTGTAAATCAACTTATATTTAATATATCCGTATAGAAAAAAGTAGAGTAAAATTTTTTTAATAATTGTTTTTAGATGGAAAATTGTTTATACTTTGAGTTATGACGTTATTGCTGCTAAAGTTCATTGATAGTAGTGTAGTAAACTAAAATGTGTCGTTCTTAATGCGAATTATAGCTAGTTATAATCAGATGATTTTTTTCAACAAAACAGTCACAACACAAAATATGCCAGTATATAAGAATTTTTACTACATAAAACACATTTTACCTTTCCACTTATAAAGGCACAACGTAAATTATGTCGCACTTTCCGAAAACAAAAACCTTAACGAATGTGGCGTAACTAACGATGTGTCGTTGTTGTGAATAAAAGAAGAGCGAAACATAGGAATAGAAATAACGGCATATACTCGTCTCACACGTTCTGTATACAAGATATCAAAATGAGTATTTTACACAAGATAGAACATGATATTGCCAATATTTCTGTATTATTAACTCCAAAATCGCGAATTTCGATTTATGCCGTTCTTGCAGCAAATGAGCGATATGTCGTACAGTCCAAATGGCCTGTAATCCAACTTTTCATATGCTTACTATTTCTAAACAACTCTATGTAATTCGATTCGAAGAGAAATTCGATTCGAACAGAATTTTCACTTTAATTTAATTTATTTCAAAAAACCAACCGAGCCCTTCGGGCCATATATAGTTGGTAGACCAACATTAACAATCAACTTCATTATGTCACTTAAAACTATAAAACCTTAAATATTCTATTTTCTAACAATATAAAACAGTTTGTATATAGCAAGTTTAACTTACAAAAATTTAAGAAAAAAGTTTAAAAGAATTATTAAAGAATAAAGAAAATGGCATAAACTCACATGACAAAAAGTATTGCAGTTTAGAGAATTTTGAAAATTTTTGAAAATTTTTGCACATCAAATATCATTTACAGAAGCATATTCTACAAGTTTACATTTGAATGTTTTTAAAAATAGATCAAAAAATCTAAGTGGTAAGGGTAAATGGTTCCAACACTTAGCTACACGAACATGAAATGATCGTTCATGAATAATATAATTTCTAATGGAATATAAAAGTTGAGGGTTTCTTTCAGTGTTCAAGAGTATAAAATGTCTATGTACATATTCAGGGCAATTAGAGAGCATGACTTTATGATATAATAAAAGTTATCGAATTCGAACAAAATTATTAAAATTGCATCCCAAAAAATCAGAAATATGCCTCGAAACATGATCATATGGCTTCAATTTGTAAACAAAACGTATTATTTTATTAAACAGTAAATTACATTTATTGAAGTCATCGACACTACACCCAGAAAAAACTTCAATACAGTATAATAAGTTGGACAATAATAATGAATGTGCTATGCGTTTTCTAATAGAAAGTGGCAAAAAAAAGATTTAGGGCATATAATCTACGCAGGGTAAAATTTATTTTGGAACTTAACCAGGTTATATGTCGACCGAATTCTAGATTGTTATCTATTAAAACACCTAGACATCTGATAACTTTAACGAATTCAATAAGCTCGCCATTAATCGTAATAGATACATCCACTTCAGAGTTATGTGTTTTAAAAAGCATAGCTTTTGTCTTGGTAGAGTTTATATTCCAATTACAATTTAACATCCAGGCAGAAATATTAGATAAAAGCAAATTTATGTCATATTCGAAAACATCAATGAGCTGAAGATGGCCCGAAAAAAGAAGTTGTCCGCAAAGACAAAAGCATCACATTCAAAACCATGAAGTACGTTAAAAAAGTCGTTCATATATAACATAAATAGTAAAGGCCCTATAACTGAGCCCTTTTGAAAATAAAATAATAAAAAGTACTTTTTAATGGGTAAAAATTTTGAAAACGTGTAGACAATGATCTAGTAAATGCGTACAAATGTTTTAATATTTCCGAATTCGAACAAAATTTTTCGAATGGAATTTCATAATAAAAAAAAACATAAAAGATGACAAAGTTAATATTTTACGTTTAACTGTGAAAAAATGCATATATAAAAGAGAAAGATTTAAAAGTTTGATAAACGTTAATCAAGTGGATTAATTTCACTTATGTAAACTCCCAATAAACTTCATTGGTAGCTCGGGAAGTAATTGAAAAAATTTGCAACTCATAATATGATAAATTTATTTTAGATAAGTATAATAGAAAATTTAGATTCACTTTCAAAAGGTTACTCGTTCAATTAATGAGAATAGAGGAACATTTAATTTTATAATACACATAAAAACTTCTAAATTTTAAGAAAAAGTTCTTAAAATTGACATATTATGGGTAAACAACTTTTAATATATATATATATATATATATATATATATATATATATATATATATATTTTTTTTTTTTTTTGTTTATTTAGGCCCGATTACTGAATGCCCAGTAAAATTTAAAAAAAAGTTAAATTGAAAATGTATATTGAAAACAACAACAAATATGTCAGCGCCAGATAGTAGCTAACTGAGCATTCAGTAATTGGGTCTTGGTTTACAGTAAATTTTATAAAGTTTTTTTAGTTACCAATTGTATTTACATTTTAAACTTATCAGAGTTGCCAATTTCTATCAAAAATTTTTAAAATTTTATTAATATTATACGGCATTCAGACTAGATGGCAAAACACGTGTTTGCCAAAACGAGTGGAAAAGAATAAAAACAGTTAGAATAGAATTAAGAGCTTAACTACGTGTTTTGGCAAAACACGTGTTTTGCTATATAGTGTGAATGTTTCAAATTTTTTTAAATTTTAAGTCCAAAATATTCTAATATAATTTTTATTTTCTGAGTAACCCTTTTTTTTAAATACTTCGTCACCTAAAATGCAAAAGGGCTTAACAACACTTTTATTGTTTTACATTAGAAGCAAAAAACGTTGTAGAATTAAAAATATTTTAGATTTAAGGTACATATCGCTCATTTACTGCAAGACTGACATAACTCAAAAAACACGATTTTGCAGAAAACGAGCTTATTAAAGTTTTCAATCCATATCTGCCTCGCTCTCGACCCTTTCTCTATCTATTTGGTCACGTTTTTTATAAATAGTGGGTTTTAATGTATTTTTCTCTTGGTTGGTTGGTTGGTTGGTTTAAGTGGCAGCTCACGCTACTCGTGAGCATCAAGTAGAGTCAAAAAGCGACTCCGTTTTGAAGAGACCACACTACCCGTAAGGAACTAGTATCCGGAGTACTAGACCCACCCCGTTCGGTTAAGACAACGTATGAGATCACCGAATCCCACACGTGATATTACCGAGAGGTCGTCCAGTATATGGTCACCCAAGATCCGGAGTCGAATATTCTGCAGCGCCGGACAATCGCAGAGAAGATCCTCCACAGTCTCCTCCTCGCCCGGTATGCCGCAGCTGCGACAATGCGAACCGCGTACAATCCCAAGTCTAATGCCATGCCTACCAATCAGCCAGTGACCGGTCAGAACAGCCGTCAGCCTCGAGACATCCCTCCTGCTCCTGCCCAGGAGAGAGTTTGTACTCCCTAGGTCGTAGTTGGGCCACGTAAGTCTCGCGGTCCTACAGGTATCCAAATTATGCCACCTGTCCCCCGCCCTGCGAAAATAGTGCCGGAAAATTTCCTACTTAACAGTCCCCAGCGGTGCAGCGACTGACACCGATGTAGAGACGTTTAACGCAGATCCTGCCCTTTCATTACCGTAGAGGTCTCTGTGGCCGGGGACCCAAACTAGAGTAACTTGGGATAGACAGCTTAGCCTGGACAGTTCCTCCCTGCACTGACCAACGAGAGCAGAGGATGTGACGAACGAGCTCAGGGACATTAAAGCCGCTTGGCTATAGGCGAAGATGCCCACTGTCCCTCGAGCCCCCTTTCAGACAGGAGTCTGCAGGCTTCCCTGATAGCCAGAATTTCAGCCTGGAAAACAGTAGCATGATCAGGTAGCCTGAAAGAACACCGCAAGTTACACTCACCCGAGAAGACCTTGGAGCCTATTTTACTCTTAGTGAGAATTGTGCGCGAATTCGCTAATTATCGAGAGACCCGAGGTTAGCACAGTCTCCCTCTTTGCACCCACTTAAAAGAAAAAATATATATTATCCTATATCTGGAAAAGTATATATGATATTAATATGAAATTTTTACACAATATAAAGCATACATAAATCTGCATCATTAACTCAAAAAATCACATTTTTTCTGACTTATGACATTCTTGAAGTAAATGAGCGATAGTATGTCATTATCTTGCTTAAAACACGACTATAGGACTTATAGATTAAAAATTTGTATTTTTTTGTTAATATTCTTCGTGTTATGATTGTTACGCCTTTTTTAATTAGTTCGTTATAAAAAAAAAAAAGTTCGCTATAAACGGTGTTCGAGATAAACGTATTACTGTGTATGAAATATGTAAGTAAATGCGTTGGGACCAGAAAAATCGTTCGTTATAAAAAATGTTCGTTATAACCGATGGTCGTTTTAAGCGTATTCTACTGTATCTACATTTTAATTCAAAATTTAAAAAAATATCAAAGTAATGTAATGTTAAATTATATAAGTTTTTCAATTAGTTTTCATTTCCTCACTATTTATTTTTTCCTTCTCGTACCACATAATTCGTCATCAGACTTTGTCAGAGTCTAAAACTTTTTTTTTTACTATGTAAACCATTTTACCAATTTTAATTAAAGTTCTCTTTTAAAAATTATGTTTATAATACATTAAAAAAAAAAAAAAACTGGGAGTTATATTTGAAATAGAAAAATAATTCATTTCTGAGGTGATATGATATGTATTTAAATTTCTTTAAAAAAAAAATTATTTGAATTCCTTGTAACTTTGAGTATCTTTACCTTCGATCTCTTGAATATTTTCCAGTTTATCTTGTCCATTTGTTTCAATTTCTTCTTTTTCCTCTATCTGTGCAACTTCTATGGGTTTTTCTGCTTTTTTACCACGTCCCTTTTTAGGTTTTTCTTCGACAATTTCTTTTTCTACACTAGGTGCTTTGCGGGAACGTTCTTAAAAAGTGAAAAAAAAAATAAAACAAAATTAAAATTAGTTTTACCAATTTTTTTAGTTATACCCTCCACAATGAACTCTTACAAATAAAACAAAATATTAAAAAAAAAAATGTTAGTGGTGTAAAAAAAAAAATTGAGGTGAATTTTAAATATTATTCACCTCTTAGCGTCTGGTGGGAAAATATGACTATATTTTATACATCAGACGCTACTATGAATTTGCACTAATAAACTGTGTGTTATACACCATTTTGTATGGAGAATTTAGAGGTATGTACCTTCACATTTTCACTTATAACTTTAGAACCGCTGGACCGATTTTGCTCATTTTCAATACTTTTTGGGAAAATCTACAGAAATCTGTGTAAAAATGTGCAGTCCGTATTGCGTTTTCGAGCCGTGATTGCCATTTTAACAGACAAACGGACATTGCTAAATCGTCTTAAAATTGAATAAGGATCAAGAATATATATGTATTATGGGGTCTTAGACCTATATTTCGATGCATTACAAACGGAATGACAAACTGATATATAACCTCATGACAGTATGTGAAGGGTATAAAAAGTAAAATGTGATTAAAAAAAATATAACAAAAAGTCAATTACTTTTTGGTAACACTTCCTCAGTGCCAGCACTTTCTTGAAAATCATCTGTTTTGGCGGCAGCTTTCGATAAGGCTGCTCTTCCTCTTTTAGTGGGTTTCTTTTCAGCGGCTTCAACTTGAATTTCCGTGTCCACAGATTCAACTGTTTCTACAACCGTTTCTTTTTTAGAAGATCTGCTTTTTTTCTTTGGAGGTTCTTCTTTAGATTGCTCAACAATTTCCGGTAATTTTTTTGTGCTTCTTGAAGATTTTTTAGCTGAAATTTAAAACAATTTAAAAACATTGCTTAAAATTAAAATAAAATGTTTACCTTCTACTAATGGTGGCTCAGGAGCTTTATCATTTTCCTCAATTATTTCCTCTGCTTTTGTTTCCTGTTTCTTTTGTCTTCCTCCTTTAGTTTTAGTTTTCTTTTCTGAAGCCTTAGATTCTTCTTTAGGTTGTTCTTTAGCGCTTTCAACTTGTGTCGTTTCTTTTTCTGCTACTAATGTTGGCTCTGGAACTTTATCATTCTCCTCAATTATATCCTCTGTTTTAGTTTCCTGTTTATTTTTTCTTCCTCCTGTAGTTTTAGATTTCTTTTCTATAACCTTAGCTTGTTCTTTAGTAATCTCAACTTGTGGCGTCTCTTTTTCAGCTACTAATTGTGGCTTCTCAGGAACTACATCCTCAATAAGTTCCTCTAGTTTTGTTTCCTGTTTCTTTTTCCTACCCCCTGTAGTTTTAGATTTTTTTTCTATAGCTTTAGCTTCTTCTATGGGTTGTTCTTCAGCCATTTCAACTTGAGGCGTTTCTTTTGCAGCTTTTGCTTTTGCCTTAGCGGCCGGCTTTTTCTTGGGTTCCTTCTTTTCTTCGTTAACCTCAATAACAACTTTTTCTTCTTTTTTAGCACGGCCACTGCTACGTTTTGCTACTATAACTTTTTCCTGGAGATCTTCCTCAGTAGTAGAACCATTTGTTAATGTAGTTAATGCCGAATTATCTTTAGTTAATTTTTCTTCCACCTCCAGATTTTGGACACTGTTGGCGTCTGCTGCAGCCGCTTTTTTTGTTTGGCCCTTTTTGTTAGATGCTTTTGCTTTAGGCATTTTAAAATTTTATTTTAATATATTTTTTTTTTTTTTTTTGTAAAAAATTTATAAATTCAAGACTTAAATTTTTCTGCAAAATGCTTAACTTTTATCCACCAAACGCCGCAAATGTTAAAAACTGTGTACATACAAATTATTTTATCAAGTTCTTTTTGGCGCCCATTCATACAAATGCGAAGAAGTTTGCGAAACAAAATTCAGCCAGACTTGTGTTGTTCGTGAACGAACTAGTTCAGTTAAACTACTCACTCAATAGAACTACATAACCTAGTTCACCATTAATCGCTCTTCTAGTTTAATTCTTCATTTCGTTCTTTTTATTTGTGGCACAATTTTATCACTTTTTAATAGTTTTTTTTTAAACATGTACATACCTAATTTTTAAAGTATTCAAATATTACTTTCCAAATGAAAGAAAAGCACAAAAATTTTTTTTACCAAACTTATTAAGATTTATTAAAATATGTTTTTTGTTTTTATATTAGCCAGATTTATGTATATATTTTATTATCGTTATTTATTAATAGTAAAAACATAATTAAACAAGCTATCTAATGAAGGATTAAACAAAGCTGTCAAAGATTTATTGAACTAGAAGAGCGACCTAGTTCATTTAGATCGGTTGAACTAGAAAGAGCGTTCACTCAATTGAACTAGAATAAATATTTTCTGGCGGCAATAATATGTCAAAGTGATGTCAAATTTTCTTCCAGAGTCGCATTGAAGAATTTCTACAGAATTTAAAATTTCTCGAAAAGTTTTACCTAGGTTTTCGGTGAATTCATACATTTTGCGGAGAACCGGAAAATTTTTTGTAAATTTAGAGAAATAATTTGCGGTCAGTGTTGCCATATACGGTGAAATCTTGCCAAGCATGGCGACGATTTCTGATATGGCTACGGGCGATTTTAAATGGCATTCACACCTAAATGCAAAACACGGTTTGTCAAAACAGGTGGAAAAGAATAAAGAACTTTCGTAATATAATAAAGAGCTTAAATACATGTTTTGGCAAAACACGTGTTTTAGCATCCAGGTATAAATCATTCTCAATTAATGTTTTTTTAAATTTTAATTTTAAGATCGATTGACCTAGAAGAGCGACGTAGTTCCTTGAAATCAGATCAAAAAGAAAGATCTCTCACACAAAACGAACTACATAATTTTAAGTAAACTTTGAAAACATATTTTTTTTTTTGTACTTCGCAACAATTGGAGCAGGTTATATGCATTTTTGATATATTATAACTTATAATGGAGAAACAGGGAAATCCTCAAAGCAATCCTATTTTCATTTCTGATTTGAAAGTACAACATTTTAAGAGGTATTTGTTAGGAAAATATCCTGATAAGGAAAAAGTTTGTTATAATTATTATTTAAAACAGGGGTGCCCAAGGCCTATGCGCTTGGTACTCATTTGTTTTTGTAAAAACACTTAGCTATAGGCTGTGTGTTTTAATACACATATAGAGCGCTCAGCACTAGCAATACGAAATACACAAACAACTTTGTCTTATTAGTTTTTTTGTCGTTCTTCACTGTATACACGCAAGCGCAAAGCAACAACACTTTCGTATGCTTTGCTGGTAAACATTGAAATATTTTTTTCTTTTTTCTTTGTATGTATTGGTTTTTACAACAAAAAATATTGAATAAAAATTAGTTTTTCTTTAAATGTATTGGTGTTTGCTCTTCCATAAGGAACTTTTGGGCACTCCTGATTTAAAAAATAAAAATTATGTTTTTTCGACCTATAATTCTTTTATGAGGTTGCCACTGCTTTCTAAACTTTTTCTGATAATGGGGACCTAGAAAATCCCCGAAATGGAACCATCAACAAGTTCTTGAAAGTGGTCAATTAATAAATTGAAAACAAAAAATAGAGTATGGCCTTGAACTTGAATACATTTTCATTTTCGAAAAAGTTTTGTTTTAAAAAAGTACTTATTTGTTAGTTCATGATAAGGAAATGGCCCCGAACAATAAAAAATTATTCTTAATAATATCAAAAAAAAAAAAAAAAATAACGGAAACCTAATGAACTGTTCATACATTTTTGGAAAGGAAACTACAAAATGTTAATTATTTTATTATATTAATAATTTTAAGCCTCATTTGCACTAGATAGCAAAACACGTATTTAAGCTCTTTCACTCAGAGTATTCTTACAGTAACTATTCGGGTACACACAAAAAAATTGTTGAGTATCAGGAGCAGTTCATCTAATAAAGTTTATTAATTTTGTAAGCTGTTTAAAATAGAAGATTATGTCGAGTTTTTAAAAATTCTCATTTGGTTTACATTGGTTATTATTGATAATGTTCATAGTTTGCACATAATAATTAGAAAATGTCATTGTATCTGCTGCAATGAAATTTGTTTTGTATTAAAATGGAACAAAGATAAACTTTGCTTAAAAAGAAAATACATTTTCGTTTTTTATTCATCATCAAAGCAGCAAAAAATCAGTTAATCCGTTAAGGCTGCACGATTTTCAATATGTTGTTTTGAGAAAACGGCACTTAAAGTAGATATCGCGCAAGTAAAATACAGCATGTATTATGAAGTGTTGGATTCGCAATTCAGATGTGCAATATGTATCTAATTTCTTTATCCCAAATTTGAAATAACACAAGAAAACAAAAATGGAGTCAGATTAGACCCCCTTATTTAACCCCTAAAAGTGAAATTTAGCAGCGAAAAAAAAAATAATTTGCATTATATTTTGGATATTTATACAATATTTAAATTTAATTGCATTCGAATAAAACAAAGTAAATTAAAAAAATTAAAAAAGCTATTAAATTTTAATTTTGACGGTTAGGGCACGATATGCGGTAGTATATTAAAGAGCGAAATAGGAAAATGAAGCAATAGTATAATGTATGAGTACTTTTAAACTTGCCTTGCAAATCGTTTTTAGCTTTTAAGTGTGAACTTGATTTGTTTTCAATATACAAGTTATTGCCAATTGTCTGATTTTTGCAATTTCTATGGTTGCCAACCTAAAATAAAAATTTATTAATTAGCACAGCTTTTGGCACTTTTCCGCATTATTTGTTTATCCTTCGAGTTGTGGTGTTTATAGAAAAGCAAAAATAAAATTATAAGAAAATACAAAAACAATATCTTTGAAAAAAGTGGTTAGATTTAGGGTTTAATTTATTAATTAATAATATAACAATGGTTCTAAAAAGACATTTTTTCCATATAAAATTATGAATAATTACTTTAGTATTATTACACATAAGTTGTATATACATACCACAATGATGACCTGCGCCTTTTTCTTTTAATATAGTTCATGGTATTTTTTATTCTACTTTTTTTTCAGTTGAATAGAAGGACGTCAGACAACGAAGAAAAAAACGGGGGTAACAAAGAAAAATACCATTAGAAAAAAGAAAATATCTTTAAATTTGTTTAGAATTAAACTAAAACTTTGAATTTTTCAAGTTCCCGATAAACGGGAAGGAGAAAGTTTTAGTTTAATCTAATTCGTTTGTGGCTATTGGGAAAAAAGTCGATTTAAACAAGGCCTAATCATGTCTGGAGAAGAAACGTCAGCAGATCGTAATGTTGAAATATGGAAAATTAAAAAACTAATCAAAAGTCTTGAAATGGCTCGTGGGTAAGTTTAATTTTTTAGTTTTCTTTTAATTAATTGAACCTTAAATAATAATTTATCATGTTATTTAATAACTGTAATAGTAAAAGTTTGATTTTCCAATAATTTCATTAACAAAGTTTTTGTGATAACACGTTTTTTAATTCCCCACCTCTATTTTAATATTTTCTGTAACTAGAAAATATTTTTTTCTGTAAATTAACTTAAATTTGGTTGAAACAACCAAGTGGATCTCCTATTCTTTGGAAGATTCACACAGAAAGGAAAAAAAAAACTTAAATTTGCCAAAATCTTAAAGTTTTTAAAACGATTTTGCTAAATAAAAAAGTTTTTGGAAAATTAATTTTTTTTTAAAGGAAATTGATCTTTAAAGGCTAGGACCTTGTCTGTGAAAAAGTCCTTGAAATATAAAAATTATAAAAAATTTTGCAAGCCCTTAACCCTCTAACGCCTGACGATGACATTTGTCATCGTTTATAAAATTGAACCCAAATGCTTCGAATGAGTGTTTTATACTTAGAAATTGATATAGTTCGATATAAAAGTGAATTAGCTAAAAGTTTTGCGAAGAAACTGTTCGTATTCAGTGCACTGTTAAAACGCGAGAAAGCTTTAGAGTTCAAATTTTGTAAAAATTCAAAAAATAATTATTTTTTAATTAACTGAGATTTCCAACAACTAAAACACTTATTTAAGTTGATTTAAAACTCTTGAAAATTAAGTATAAGTAAGATTGAAGTATTACCTTTAATAATCAGTCCTTATTTTTCTTCAAGGACGAACAGGATTTTATCAGGATATCTCTAAAGGACATTGTCTTAACTTATAAAGTAATGGACGGATCGTTTTGAAATTTGGTATAGAGAAGACAATCAGTAATAGTAGCAAAAGTCTAAAGTTTGAACAAAAAATATTGAAGTTAAGATACTTTTTCGCCATATCTTTTTAAAAAGAAGCCCAAAAAAGTTTATTTTTGGATTGTGGTTATGTCTTTGTAAGAGCAATAATTTTTGTTACAAACTTTTGTTTTACTTGCATTAGTTTTTGAGATAAATTTTAAATTATTTTTGCTAATATCGCCAAAAGTAGTCAGCGAAAAACATTTTTTTTAAGAGAAATTATTATTTTTTTTGCGAGACGAATACATGGTATGAATTTCATTGCAAAACAAAATTCGGGCATTAGAGGGTTAACATTTTAAATTTTTCTTTGGGAAAAATAATAAAAAATGTAATAACTGAAAATTTGAGCTCCTTAGAATATAGTAATACATCTTCCAATGGCAAAGATTGCAGAATATCTTAATATTTTTCACGTGAAGAGTTTTAAAATCTCAGATATATTTATTTTCGGGAAAAGCCCTTAACATCTTAATTTAGATTAAAAACACTTTCAACAGACTATCCCTGAAATATCATAACATAAATAAAAAAGTTTTTTGAAACTTCAAATTTTTTAAAAGGAAAGTGATTTTTAAAGTTTAGGACTTGTCTGTGAAAAAAGTCCTTGAAATATAAAAATTATAAAACCTATAATTTTAAAAAAATTGCAAGCTCTTAACATTTTAGATTTTTCTTTGGGAAAAATAAAAAAAAATGTAATAACTAAAAATTAAGATTCAAAACACTTTCAACAGACTACCCCTGAAATATCACTAACAAAATAACTTAAAATATCGTTATCCTTTCCTATGCCAACGAAATAATTTGAAATACTGTTACCCTTAAAATTATTAACAAAATGACTGAAACATTTTGTAAAGTTTTATTAATAAATATTTTAAAGAAAAAGTTCCTAAAATCGGAGAAATTCTATAAGAAATATTCCTAAGTACCAGAAAACGTCTCTGCATTAAAAATTCAACATAATCCGAGAATTTTGCAGCTAGAAAAATGTCCTAGAATTGGAGGATTTTTCTTTAAAGCAAAAGTCTTTACTATATTGAAAGTTTTCTATAAAAAAAGTATTAATATTCTACAAAAAATTCGTCATAACTGATAATTTTGTATAGGTTTTCTCTTGAATTAGAGATATTTCTTAAAAAAAGAACGATAGAATGTTAAAATTTTTTTAATTGTAAACATTTTTTAGTCGACCTTTCTTAGTTTTTATTTAAAATTTTTTTATTAGAAGTTTTTCTAATCAGGCTTTCAAGGTCATGGTTTTCAAATGCAAATAAAAGATTATTTCATTTTTCTATACTCAGAATTGTAAAATTTTGTATAAAAATAATTTTTTGTAAGAAGAAGTCTTAACATCTTAAAATTTACTGAGTCCTTGAATTATTTTTTTTTTAATAGGAACAGACTTTTATTACATTTTCGGGACACTGCATGAATAAACGGTTTTAAATTGTTTTAGTGTCATGCTTTCTCTGATATGGACTTTTTACTTTTTCTAGTGATGTTGAAACAGCTGAACCATATCCAAAAAGTAGAGTGTACAATTTGTTTTTGCTATCCTGTAATTGAATTTAATCCAAACAATTTGTAAATATATACTAGCAGTACGTCTTTGGTCTTAAAGGCTTGTTGTATTGCAAATAAATAAAATAAATAAATAAATAAAATTTTACATTTAAGCAAATCAATAAAATGTACTGTTGTATGGAACATTTTTGGGTCCTCACATTTTTACGCACTATTTTTGAACTGTGCGACCGATTTTGATAACAAATCTGCTTAGAAGAATAACGAACAATCCTAGTTATAATAAATAAACGCTAAATCTGATAACTCGCCATTTATAGGGTCTTATGGAACCATATTTTCAAATTCAAATTTTTTTTTTTTTTTAATACTTACCCAGAAAATCGGTTGGAGCCACTGAATTTAGTGTACCCGAATTAGGATAACCCACCTGGGGTAAGAACAATCTAAAATGTCGTAATTTTTACGGAATGGAAAATGTTTTGGAATTTTCAAAATTTACCCAAATTCTAATTTTGTTTGAATCAAAAAATTTTTAGAGTCTTTATTCTACTTCAAATAAATAAATAAGTTTTATTTAATTAAAAAAAAAAAATGTAAGAATTTAAAACTTATCCTATCGAAAAATGTCATAATATCAAATTTTGTCTGTAGAAAAAACTTTTTAGGTTGAGTTACTTATCTAAAGTTAACCAAAGTTAAATGTTAACCAAAGATATTTCCATATAAATTTGTTATTCATAACTATGGTTCTTAGAATTTAAACTAAATCAATTATTTCCTTTTTTTAGCAATGGCACTAGCATGATTTCATTAATAATTCCTCCTAAGGATCAAATATCACGTGTTAGCAAAATGCTAGCCGATGAATTTGGCACCGCCTCGAACATTAAATCTAGGGTTAATCGTCTATCTGTATTAGGGGCCATAACCTCAGTACAACACCGACTAAAATTATATACCAAAGGTAATAGTACAAGATAAATAACTTGGCTTTATATTTAAAATATATCATTGATCGTTCTTTTAGTGCCTCCAAATGGTTTGGTTATCTATTGTGGTACTATCGTTACCGAAGAGGGTAAAGAAAAAAAGGTTAACATTGATTTTGAACCCTTTAAGCCTATTAATACTTCGTTGTATTTGTGTGACAATAAATTTCACACTGAAGCTTTGACGGCTCTCTTAGCCGATGACAATAAATTTGGTTTTATTGTTATGGATGGTAATGGTGCCTTGTTTGGTACTCTACAGGGTAACACGCGTGAAGTGTTGCATAAATTTACGGTAGATCTGCCGAAAAAACATGGTCGTGGTGGTCAATCAGCATTGCGTTTTGCCCGTTTACGTATGGAAAAACGTCATAATTATGTGCGTAAAGTAGCAGAAGTGGCTACTCAGCTATTTATAACGAATGACAAACCAAATATAGCTGGTCTTATTTTGGCTGGTAGTGCTGATTTTAAAACTGAACTGAGTCAATCTGATATGTTTGATCCGGTAAGTATAAAATTAAATAATTTGTTTTGTTTTTATAGAACTTCTTATGTTTTTCATTTTGTTTCTATAGAGACTGCAATCTAAAGTGATCAAACTTGTAGATGTTTCTTATGGCGGTGAGAATGGTTTCAATCAGGCCATTGAACTTGCAGCTGAATCATTGCAAAATGTTAAATTTATTCAGGAAAAGAAATTAATTGGTCGTTACTTTGATGAAATTTCGCAGGTATGTTGAAAAATGTTTTTTCATTACAAGCAAATCTATTTCAAGAATATCAACATTGTTTTATATTTTTAAGGACACTGGTAAATATTGTTTTGGTGTAGAAGACACTTTACGCGCCTTAGAATTGGGTTCAGTAGAAACATTGATTTGTTGGGAAAATTTGGACATACAACGTTATGTATTGAAAAATCATGCCAACTCGACATCCACTACAGTATTGCATTTGACGCCGGAACAAGAAAAAGACAAATCGCATTTTACGGATAAAGAAGTAAGTTCAAAAGTCACATAAATTGTTAAATTACTTTATAATTTTTTAAAAGATAGAAACAATATCAAATATAAACTTAAGAACCCTATGCGTGACAAAAATAATGTTAGTTACATATCGCACTTGAACAACAAGAGGGTATTAACTCAAAATTTTTAAAATATCACTTTTTTCAAGAATTCAACTAACAACGTTAATATCTATCTTTTGTAAAAATTTCAACGTATTCCGATTACTCCTTCATCTCGAAAACCACTTTTGAGACCATTTTCATGATAATGTAGTGATTACCTTTATTTCAACAAAAAGGTATTATTTCGAGTTAATATAAAAGTTCAAATAGAAATGAATCGTATATTTTCATAAAAAAGGTATTATTTTGATTTGAGCCTTTATTTATGTTAAAAATAATCAAACTGTTTTATTTATATTTGGTTGTATTTTGAGTTGATACTGTTTTGTTGATAAAATTTGTTTTGTTCTATAAATTTAAATCGATAAAATATCAAAAAAAAAATGGTATTAACTCAAAAAATTGATTTTTTTTTGCAATGAGTGAAAAAATTTAAAACAAAAACAATGTATATATATTTTCAAATGGAATCTGCTTATTATGATATGTTTGAATTTTTCAATTCTGTTAAAATGTGGCCATAAACTGTTTTTTGACTCTACTGAAAATTTTAAAATTTTGAGTTAATACCCTCTTGTTGATCAAGTGCGATATCATAATTATGGAGTATATATTGAGTATATATTTATATTTTAGGACGTTATAGCAAGTGAAGTCGACCTAGTTATGTCCGCCTGCCGGACATTCGAAGTAGGTAGTCGAGGTAGATAAATTTAACTCCAAACTTAAACTTTTGACTTTTTATTAACGCTGACATTTAAAATTTCTTCTAAAAGATATTGACAAAAAATATTTCACTTGTGGAGTCATTTTATAAAATAAAATGTTTGAAAAAGTTTTATAGGAAAAATTCAAAATCCCAGCTTTCTTTACAAAAATTTTTTTAACGTTTAAATGTTGCATCTTAAAAAATGTGTGCATTGATTCGTTTCAAGATCTTATTGTCATAAATTTCAAATCGAAAATGATAATTAATTTTACTAATGTTTAATGATATTTCATGTTCATACTTACCAAAGCAATCTTCAGACGTCTTATTTTATTCGGCATAAAAAATTCATTAACTCATTAAGGACATGTCACAGCCATTTTCTTTGCATTTTCAGCCATATTTCAATTTCATTACCAATTTTTTGTATTTTTTTTTTTGCACTTTTTGAACTTCTTTCTAATGGAATACTATTATCAACAAAAGTTTAAACATTAACAGAATATAAATTCTAGAAAGTTAAATATACAATTTAAAAATTTTAATGTATAGTTTTATGAAGAAATCTTGTTTCAAAAATATATGAAATTTAATTTTTTAACTTCAAGAAAGGTTGGAGGTTAAGAATAAGAATAAACGTTTTTCTCTAAAAAATTATAAACACTATTAATTTTAAATAAGACTAGACTAGTTTCTGCCTGTTGTATGGACAGTTGTCATCAGAGATTTTCCATTTAAATTGTATTAATAATTTGAGTGTTATAATTGTCAGATTGTCTCTATATGATAAATTTTTTCAGCAACCTGTCGACTATAAAAAATCGAACCAGCGCAATGAATTAACTTTCAATTTTCTTTCCTATGCAGCTTTCTGTTCTTATATATTACTCAGAAGTAACAACGCTAACACACACGAACATTTTAGATTTTTGTTTATCTTCTAATCTGTCTTTTTTTTTTTTTTGATTAATGGATTTTTTCTTTAATTTTTTGTAAAAATATTGTGGTTTTTAACCATTTTTTTTAAATTGTCATATGGCATTTTAATTTTTGCAAATGTAGAAGTATTTCAATAAAAACTAGCCATTATTTCTGTTTTGAGTAAATACGGAATAAATATTAACATATTAGCGACTTTGTGTTTCTGAAATGTTCATGATCCGATCGGTCAGTTTTAAAATTCGTCCATACAGTAGACGGATTAATTTTTAGTGGAGAAATAAATTTTCGTATTACCTCATCAATAAAACAATCAAATATATAAAATTTTAGGCTTTTTTTATATTTTGGACATAAAAAAACCCATGAAAAAAGAATTTTTTTTTTTTTTTAACACATATTTGGCAACTCTGGATAGTTATTTTCATTATTTTTGTTTTTTGAATAAAAACGGAATAAATTTAAAAAAAATTTTCGACTTTGTGTCTTTTAAATATTCATGGTACTGAAATTTGATATGTAGGTAGTTCACAAAGTTCCCACTAAAAATGGGCGGAGATGGAAAGCTGTCACGGCCACTTGGTACATAAATATTTTATGTAGTAAAATTTATTTATATTTATAATGATATTGTCCAGAAACTAAGTGTACCGATGTATTATGTGTGAAAATATTCTTTACTATGATAAATGGGCGTGGTCCTACATTTTTTATATATTCTTTTGTAATTAAAAATAAGAAATGCTTTAGAGCAAATTACATTGTAAATATAAATATTTCGGCTCCGGCGCCACCTACCGGACCTCTTCAGGTGAAACTTTTTCCTTTCCTCATAATTAATATACATTATAAATATGATTTTTTTTTATCGTAAACTACATAACCAATATACATTCTGAATATGGGCTAAATCGGACCAGAAATACAACTAACTATAAATAACATATTAGTAATATTATTGGAGCACCAAACGAACAAAAGTTGTAAATATATATAATTTTTTCTTATAAAGTAATTTCAATGTAGTTCATTATTGGGGGAAAATATACGATTTTGAAATTGATATATCTCTTAAAATATACTAATTGTTTATAAAAAAATACATTTTTTTCCTTAAAAAAAATAAAATATTTGAAATGAAAACTCTTGAATAAGTTCTGAAAGTAAAATAATATGGTTGTACATTATAAAATGTTAGATTCATCCCAGTTAAAAGTTTAAAAACTTATAGATTAGAGTATAATTATAAAATCACGCGGAATTTTAACCCCTGAAAATACACGTACAAGATGAAAATTATACTTTGTGCCTTCTTTTTAAATCAGGGAGTAAATTTCTAATTCCGAAAAAATATATGAATGCGTTCGTTTTTTTTTACCAAGCTTTCTCTACATACAAACACTATTCGGATATGAGACATAAATATCCCAGCCAGAAAAATACGAAGGGCAAAGCATAGGCCCAGTGCTTTCAACGGTGGTATGAGCGTTGGCAGAGCGTTGGATATCTGAGGATTTAAGTGCTTTGCCAACCCCAAAATGATAACACCGGGCAGGGCTTGGCCGTTTTTTTTTTAAAACGTTGGCAAAGCACTGGCAATAAGCCCTTTGCTAGTACCAAAACCAAAATCGACCAATAAAGTCCTACTTAGTAATTCTCTTCAGTAAAGAGTTGTATTATTTCTTATTGAATGATTTTGGTAATTTGAACAGAAATAACAATAGGCTTGCTTCAGCTAAGTTACCCTGCAGGAAATGTCAATAGTGAAAAAGTATTGATTCACTATTGACTGTGTCACCAGTACTACTAACCAAGTATTCCCCAGGCAATGTAATTTGCTATAGACATTTAACATGTACGTGTCATTGAAAATCACTAGTGACATTAGAACTATTGACTAGGTGGTGAATAGGTAGTTCTTATGGGACCATATGTAGACATTGGAACCAAAGATTCACTAGTGACTAGGTAGTTCTTATGGCACCATATGTAGACATTAGAAACATAGATTCACTAGTGACTAGGTAGTTCTTATGGGACCATATGCAGACATTGGACCAAAGATTCACTAGTGACTCGTTAGTTCTTATGGGACCACATGTAGACATAAGAACCACAGATTCACTAGTGACTAATTAGTTCTAATGTTACCATATGTAGACATTGCAACCAAAAATTTACTAGTGAGTTAATAAAGTAAAAAGTGTAGACGCTTAGTTGACAATGTCAACAAAATAGTAGACAAAAGTGGAGACTTGGAGACACTTGACCCCAAGCTTCCTGCAGGGTAATTACAAAATAACTGAATATTTTTTTTATCAAATTATTTTTTTGATTTTTTACTACAATTTTACTAAAGAAAGAAATTTGAAAATAAATTTCTCAAGTAAAATTTTAGTACAAAAACTATACTTTGTGCTGACTATAATATTAAGGGTGAATTAGCCAAGCGTAAACGTAAACGTATCTCGGTGTACGAAATTTAATAAGTCAAATAAGAATAGAAGACATTTTGTGTATCTTGTTGTTTCATTCATATGCATTAAACATATAGAAAACGTAAACGGACAACAAAATTCTATTTTGATTAGATTTTCTTTGTGTTTTTACGTATTCTATATGTTTAATGAATATGAATGAAACAACAAGATACACAAAATATCTTCTATTCTTATTTTACTTATTAAATTTCGTACACCGAGATACGTTTACGTTTACGCTTGGCTAATTCACCCTTTAGACCTTAATATTCTTAACTTCAAATCATAAATTTAGTTTTGAATTTTCCACTCTTGTTGTGAATAAGGGATGTGCCATTGTTTTTATTAAGTTAACGGTTGAAAATTTTGTAAATAAGTACTGGCAATGCAAGTTTTGCCAATGTTGGGAAAGCGTTCTAAGTCAGTACTGTTCCAGTGCTTTTTTATTTTTACGGTTGTAAATTTTGTTAATCAAGTACTGGCAAAGCACTGTTTACTAACGTTGGCAGAGCGTTCTAAGCCAGTGCTCTTATTATTTTTACTGTTGTAAATTTTGTTAATTAAGCACTGTCAAAGCACTTTTTACTACAGTTGGCAGAGCGTTGTAAATCAGTGCTTTGCCAGCACTTTATTTGTTGGATCATTGGCAAATAGTACTCTGCCAGTGCTTGATTTTTCAGACCATTGGCAATTTCTGGCTGGGATGGTACAAAAATCCGAAATGTTTTTCTCTAGAATATTTGTATGTACATTTGAATCTCAAAACAGCACCGGTTAATTCCTATTTTGTTTTTATCTTTTTAGACTGGTGTAGAAATGGAACTTATTGAATCTCAGCCCCTCTTAGAATGGCTGGCGAACAATTATAAAATGTTTGGTGCCACTCTAGAAATAATAACTGATAAATCTCAAGAGGGTAGTCAGTTTGTACGTGGCTTTGGTGGCATAGGTGGTAAGTAGTAGTATAAGTTCATGTATTATATAAAAAAAAAACTAAATTGTAGGCTAAAATTTTAATTTTAAATTACCTAAATCGTTGTTCTTAATGTGTATTGTATCTTTTTCTATTTTTTTCTCTGTGTCTCCCCATTTTTGTTCCTCTAAACAACCATAATGCTAAATTCTGATTTAAATAATATTTATAAAAAAAATGTTTTGTTTTTTCATAAAATTTTTATTTATTAAAAACGCTATATTTAGGTATATTACGCTATAAGGTTGATTTTCAATCACTACAGGCTGATGAACCTTTGGAAGATGTTGATCTTGATGATTATTAAATTTGTTAATATGATACCTCTTTTCCAGCATTTTCATATATAGAAAGCAGCTTGTTCATATATTATTATTAATGATAAACAATTTTAAACGGTCATAACTATGTAAATGGTGGCTAAAGTAGTTTTATAACACACACTCAAAAACAAAAACATAAAAGTGAATTTTAAAATATTCCCATTATTTGCATTTCAATTAAAATTTGTAATTTAAAAATCTACAAGCTGCTGCCACGTAGTATGAATAAAAAAAAAAATAAACCGTAATAAATTTAAAAAATTAAATTATTTATAAAATTGCTTATTGTATTGTATGCATTGTTTTTCGTCTTTTTTTGTTTAGATATTAGAGATTTTTTTTCTAGTTTTATATTTCTTATAAAATTTTATTTTTTGTTTTATATTTTAATCTATTTTTTTTAGGTATTTTACGTTACAAAGTGGATTTTCAAAGTATGCAACTCGATGAATTGGATAACGAAGACTTTGATTTAGATGATTACTAGACAAATTTACTGCAACATTCTGAATTTCATTCATATTTATAAAATTTCTACTACTTCACCCTACTCCATGCCAAATTGTATTTATTATTCTTATTATCAGTCCAACTGCTGCCTTCATTAATTTCTATAAGGTCTGTTAATTTACTTTAAATTCCATAATATTAGTATTATTGAATTTCGCGTTTTTGTCAAAGTGAGTTTTTTTTTATTATTGACTTTAATTTGTTTTTATTTGTTTTAGTTATCAAGCCCCTAGGGCCCATAGGGTATAGTAATTCCATAGAGTTATGACCATATAACAAAATACTTATTAAAATTTTAATATATTACTACAAATCAATAAACTGAAAGAAAAAAGTGGCCTTTAAAAGTTTTATTACTTTTAGAAGAGTTTTTAAAGGAAAATAGTATAAAAACATTTTTTGTTTAGCAATGTTGGGCAATTTTTAAATTTACAGGGGTTCAAAAATTTCGATAAAGTTTGATATGGTTTTCTAAATTCTATTGTGTCTGTTGTGAGTAGGGAATGCAAAATCCCACACTTTTCCATTTCCCGGGAAAGCGGGACATTTTTTAGGAGCGATCTTGGGTAACCTGTTTGTCTACTTTAAGGTCAAAATCTAATTTAAACAACAAAATTAACTATTGCGTTGAAGTTAGCAGTATTTTTTACATTAAAAGATTGTTTAAACTGATAACTGCTGCATCATAAATGAGGAATATTGAAAAGTTTCTTTAAATTGTATTCTTAAAATTCCTGGTATTCCCGGACCAAATTCCCGAGATTTCGGGAACAGGAAAATGCTAAATTTCCCGTTAATCCCGGGGTGCATTCACTAACTGTGAGTATTAATTGTAGTTCATTTAATATTCTCATTTAAGAATCGATCGTCTTCGAAGTATTAATTGTAGTTCATTTAATATTCTCATTTAAGAATCGATCGTCTTCGAAGTTCTGAGCTTTAACTGCAATTAAAATACGTCGATAAACTTTTATTTGTTTTATTAGAAATTCATTAAATTCGCATTAAAATAAGTATTAAATACTTTAAAAAATAAAAAAAAATACAATTAAATAAAAGCACTTATTTAATTCATAAAATCGAAAACATTACTTTTAGTATGCTCATTATTTTCACCCATGTTATCATCACTAGAATCAAATAGAAACTCCATTTTGCTGCTTGAGCCAAAATCGAACATTTCTTCATCAACCTTATTAGCATCCTTTTGATTTGCAGCGGAAGATGATATATTTTGTTTAGAATCAATTGAAAAATCTTCAGCTTCATTTAAATATTTATGAAAATCTTTTAATACAGATCTTTTTGAATGGGATTTCATTTTTGTTTGTGATTTAGTACTGGATGGTGAAAATTCGTCATAAAATAAGTTTGAACTAGATTTTGAAGAAGTAGCTTTTGAAGAAATCGACTCGTCTGAAGATGAAGTTTTGTAGGGATTTAAAGTTGGTAATGAATTTTCTTTTTCTTCTAATTTTGTGGTCTGACAAACTGGTAAAGGAGCTTTGAAAATAATGCATTCTTGTATTTCAATTTTAGGCTTATTGGATGGCAAATTTTTCTTTTCAGCTTCTACTGTTGTTACTGGTTCATATTCAGGTGATTCTTCCATAATTTCTATAGCTTCTATTGGTTGTTTGTCTTGCGTCCCTGTTGGTGTTAATAAATCAATAGTTTCTATTTGAGATCCATTTTTAATTTCTTCTGTTTCTTCTATAATTTCTTCTTCCTCTTCGTCGTCTTCATTTAATTCATTTATAGCTTCTGTAGTCTGTTGAGATGATTCTGAACTTGTTTCCTCCGATTCCATATCTTTTTTCAAATCTTCTTGAAATTCTTCTAGCGGTACTTTAAAACGTACTTGTTTGGTTAATTTAGTGGTTATCGAATGATTAAATTCCATGGAATTATTTTGAGAATTATGTAAAATTGATTTTATACATGTAGTATTTTCTATAACCATTATTTCAGTTTTTGTTTCACATTTCGTTTTAAAAGCTGTTAAAATATCAGTAAATGATGGAAGTTTAGCCATGGCGAAATTGAAATTTTTCAAATTTCCTGAAGATTCATTAGATAAATCTTGAGGTTTATAAGGTACGATGGGATTAAAATTAAAAGCCTGAAAGAAAAGAAATAAAAAATATAAACTCATTTACGAATTAACACTCTATTCATATTATATAAAATGTAAATTAAAACAGTAACGGACACATTACTTTATATTAAATATTTTTTTTTCAACACGAAACAAATTAAAAAACCATAGTAAACCGAAATAAATATTTTTTTGATTTACTCGATGAACTGAATTAATCGAACGTAATTGTTCAAGTTATTCGTTACTCGAAATTGACCATTTTAAATTACTCGAACAATTGTTTGATTGAAATTCATAGATTAATCGAGTAACGGTTAACCGATTGAATGCCCTAGTTTTTATAGAAAATGTTAAACAAAATTTATGCATTTTGTCTTTATAATAATGCCGTTTATATAGGAAAAAAATCTAAAAACTAAAATGTTTCCTTTTTATAAAAATCTACTCTGAAGACTATTTCCTAAAGGTGTTTTCTATTAAGTTTAATATTTCCAATACCTACCTTATGTTGTGACTCTTCCAATTGTTTTATTAAATCCATTTTTTCTTTTTTCAATCCCTCTAAATACTTCTCATATACATTTAACTTTTCCATCTGTAATATAAAATCAAAAATTGTAATATTTATCTTCTCTATTTTATAAAATTTTTTCTGTTACCTCTTCTCTTTGTTTCTTCAAATTATTAGACCCTTTTATCAAATTTACTATAATTTCGTTTCTTCTCTGTGTTGCATTATTAATAAGCTCAGTACTTTCGTTCAAGCTATTTTTCATTGATTCTTGCTGTTTCTGGTAACTAGCTTCCGCTTCTTTTAATGCCACTTCAGCTTGGCGATATTTTTGTACAACATATCTTTGTTCCATTTTTTCGTGCCATTTTGCAGTTCTAACCATACATTCTTGTAGTGATTCGCTTTCTTTGCGGCATTTTTGCTCCATTTCCATATAATGACATTTTAAGATTTTCTCAAAGTCTATTTTGGCTATAAGATTACGTGTATCAACACTGAGTTCAAATATTCTCATATTAGTTTCGTTGCACTTTTCAATATCAATATTATTCAATTGAGATGTTAAAAGCTCTACTTTGTACAGCTCCATTTCTAATCGAACATTTTCACGATCGAGTTCTAGAAAAAATAATAAAAGAACAAACATTTTGCTAAATTCGAAGTATTTAAAAATTTTCTATACAAAATTTTAGATTTGTTTAAAAAAAAAAAAATTAAAAAAACTATGTTTTGTATAAATGGACTCATAATATTCTTACAGTAACTACATGTAGGTCATTCGGGTAGTAGTTGTTGTTTTAACTGCTATTGTAGTGATTTTTCTATGAGAAAATATAAATCAAAACCAGTTTCCGAATTATTTGATAAACCAGTTTTTTTTTTTTATTTTTACGGTTTTTGAAAAAGGTCGGTTTTCGAGTTATTCGATATAAAACGATTTTTTTGTCTAATATTTTTCAATCTGAAAATTTTAGAGAAAATTTTTTTTTTTTTAATTAATTCGAAAGGGTTCTCTCAAAATCCTGTATCTCGTTTCTGTAACATTCGCGAAAAACATGTAAAATACAACCTTGCTTTACTTTACATAGGGTGAGTCACAGACAATAAATTATATAAAGTCAATCAAAAAGTCTAATCAAACGCTGCTTTCAAGTTATTTCTCTGTTTAATTATGTGTTTTACAATAATAGCAAATCTGGTAAAACACTTATTTCTCATTTGCAGTTTTGGAAAGATCGCGCTTTTAATATTTACATCATTCACCCCCCATTTTTCGTATATTTTGCTTAATTTTTCAAAATTTTATCGCAAAATCATGAAATTTTTTTAGAAATATAAATCAAGAAAAATTTATTTTTAATTCGCGTATAATCATGTCAGTGTTTGTGTCAGGTTTCTCACTGGTATTGCAAGGAAGTTGAAAATTTAACTTGTTTAGTTTTAACCTTATACATTTTATGCATGTTAAAAATTTTTAAAATTTTATGATTGTGCATAAACTAGACATTCCAATGAACAAATTTTTGTATTTAAAGTGTAAATCCATTGAAAATATTTAGAGAAGAACTTTAAATGTTTACTAATTTGCCACATGCTTCCAATACCTGAGTGAAATACAATTCTCTTCATAAAAACTTTTTTTATTAATGTTACTACTGAAGAATTTGTCACTTTTTGCAGAACCAATCTTTGTAATACATACTTTCTACTAGATTTAGGTGCGTTGAGTCTAAATCTGGCAAACATTATTTTTTTTTTTCATTTGTAGGTTTTGAAATATCGCGATTTTTATATATACTTGACATACTGCATTTTTTTATCTTATAAATATTTCAGGACATTTTTAATAGATTTGCGATTTTAATACAAAAATTAGTTCAGTGGAATGTTTACTCATAGTGATACAATTTAAAATTCCTTTGGCATAGATATGATTTATAAGTATAAAATTAACATGCAAAATTTTTAACATCCTTACAATACCGGTAACAATCACCGGCAGGTTTATGCTTAAATGAAAGCTAATTTTGTGTAGATTAACAATATATATATAAAAAAATATGTTTTTGAGGTTAAATTTCGAAAAATGAAGCAAAATAAATATAAAAACGTCGTTATTTCAAAAACTGCAAATGCAAATCAAAAATGGTTGACAGATTTGGATTTAGCGTACCTAAGTCTATTAAAAAATATGTATTTCAAAGAGAGAATCTTCAAAAAGTTTTCGTTTTCTTTTAATGTATTTAATGTAGTAACTACCCAGGCAAAAATGGGATCGTATATGAACATATATAAACCTATATGAGTTTGTATATGATCATATATTGGTGTAAATATTTTCGTGCGCATTAAATAATCTATAACATTTTTAATGTTTACCCATAATGAAAAATCCCTTTTTAGGGTTTTGGTCTACTGATAGCCTAAATTTATTTCCGTCAAGGATACAATTTCTTGTTGAACAGTGTTACGTATGTGTACGCAAAAACTTGCAGCACTTTAGCAAAAAAAAAAAAATTAGCCTCTGCTCTCAGTCAAGGCCACTGAAGAAAACTTACCTTGCAATTGTCTTTGCATTTCATTGTTGTCACGTTGAATGCGATCAATATCATTTAAAAGATCTGCGATTTCCGGATCTTCTTCACAATGTTTTTGTATAAATTCCATTATAGTAGGCAAATAACTCATATTTAATATTTTTTTATTTATTTTTTTTACTATTTTCACAAAAAAACCCCAGCTAAAACCTTAAAAATTGTATAGACGCGTTAATTGACAACTAGTATAACGGTAAAAGGAAATACAGCATTGGTACCTTGCCAGATTTAATTTGTGTTAATTTATTAACAACTCTGTATTTTCACTTGTGCTTGTTCTTATGCTTGTCAGTCACTGTAAATTAATATTTGTTTACAAGTTTTCTATCCAATTGTGTTTGGCTTATTTGTGTTTGTTTGCATAAACAATTTATTATTAGTGAAACAATATTAATTAAAAAGTGTATTAAATGGACATTGGTTTAAATACAGAAACTTTACAACAATGTTGTCGTTGTTGTTTACAAAAAGGCGATATAAATATATGGAATTTTAAAGTTAAAATCAATCGAGAAAATTATGAAAGTTTACAACATATGGCTGTTTCTATGGATTTAAGTATTTTACAATTAATGAATATATTTAATAATGACAAGGTAAAACAAAGGGGTTTTATTTGTAAGAAATATATAATTTTCAAAATGTTAAAATACCCATCAAATATCGTTTTGGGAAGAGCACTTCGGTCGGACACCCAGGACAGGAACACCCGGTATTAAAAACAACGGCGGCTGAATTGTCGACTCAAAATACTGTATTTTAACTGTTGTTAACTTTCCGCTATGTTCGGCTAAGTTTAGCCAAATTTTCAATGTTCAAAAATGGAAAAAAATCGGCAACGACGGCGGCGCGCAGCCGATTTTGACACCCAGCCCGCAAAATTTGGACACTTTTTTTTGAGGGTTCTAAAAACTTAATTAATTACTCAACGGCTTCGTTGCCTCTGTTTTACATACGAAACAAATGAAAGTAAATTCTGTTGAATTTCCTCTTTTATCTAGAAAATTTGATAAAATAATGTTTTTCACAAAATATTTTACTTAAAAATTGCAAACACTACTGTTTGTATTGGGTCAAGATGATGGCCTAAAAAAGTTGTACGATTCTATTTAATTTGTATTACTAATGCACTTTGACCTAAGTGGCCTATTGCATTGCAAATAAATTAAATTTAAATTGAAAAAAAAATTAATGAAATAACTTTTCGGTAAAGTGCCAAATATACTATTCGTGACATCTCTATAAAAGACACACAAATTTTAGGAAAATTATTTAATCCCATTTTCAGAACTGACTCAGAAATTTATTTAAAATTGTGAATTTTGTGAACAATATAATATTACCCTAACCGAGCACTAGCTACTATGGCCTTCGGCGCGTTGTAGCGAAAACAGGCCAGTGCCTCTGGTGGGAATCGAACCCACGACCTCCGCACTGATAAGCCATCACGCTATCAACTAGCCTACCGGGCACACTTTTTTTTGAGTAATTTTTGAATCAAAAAGAAGGCTCTTTTGATAAACCGCTTTCATACAAAACATTGAAATTTGAATCAAATATTTTGAGCTTAGTTCTGACTCATTTTTTAAGCTTGTTTGCTGGCAGGGCACTAATAATTTATTTGTAAAATTTTTAAATAAATTTTTTGTTTTAATATTTTAAAACCTTTTTAGCATCAAATATTGGATTTAACTGAAGAATTTCCATTATTTTGCTGTCAATGTTTAGAAGACTTAAAATTTTGTTATTTATTCTATGAAAAATTGAAATTAGCTAATATACAATTGAAAAAATTATATAACGAAACATTAAATCAATGCATGGAAGAAGAACATTTAATTGAACCTATAGAAGAAGATAAAACAAATTTAATAGAAATGATTGAAACACAGTCGATTGATAAATGTAAAGAACCGCAAAGACAAACTGTAGCAGTTATAACACCACAGACTGAAGAATTTCAAACATTAACCATAAAACCTATAGAAAAATCAAAACCAACTAATGATTATAGCAAAAAAGTTCCATTTGATAAAAATTCAGCGTTTATAATAACGCAATTTATACCCACAACTTTGGAAAAATCCCAAATAAGTTATCCAAATCAATTTAAACTACAAGAAGGTGAAAAAGAGTATGAACCACCACCACAACATTTACTAACAATGGATTACAAAGTAGTGGAAATCAAGGATATTGAAAATTTAGAATCTCATGCCATATTATCCACAGAAGATAAGGGTGAACCTGCTATTTATATATGTCAGCATTGTCCTCAAGCATTCACCAAATCAGAATATCTTAAAACTCATATTGAAAATTCTCATGTTTGTAAATTTTGTACTCAGTCGTTTAGTGTGTCAGAAGATCTTTTTAAACATATACGAGAAGTACACACCGAACATAAATGTGTTATATGCCTAAAAAATTTTAGTTCTAATACAAATTTAAGACAACATATTAGACGAGTACATCGCATAAAACTACCAGCAAAAATGGCATTAATAGATTATATAAAACCTACAGATATTGTGGTAGAAAATCCGCAAAATGTTAGTGAGATGGAAATTTTACAAACTGAAAAAGTAGAGACAAATTTTGAAGAAAACATACAATATCTATTGAAAAATGATGATTGTATTGAAATGATTAATGAAACTAATATGGAATTAAAATAAAATGTATTATAAAATAGCATAGAATAATTATGAAACGTAGGTATTAATGGGAATTTTAAAACAATACATATTTAAAAAAAAAAAAAATGCTTTTCTATTACAGATTAAACCAAATGAAAACTTTATTTATTCAAAATTTAAACATTTCTGGAAGTCAAATTTTTCTGTCAGTATCATCTAAAGCGTTCTTTTCATAAAACTATTTTAAAAGCTATTTTAACTGGTGAGTACATTTAAGTTATATATTTTAAGTAGTATTGTCTTCTTTAAAAACATAAAGTAAAGAATGCGAGATCACGCACTTTTTCATTTCCGAAATTCCGATCGAAAAATAAATTATAGGAAATCTGACAGAAATTGACTTTATTATAGCAATTCATTTAAATCTTAGAGCTTGATTATAAAAATTTAGTAGTTGTTACTAAACTAGAAAAAACCGGGATCATGTAATGTCAGATATAGTGTAAACATCGTATTTTTAAAACATTAATGTCATAAATGTTTTGCCAACGCGGAAAGTTTATCATACATTCTGTTTTGTATTTTTATTTCAACGTTTCAAACATTTGAAAAAAAATCCAAATAAATAATTGTTTTGATTGTTTATAAAAAAATATTCTATTTTATAAATATAGGAATATTTTTCGAAAGAAAAAATTGTTTAATTTGGGAAGAAAAAAAACCAATTATATTTAAAATTTGGCAACAATTTTTTTAATTTCCGTAACTGCAAATACGCTTTTTATACATATACACTAAATACAAAGCGTATTATGAATTGTTTATATGGTGCTATATAAAAATATATATGGTCCAATATACAATTATATCTACCTTATATAAGTATATCTAATTTTTATATAATTATATAAAATTATATATTTTTCGGAAATAATTATATATACTTATATCAGATTTTATAGAATTATATATATGTAATTATATCCACCAATTTCCGTATATAATTATATATAATTTGATATGGCTAATATAATTTTTTTCAATCGTGTAGTTATTTAAATTTTTCTAAATCTGCTTGCAATCTTCTAAGCTCATATCTTGGAAAAAGGTCGCAATTTGTCTCAATTGGAGGCAGGAACTCATGTACTTTATAGGTTACCAGTGGTGTTTCGCAGTGATGGGTTATTGGTAATATTTTATTAATGATGTATTCCAATGATTTTATTGATGTTGTTGATAATAACTGTTTTGAAACATTTATATATGCAGATAATGTACAGATTTTATTTTCTGAAGAAAGACTGTTCTTTGATGTTTTGAAGGCAAACGTAGAATTCATCAGATTTCAAGTTGGATAAACACAAATGGGTTAGACACTAATACTAGAAAAACAATGGCTATGTGCTTCGGTTTTGATTACTGCGATTTAAGTGTATCATTGGGAGGTGTTAGTATTAACTTAGTCTCTAAAATGAAATGTTTAGGTGTTTTTGTAGATAATCAGTTACGTTTTTCGAAAAACATTGATTACGTGTGTGCTCGTGTGAATGCTACGTTGAGGCGGTTATGGTCTCTTGATCTATGTTTGCCTCACTCACATGTAAGGAAACGTTAGTGCTCTTCTTATGCCCCAGTTATTATATGCTTTGAAGGTATTTAGGGGTACTAACAGTATTATTCTTAGACGTCTTCATCTTACTTTTAACTGTATAATAAGATATGTTTACATATTGGGGATTAGAGAACATGTCTATCCATATGCGTTGGATTTTGTTGGTTTTTCTTTTGAGAATTTTATAAACCTGTCCTGGTTACATTGTTAAAAACTTAAGATTTTTAAGATCAAGTAGAAATTCTTCTACATACGAGTGATCCTTTAATGTGAGGATAACTGGAGTCTGAAATTCGCTACCTAGACATATTAAAACCTTATTTGTTTCAAGTGTCACGTTTAAACGCAAACTAGGGCAGTATTTTGAACACTCACTATAATTTTGATAATTTATGAGTTTCCAACTTTCAAATTCCATGTAAATATTAAATCGAAAACTTAAAAAAATCAAAAATGCTCATTATGGGGTTCAATATGAACGTAGTATAATAAACAATTTTATATATTTGTTCTATGAAACTCTAAAAATTTTCACCATCATTAAAGGACACGTCATAGATAAATTTGTTCAACAAAACTTTGCAGATATATAGAACAAGAAATTATTGTATTTTTTTTTATATAATTTTGAATCCTGATATAAAATTAATAAAAAAAAAAAACGTTTGTTTCTTTCTCCGTAGTATTATCAGAACTGTTTATTAAAATGAATTGTTTCTCTATTTATACTATTTATGCTCTACATAATAAATGTGTTATCCTGATAAACAAACACAGGTAGATAATTGTTTATCAGTGCTGTTGTTTTTCCCTAACACATAATTAGATCTTTATTATGTTTCATAAGAAAGGTACTAAAAGATTACAATACTAATCATGGGTTTTTCTCTTATGTGATAACACTTAAAAATATATCTGGTTATTATTATTAATCGTGGGTTTTTTCCTTATGCGATAAGACTTAAAAATACATACCCTAGGTTTGTCAGAATACTTAATATAATTATTCAAAAGGGAGTTTTTGCTCGTTCTTAGAGTGAGTTGATATAACACCCCCAGACGAAGATGCTTGCCCGGTTCCCAAAGGGATTCAGGGTAAGTTAATAGTAACTCCATTTTGCCTAATATTCCTATTTCGGATTTTGATATAAATGTAGATACAAATTATGATAATTGTGATTATTACAATAGTAGAGATAGATATTTTGTTAGTTTTCTCATAGATTATATTATCTTTCATTAAGTAGTTTCTATTGACTAAGGTTAATTGTTTTTTGTTAAAATTAGGTATTGGTTGTATAACAATCTCCTTATAGTTGTCTTGATTCATGTTAGGTACCTTAATTATAAAAATAATGTTTTTGTTTTGGGTCGCAACATCTAATTCGATGTTTTCCATTTTTTCCAATGTAATGTTAAAGTCTTTAATTTCCTGATCTGTTAGAATGTCCCTGTTTAGTGTTCGCAATTTTGAAGCCAATGTTTTAAAGTAAGTTAAATAATCTTGAGTTTTGAATATGTATTTTCGAGTAATTTTGAATTAGGGATATCTCTCCTATTTGGATGATAGTGAATCCATTTAAGATCGGTTGTTAATAGCTTTTGTGCTACAGCTAGGTTGATCATCAATAGGATCGATAAGGACTTCCAAAGATCTGGAAATATGTTTCTTTTGTTTAATGAATTGATCCTTATGAAATTCTTGATTATTATTGGTGTATTTTTTATTGTCTGTTTTCTTTACGTTAACTTTCTTTACTTTCTGATCTAGTTTGTTCTTGTATGTCTCCACATAGTTAGAGTTTATCTTTTTATCCACTCTATCTCTGTTTCTATATTCGCATATTTTCCTTTTCTTATCCTCCATTCTTTTAAATATCTCCTGAAGGTTTATTTTATTAGAAAAATGTAAATCTATAGGTTTTTTACCTGTAGTGAGGTGAAGTAAATTATTATAATTGCTTAGGGCTTGTACTGGTAAATCTATATTTAGATTAATATCATTTTCTATTTCTCTAATTTTTAATATTCGTATTTGTTCATTCATTGATCCATGAAACCTTTCTATATCAGAATTACCTGTGTGTCGATTAGGTGTTGTGAAGTGATATTGAATATTTTGTTTTTCCAAAAAATCAGTAAATAGTGGTGATCTAAATCCTTTTTCGTTATCTAGGATAAGTTTTTTGGGTTTCTTCATTAAAATAAATAATTTCAGGTAGGCTTTGATAAGTGTAAGAGTTGATCTGTCGGGTATCTCTTCGATCATTGCGTATTTTGTGAATTTGTCTATCATAGTGACATACATTTGTTGGTTGTTTATGAAATATATATCCGAATGATAAATTTGAAAAGGTTCTGTTGGGGTTTCCGTGTTTTCAAAGGGTAGTTTAATAGGGTTTCGTTCGTGCTTAAAGTTACAAATATGACAGTTATTAATGAATTTAGTAATTTCCTTTTTCAGATTCGGATAGTAATAAATTTTCTTTAATTCCTCATGAGTTTTAGTTATACCTGGGTGATTATTATCAAGTCTATGATGTTTTGCTATTATTTCTATTATCTCCTCGTAACTTTTTTCCGTTACATTTTCGTAAGATACAAACACATCAGTCTCCATAATGTTATTTGGATTAGATTTTCTTTCTTTATATTTATCTTGAAGTGTTATTAAGTCTTCGGTATTGTTACAACGAAGAACTACTAATTTGTAGACTGTAATCTGGTCTAATATTTGCTCTATTAGTTCAGGATTTAAGTTTTCATAATTGTATGTAGTTCTTTTGTTTGAGAATACTATTTCCTTTTCAATATTATTTTCTGTCCCCTTTTTAAGGACAATTTGGTTAGAAAAACTTTGGAAAGATTTCTCGGTCGTTTTGAATAAGTCCATACTATCCTCTTCGGCAGAATGTATGGTTTGGTTATCATCATCAGGGATAATGGGAATATTGTCTAACATCGTTATTCTGTGGGGTTCTTCCAATTTTCTTCTTGGCCTAGATTCCTCTGTTAAATCTTCTCTATTGTGTATATCTCTTAAATGTTTATTCAGTGAGCTAATTGTGGCATATTTTCTATTACAAAGAGAGCATATATTCTCACCTAATCTGATTGTCTTTTCTTTCACCCTCCTATTGACGTTAGTTTCTCTAATCCTTGAAAGTGCGTCAGCCACCTTATTCTCCTTTCCTTGTACATGGGATATATTAAATTCATATTCATTGAGTTTGATTTTCCATCGGATAAGTTTAGAATTAGGTTCTTTAAGACTGGCTAACCATATGAGTGGTTTGTGATCTGTTTGGAGATCGAACTTTCTTCCATATAGGTAATGTCTAAATTGTTTTACGGCCCATACTATGGCTAGTAATTCTTTTTCTATAGTTGAATAGTTGCATTCATGTTTATTTAATGTCCTAGATGCAAATGCTAAGGGTCCGTTTTTTTGAGATAAAACCGCGCCTAATGCATAATTACTTGCATCTGTAGTTAAAATAAAATTTTCATTAAAGTCGGGGTATTTCAGAACCATGTTTGACATTAATATGTTTTTCAATTTTTCGAAAGCTTCTTTATAGTCCTTATCATTTACATTGATAATTGAATCCTTTTTGAGGCGGATTGTTAAAGGCTTAGCTATCTTCGCATAATCAGGTATAAACTTACGGTAATAACCACTGAGTCCGAGGAAACTTTGTATCTCCTTAATGGTTTTCGGAATAGTTTGACGTTTTATGCCGTCTATTTTATGTGGATTAGGGCTTATGCCATCCTTTGTGACAATGTGTCCTAAAAATTCGGTTTCTTTTTTTAAGAAATCTGATTTGTTTAAAGATACTTTGAGGTTTGCTTTCCTCAAGGTTTCAAATATTTTTTCCAAATTATTAATGTGTTCCTGTAGTGAAGTTGAGAAGACCAGAATGTCATCCATGTACACGACGCAGATCCTATTTATATGTTCCCTTAAAACGTTGTTCATCATTCTCTGGAATGTCGCCGGAGCATTTTTCAGTCCAAAAGGCATTCTTACAAATTCAAAATGTCCGTTGTGAGTTGTAAAAGCAGTTTTCTCTCTATCCTTCGGTTCTACTTCTATTTGATAAAATCCTTTAGTTAGATCTAAAGTTGAGAAATAATTTGCCCGTCCTAGTTTATCTAAGACGTCATCAATTCTAGGAATAGGATATTTATCTTCTCTAGTGACTTGGTTTAATTTGCGGTAATCAATGACAATGCGCCACTCTTTGTTACCTTCTTTGTCCTCTTTTTTAGGAACAATCCATATAGGAGCATTATATGGGGAATTACTATGTTTAATGATGCCTTGTTCTAGCATTTCATTCATTTGTTTTTCCACTTCTTCAGTGTGGGTAACAGGATATCTATAGGTTTTGCTATAGATTGGTCCGGAAAGTCCAGTATCAATTTTGTGTTTAATCTCATTAGTAAAGGTCAAATCGTCACCTTTGTGATAAAAAACGTCTCCGTGATTCTGAACCAAAATTCTTATCGCCTTTGATTCCTCTGAATTAAGATGGTCTAAGCGTAATAGGTCATTAGTACCTAAATATTCGATATTGAATAGTTCTGGTAGTTGACTTAAAATTTTTGGGAGTATTTCCTCTGAATCTCCTTCATAATACAATGGGAAAGTTTTTCCGTTGATTTTAATCTGTTTTGTCTCGTAATTAATTATGGAGTTATTTTGTTCTAACGTTGGATGTCCTAAAAGACCGTTAAAAAATTCATGGAATTTATAGAGTCCAAAAGTAGTGTCCGAATTTAAAGGGATTTGAATAGTATTTTTGGGAATTGTGCCTTCATGGGTAATATGAAAATTTCCTGAAGCGGTTTTAATGTGAAGGGGGTTATTTAATTTTTTAATGAACTTAGGCGGACATTGGTCTAAATTGAGAAAATTTTCACTAGATCCTGTGTCAATTAGTACTCTAAGAGTTCTTGTCTGTCCTCTAAGTAAGATATAGGGAAGTCCACGTCGTTTGGGTTGTCCCCCAGAGAGGCTGGTACATCCTGATTCATAGGTTTCTACGTTTTTGTATTGGTCAACATTATTTTTATAATTTGTACACTTACAATTACATTCCATTCTTGGGGTTTGATGATGATTTTGTCTTCTAGTTTGGGCTGTGGTTGTGTCCATTGGTTCTGGTAGTGGTTGTTGAACATAATGTTGTTGTTGTTGTTGGTGAAACCTTTGTTGCCAATTAGGGTTATTACCTCTATGTTGTTGGTTATGCTGAGGGTTATATATCTTTGGTGCCCAATTTCTGTTGAGCTGTTGGTTTGAGTTGCTCTTGGGTTGTCCTTTTTGTTGTTGATTATTTTGGTGATTGTTCATTGTTATAGGTTTTCTTTTTTCCTCTGTTAGAAATCCTGATTGGGATAATTCATGGATGGCTTCTTCCATTGTTTTCGGTTTTAAAGCACATAATACCGTCCTCATGTGTACTGGCAATCTTGTCATAAAGATTTTTAAAGCTGTTTGGATATTTCTTGGAACATCTTGAAGGTTTCCTTCTTGTCTGGACTTTTGATTCAGTATTGCTAACTTATGTAATATGAAGTTGTAATATTCGAGGGCATTACCTCGATATTGTGCTGCTCTCAGTTCTTCGTACAATTGATCGGAAGTTTGAAATCCTCCGAAATTAGTTTCTAGCATTGCTTTTATTTCTGTCCAGCTGTTTAAATGTGTATTTATTTCCATTGCTCTTCTAGCTTTTCCAGTTAGTTTTGACTTGATGATGTTTATGCACATTCTTTGAGCTTGTGCGTTATAGGCCAATAGTGTGGGTAAAATATCATCGACGTTGGTACAAAAGGTTGACAAATCTTCTTTTCTACCATCAAATCCTTGTAGTTTTTCCAAATAGTTTAGTGGATTGATGTCAAGCGCTCGTAATTGTCTTCCAGCTGCTGCTGCTGCTGCTAAGTTAGGATTTCCTGCGTTGACTGCCATAATTCGTTATAGATTTTATTTTCAATAAATCTTTTTTACGAATTTTATACCTTTGTTAATTTAAGCTTAACAAGTATTTTGCTACTATTATTTTCACTAATAGATTTTTATTCACCGTTAGCAATTGATATCCTTAATATTCGTTTAAGGATGTAAGTATACCGTAGGTTCTTATTTGCAGGGATAACAAAATTATTTTTGTTATCCTACCGACTGCGCCAATTTTGAATCCTGATATAAAATTAATAAAAAAAAAAAACGTTTGTTTCTTTCTCCGTAGTATTATCAGAACTGTTTATTAAAATGAATTGTTTCTCTATTTATACTATTTATGCTCTACATAATAAATGTGTTATCCTGATAAACAAACACAGGTAGATAATTGTTTATCAGTGCTGTTGTTTTTCCCTAACACATAATTAGATCTTTATTATGTTTCATAAGAAAGGTACTAAAAGATTACAATACTAATCATGGGTTTTTCTCTTATGTGATAACACTTAAAAATATATCTGGTTATTATTATTAATCGTGGGTTTTTTCCTTATGCGATAAGACTTAAAAATACATACCCTAGGTTTGTCAGAATACTTAATATAATTATTCAAAAGGGAGTTTTTGCTCGTTCTTAGAGTGAGTTGATATAACAATATTAAAGCATACTCTAGTTAGCAACAAAAGGTGTAACTGAAAATTGATTCTTTTTTTTTATTAGAGCACACCTGCTTAATTTTTTGTAATTACGATATAAAAATTAAAACTGCTTTACAGAAATTGACCTACTTTTTTCAGTAATTGTTAATTTGGTAAAAGTCTCTCCTAAAAACTGCATTTCTTGCCCATAATACTGGAAAATACATAGTAAATATATATATATGCTTTAATTTAGTAGAGAAGTTTTATTGTTTAGTAGCTTTAATTAGCCATATAAGGCCCTAAGGGCTCGGTTATGTAAATGAAGATTTAATAAAAAAATTAATAAATAAATAGTCAGATATAATGAAATTTTTAATTTTTTTTAAGTATTTATTAAATATTTTTTCTTTTTATTCAATTTTTACTTGTTGGCATTCAGTTGACCAAAAGTTTAAAGCATTTTGTGTAACTTCACAACCTTTCTCATAAGATTGTCCATTTTCCAAATACATGGGAGTAAATTCTCTATAAGCCACACAAACACGTCTTTCAGTTACGTCTTCACGTAAAACAGAATGTTCAAATTGATATCTGGCTGGCCCATATAAAACTATTAAAGATAAACTGGAAATTAGATTAAATTAAAAATATATTATTTTTTTTAAAGAAAATATATTTTAAAGAAAAAAAACTTACTTTGGCATGGGTATTCTTAAGACCTTATCTTTGAAAGTGTTTAATTTGTTAGTGGTCAATAAAGGCTCCAATAGTTTCGGTTCATAAGATGTCACCAAATCCAAATTGTATTTATTAATATCTTCAACATTCCTTTCCAATATTTCTTTATATAAAGTCAATGTTAACACAGCATCTCCCAAACAATTGACTGTTACCACTCGTTCTCCCCATATCCAGCAATCATCTATATGAGGATCTATGGATGCTCCCTTTAACGGATCATATTCTAGGGAACACTGTTCTATAGTTTGAAAGCTTTTAAGTAGTTCTACTTGTTTAAATTTTTCTTGTATAAATTGTGTGGTCTTAGGAAATCCTTTGAATAGACCATTTTGTAGTTTCTTTTTCTTGAAATTCGTTTTAGGACCAAAGTTTTGTTTTCTACGACCACTTTGTGAAATAGACCAGTGTAAAATATCCAAATTTTCCATCAATTGTTGGCCTTCTTCAGACTTTAGAAATTTTTCTTTAACTAAAATACCAGGTAACTCTATGCCAGTGCCCTGTTTGTGTTCGGGATGCTCTTGTTGAACCATGTCACAATCCCAGCCTTGATAAAACCGTTGACAGTTTATGCACCAAGACCAGGGATCTAGATTTTGGAGTTCTTCCAGCAAATTGGGCTTTTCTATATTAAAATCCTTTTCACATTTTAAACAAGTTCGAACTCCTTTGCAACCACAGGGCCGAATAGTATTCATTTATTTTTATTATTTTTTTTTTGTTTAACAATTTTGTTAAAATTTGGCACCGGATTTACTAAAACAGCTGCTTTAATCTACTGCCTTTAAACATTCACTGAGCACTAATAACGCTGAAAGATAAATACCTTAGAAGAGTTGCCAAATTTACAGATTTTTTAAAATTTCTTTTACGCTTAAAAACGTCAGTATAAGGTTCGTTCGACGTAATTTTGGGTAAAATGAGAATTAACCAACAAATTTCTGAAAATAGGTAAAAATCCTTAAATCTTTCCCTGAAACGCACAAAAGCTATTTAAAAGTCAAAATCTTTCATATGAAAAATAGGTTTTTAAGAATAAAATAATAACGCGATAACGTACGTCGAACGAACCTATTGATTTTTAATTAAAAATGTTTAAAAATCAACTTTAACTGAAGTAATTAAGAGATGGGAAGGTAAAATCTGTAAAACCGATTTATTTTCTTAAAATTGTGATTAAATGAAAAAAAAAGAATCTACTTTTGTATATATACGAAATTTCTAAAAAAAAATCTAATCGAAAAAAACATAATTTTTATTTTTAAATAAAAATTATATCAATCTTGAAAAAAATCTAATGATAACGTACAATTTGAACCTTTAAAAAACCTATTAATTATAGAAATGCAATTATTTTTTACACTTTAATTTTTTATTTTTCTTTTAAATATTACATCAATTAATACGTATGATTTCATTTTTGGAATATTTTTTATTTTACATTTAGTATGATTTGGGATTAAATTTTGAAATAATATATTATTCTTTAACCCTTTTTATGGATTTTATAGTTTTTAGATTGGCCTTGCATTTTGTGGTTTTAGCTTGAAATAATATTGAAAATATAGAAAATTTATAAAAAAGAACTTAAAATTAAAGAATATAAAAAATTTAAAATTAAAATTTAAAAGAAACTTAAAGGCTTTTTTAAACTGATTTCTCCAAAGTCTTAACAATTTTTGGTGGAAAATTAGGCAGCTTATTTACTATTGATATACCCACAAAGATTTGTTTTGGGTTAAACAACAACGGCTCCGGCTTCGGAACGACTAACGGGCAAATCGGGACAATTTTTCCAAGTATCAGTTAAAGGATCATAACATTCGACAGCACTGATAGTAACTTGAGCTCGATAAAATGTTGCTTCACAGGGCTTTTTAAAAGAGAAGGAAATAAAAATGAATTAATATTTATATTCAATTAAAATTTGAGTAATTTAAAATTTTATTTTTTTTTGTCAAAAATTACTCATTTTTTGGATGAAATATGAGAAATATGAAAAGAATCATAAAAGACGCAAAAATTAAAAAAATAATCAAAAAATGGTTCACAATTGATTCATAAATGTAATTGAATTTCAATATTTTGTGAACAATTTAAAAAAGGCTAAAAATAAAGATTGATTCTTGAGCCTATAGAATTTTTATAAATATCTTTTCTGAGTAATTTTTTATTAAAAAAAGGCTCTTTTGGAAGAACCACTTTCACACAAAAATTTAAAATTTTAGTAATATGTTTTGAGCCAATTTCTGACCCATTTTAGAGCTTGTTTGCTGGCAGGGAAACCTAAATGTTTTTTAATTTTTTTAACTCAAATATGTTTCAATGTCTTAGCTAGCAAAGTTTGGACACTTTTTACAGGATTCTTATTCCATGAGTCGAAAATTAATCAAATAAAACACATGTTTTTAAAATTTAAAATTTTTACTGTAAAAAATTACTCTAGTTTTGGTCGTAAAAATCTTAAAAGACACAAAAGTTTGAAGCAAATTATTGAATCCAAAAAATGGTTTAGAATTGGCTCAAAAATCGAATAGAATTTGAATAAAAGTTAGTTAATTTTCTTGATAGACAATACACATGTTTCATAGGCATCATCCTACTCTTCAGTTGCCCGCAATGAGAAAACGATGATTGGTTTAACTCAAACCGAGACATTACATACAGCCCAAAAAATCTACTATATGAGAATTGTTGTATGTTTTAGTGTATAAAGTGACATATTTGGCAAACCTAATCATAAAATCAAAACTTTTTAAAAAGCAACAAAGATTTTTAATTAAAGTTTTCCTGTTTTCAATTTTAATTAAGAGCTTTAAAATGTGTGTTAATTACCTGATCTCCACCAGCTACATATAGCAAACCATCTGCAGCTGCTACAGCTGGTATTGCACGTGGTACAGACATTGCACATACGGTAGACCAAGTATTATCATCAAAACTGTAACGTTCTACGGAACTTAAAACAGCCTGAGAACTGCTATTACCGCCCACAACATATAAATAACGATCCAATATGGCCACACCCATTTGACAACGTGCGACTTGCATACGAGCCAATGGTTGCCATTCTTGGGTAACAGGATTATAACTAAAATTTTAAAGATATTGCTATTTAAATAATCTTTCTGTTCATTTTTAATACTTACCTTACTAAATCCGGTAAATGACGACTTGATATAGTACAACCCCCTACTATATAAATGAGACCCTCAAAACTTACTACACCCATGCTGAAGCGAGGCTCTGGTAAATTTCCTATTATCTGCCAAGCATCTTTATCGGGATCGTAACGTTCCATAGAACCACCAATATCATCGCCTATCCAACCACCTACAGCCAAAAGACTATTATCCATGGCACATAAACCAAATTCACAACGTGGTACAATCATAGGTGCTATCGGGGACCAACAATCGTTTTGTGGATCATATACCTCGCCGTTGGCTAAAATTTGAGCTCCCCTCTCACCGCCAATAACATAAATTTTACCATTTAAAGCTGCTACTCCTGGCAATATACGCCCAATTTCCATGGGTGCTGTCTCCGACCATTCTCTACGGAATATATCGAATTTTGCTACCGTATCAAATATATCATCGGCGGGATTCCAAGTAGAAGAGGTTTCTCTACGGGAACCTCCTATAATGTAAATATTTTTCTTAGCCAATTGTCGCGGACACACTCTCAAAGGCACCAATTGTCCTCTTTTTGAGGCTATATCGCGACATATTGATCGTAATGCAATTTTTACCGACATATCACGACAATCTCTTAAAGCCTGATCGATAACTTTAACTGGCACCAAAGCCAAACGCACCAATGATAAAATATCAAACACATAACATCTTCTTTGGGTAACATCATGTTTAATCCAACGCAAGGCGGCCTGAAATACTTGAGATTCAGAATCAACACGTAAAAGCTCTGAGGTTAAAAGTTGTGATAATAAAGTTTGTGGTGTTTCTAAATATTCATCTTCCTGAGTAATCTAAAAAATTTAAAGAATAAAACAAGAGTAAAAACTTACAGTATCACATTTCAACAATAACGCTTACCGCTGGAAAATTGGCATGCACAAAGTTTAATGCACTTTTTGCTAAGGCTTCACAATTATGAGCTTCAGCAAAGCGTAAAATACCCAAAGCATTACTGGCATGTAATTCACGACATAAAAATTCACAACAACCATCCACAACTTCATGTAGTTGTAACATATCAGCAGCAGCTAATAGTTCTTGGACGTTAGACTTTGTTGGAAAACATAAAAAGAAAAACGAAAGAAGACAATAATAATGTGATTAAAACTTAAGTTTTACTTTATTTGTATGTGCATGTTGGCCACTTAAATTTTAATGGGGTCATTTTATAAAAAGAAACGTTCAAACGTTAAAAAAAAAATTGAAGAATACTGAGCACTTTGAATGTTTTTTAACAAAATCATAAATACATTTTAAGTTTTTTTGTTGAAAATAAAATTTTCTTTCTTCAAACCGGTATGTAAAAAAGAGACAACATATTGTATGTAGTTACTGTTTTAACACATTGCATGGAGTTACAGGCCGATTACGAAACGTATCCGCTAGAGTAATGAAGCCTTAACGTTAATTTTTATCTGCCTATGTATGTTTTTTTAGAGTTACTAACCAAAATAATGTTAAAAGACATAGTTGCGGACAATTAAGAGTATGAATGCAGTTATTTGGAAATAAAAAGCAGATGAAAAGCTGGATTGACTGTTATTCGAAAAGATTAAAAAATGGTTTAATCGGCTTGCTTAGTCCTTAATTAAGCAGTAATGTGCACACAAAAGGGCGACAATTTTTTGCAAGATGTATTTTCAAAATTTTACCCATTTGTTTTCCACTGTATGTTTGTTATGTGATAAAACAAATTTTTCAGATGAAATATTATTTTTGTGGTGAATTTTAAATTCACCTAAAGAATTAATGTTCATTTAAAAGTCGAAAATTAGAAAAAAAAACTTGAAACTTACAAGTTTTTTCTTTTTTTTTATATATTTTTCTCATAGTTTTTAGCTTTCAGATTCAAACCAATGCAAAATGAAGTCACTATACTCAGGCGCGGATGCAGAGGGTGGGAAAATGGGACATTTCCTCCCCCAAAATTAAAATTTTCAGTACGAAAATGTAAAAAAATATTAAAAAAAGTTAATCAAAAATACTCTAACTTTCCTCCACAAAAACATTTTCCTGGTTACGCACCAGATATATGCACTAAAAAATAGTTTCCATATCGCTGCTTGGTGAACATTTATATGGTGTTTTACAAGTGCAACCAAAATTTTACGGTTTTTAAACTTTCTTAGTTGTTTGGGCATGGGGTTTTTGCGCCGTTAATTGGAATTGAGTTTAGAGAACAGTATTTAACCTTTCTACTGCGTATGACGTATATATACGTTTTATCGTAACTCTATTCTGTATATATACGTTTTATCAAAACTGTTCTGTTGCGGAAGACGTATATATACGTCCACCCTGCATGTATTTTTTAATTTCGACTTAACAGGCTAAGGTTTTTTATTTTGACTATGCAGTTAAGTAGATAAAAAATAGTGTAATATTATACGTTGGCCATCTCAGCTCACCAATAACGGGATACGAACATAAAAAAACTTATAAGAAGTAATTTATTTATGTATGAGCTTAAATAATTTTTCACAGCTTTAATGTTTTTTATAATTTAAAAAATATGGTCTATCTCAAAAAACGTGCGATTTTTTTTTTTTAATTTATGGTACAACTTAAAATTAAAACTGAATTATAAAAGCTATCACTATTTTCGAATTCTCCATACTTTTACATTTTGCATACAATAGCAACAAGGTACAAAAAACTGTTTTATCAATGAATAAGAAAAATCGTCGGATCTTTAAACAAAACCCTAAAATGACAACAATGATCCTCAAAAACAATAAAATACGACGTCTCTGGGTTAATGCATATTGATTGATAAAAAATTTACCGTTATACTAACACCGGATGGGGGCAATGTGGGTTTACCTATACTAGGGTTGCCATATATTTAACTGCATTAAAGATATGTATTAAAAATATATGTAGATACTTACAGTTATCAATAGATTTCTATATTTTTCTGGTTTAAAAAAAAAATGATCTACTAAATTTTTAACTCACCTGTGTTATTTCACATCTCCCAGTGTAAATAAAATCCAATAAAATATTTAAAATTTCACCATCGATTGTATGCAACACCACAGTTTTCTGATTCACCTCATTTAAACCCAATTCTGGTCTAAACATGGCCTCAAAATAGGCACTAGCAGCACTTAAAATAACACGATGTGCCGCATAAGTGGCACCTCCGGCCACTATATCAACATCACAAAAACGACTTTGTGAACGTAACTGATTGAGATTGGTCAATACCTTAAATGGATACTGGCCATTGCAATACGGTGGTGCTTTGGTGGAACGTTGTGAATTTATATTTAATGAGGTGGTACCATTTGAGCTAGAGGCCGAAGATTCTGTCGCACTAGCTCCCGATGCATCGTTAGGTGAGTTGTTGCCATTACCGTTATATTCGTTCTGTGGGGAATATGATTTTAGAGGAGGCATACTAAAAAAAAGCAATTTTTTTTTAATATAATTTGTTTTTAAAAAATTTTTTTACTTTAACCCACTTGTTTCCAAAATGTTGTGTGTACTGTTTACTTAAACTTTGCAATGCTTGTGAGTTTCTTTAATTAGTTTTAATTAACTTTAATTGGCCTGTAATTTTTTATATTTTTTCTGTACTTCCTTTTTTATGAAAATTGTTTTTTCAATTTTCGTTTTACAACCAATTAAAAAAGTTACAATTTCATTTTCTTCTTTTAATTATTTCTTAATAACTTATAAAAATTGTTTAATTTGGTTTTTTTTTATAAATCACATATTTCTTAACAAAGTTTTACGCCTTTTTTCTTGTTGTTGGAGTAAACGCAAAAACGAAAATTTGTGTACAAAAAACTGCCAGCTGACCAAATCTAATTTGACAGTTGTGTATCGGAGGCCCATGCCGACCCTCAATTTTCAGCGGCGGCGGCGCAAGTATTTATATAAAACCGCGGCGGCTAGATAGTCGGCTCAAATGGTTTTTCGGTGAAATTTTGAAAAAAATAATTCCAAAATATTTTAATGTTTGTAAATTTAGATGTTTTCCAGAATGTTCTTTTTTATTTTTATTGATTATCTTAATAGTATCAAACGAATTGATTCAACTCAATTCAATTGATTCAACCTTAACAAATCATATTAATTAAAATTTTTTTTATTTGATCTATATTTCGTGAATTGTATCATGAAACATACTATTCAATCGAATAAACATTTAATCAACGTAAATTATAATAACTCATAAATTTTAAATTTTTTCAATATTTAATTAATTATAATTTAATACCAAATTAATCTTCACGTTGCGATAAAATATTATTCTCTATTACGATGAAATATTATTTTGTGATATTATATGTTAATAGAATAAAGAACACTCAGAAAAGTTTTACAGTCTAATCTACTGAAAATTACAGTTAAAACAGCAAAAATGCGAAAAAGGTAATTACCGTTAAAATATCTAAAAATATAGTTGTTTTTAACAGTGGAAAAACAACTAACAAATGTATTGAAAACAAATAATATAGTAAAAACTGTTAAAAATATGTAAAAACTACTGTATTCAACAGTCATTATTTCGGTATTTTAAAAAGATAAAAAATATATATATGTTTTGAAATTCTGAAAAAAATATACTTTTTTTATATATAAAAACTATTTGTTTCCAAAAAAACGTTTTATTTTATTTTGCTTTTTTCAGGATAAAAATAATTAAACTTTGTACAAAAATATATATCGAAACATAAATATTTTTTAAACTTTCGATAAATATAAGAAAACCATTTACAAAATTACTTGATTTTCTACAGAATACTTTTTTCCTGATAACAATTTCAAAATTAAATTTTTTGTTTGTAAAATCTGGGGGTCGAATTACAGCATACTTGATCGTAATTTTTCGGTCGAAATAAATTTTTTATTTCTTAAAATGAAACATTAAAAGGAAATCTTTTATTGTCATCATTAGTAATTTTGTAGTTACTATTAAAAAATGGATTTCGAACGTTTTCACTCCATCACGAGTGCCGTAATTCGGTTCTTGGTGTCTGCTTGGGAGATACTTTTACTAAAAAAGTAATTTCCATATCTCTAAAGTTGTATGGTGGTTTACGATTTTCTGATTTTTAAACATTCGCCGGTTTGTTTTCATAGTGTTTTTTGCGCCGATTAATAGAATTGACTTTTGAGAACAGTGGTTAAAAAATAGTTTAATTTTTAACAGTTTGAGGTATAGTTGATGTCAGCGCACCAATAAGGGGATATAAACATCACTTACTTATAAGGAATAGGGGTAATTTTTTTGAAAATGTATGGGTTTGCGTCTGCCATTCACAATTGAAGTTGGCATTGCGTGAACTGAGTTTCTTAGTAAAACAAGCACCTCTGTGTCAAAAAGGCATTTTAAAAGTTTTTAAACGCAAAAATGTTATGAACTTTTTAAAATTTTCGAAGTTACTTTTTCACATATTTCTTTGCAGTAAAGTGCAAAAAAAATTATTTTGTTTAATTCCTACTGAGTATAGCGGTAATTTTTTCGTCTTGTGACAACTAAAGCGCTAAATCAATTCCACCAAAATTTACATCAGCTTATAGTTAGCTTAATAATAAAATCGAAAAGGCATTAACAAATGTTGACTTTAAATTTTATAAAATTTCATAACTTAAAGTATTTAATATGATTTCCTGCAAATATGTAACTCTAAAACCAATTATGTAACTTAAAATCGGCCAAAAATACATGTTTTCCAAAAAAATAACAGTTTTCTTTAAAATATATACTACAATTTTGATTTTTCAGTGTATTCTTATATTTTTTGCTTTTGTAATATATATCATGTGATGAATACAATGAGAACTATAAATTGATGTAAATTTAATTAAATCCAAGTAAAAACTGTAATTTGGTTTAAACTTAAAACCGCCATAATTTTTGCTCCGCTTAAACATCGGCAAACACATACACAAAATGGTATTCATGTAACACAAAAAAAATTAAAAATATTTTGACTCAGTGTCGGAAATTTTAAAAATCATCATGTATTTATTTCTATATTTCATAATCCTCAAATATGATTATTATTTAATTGTTTATCATAAAATGTTTTATTTTATACATAAAAAAAAGTTTTTTAATTTTTCACAATTTTTTTTTAACCAAAATTGTTTTAAAATGTTTTTTTTTAATATTAAAAATATTTTTTTTTTTAAATATTTTTTTATTTTAAAAAGATTTTTTTAGGAATTTAAATTAAATTAAAATTATTTTTAATTTAAAAAAAAAATATTTTATTAAAAAAAAAAAATAGATTTTAATTTAAAAAACGTTTAATTTAAAAATATATATTTTTTTTAATTTAAAAATATTATTTTAAAAATTGTTTTCTTTTAAAAATATTTTTTTTTATTTTTAAATTTTTTTTTTTTATTTTTAAAAATTTTTTGTGATGTGTGAAAAAAAAATTTTTTTAATTTTTAAAAATATATTATTTTTCATTTTTAAAAATATATTATGTTTTAATCTTAAAAATATTTTTTTTTTATTTTAAATATATATATTTTTTTATTTTAAATATATATATTTTTTTTTTTAATTTTAATAATATTTTTTTTTTAATTTTAAGAATATTTTTTTTTTTAATTTTAAAAATTTTTTTTTTTTTTTAATTTTAAAATATTTTTTTTTTTTAATTTTTAAAAATATTTTTTTTTTAATTTTAACATTTTTTTTAATTTTAAAAATGTTTTTTTTTTTAGTTTTAAAATATTTTTTTTTTGCTATTTTTAAAAATATTTTGTGCTTATATATTTTTTTAATATAACAACGAAATGTTTTTATTTAGAAATATAAAAAAAAAAATTCTTTTACAAAAAAAGAAAAAAAAACAACTTTTATTTGTTTCCGCCCGGGTTCGAACCGGGGACCTTGTGCGTGTGAAGCACACGTGATAACCACTACACTACGGAAACTCATATTGTGAACCAAACTAAATGCCTAATTTAAACCCTTAGCAATAAAAACAAAATATTAACTATGATTTTAAAACACATGCAGTACATCAACTCTGTGTAAGTAGTAAACAAAATCAGCTGATAATTAATCAAATAGCGGTATACGTTTGTCCAAGTTATTTCACCAAATTATAATAACTGGAAGAATTATTAAAATTTCGTTATAATATGTTTTTAAACAAATTATTAAAAGTGAATATAACAAAATATATAATAATACAATCAAAAAATGTAAGTAGAACGGGAAAACTTGTTTATAACACACGTTTATTAGCAACGGCTAGTCAAAGCACAAATATCTTAGATTTTCATAATGAAAAACTACAACAATTTTTGGAATCATTGCGTAAAGAATTCTATGTTTTACGTACGAATGCTTCGGGTGATGAAGACTACCGTAGAATGTCACAATTGTCGGATATTGTTAAAATGTTGGAGCAACATCGTGCCTTACAGGGAAATATGCCTACCCAAAAAGATATTGAAGCGGAAAAAGATGAAGATATGAAACAATTGATAAAGGAAGAAGCCGAGGTGTATACTAAACTCATGAAAAAAACTGAGACGGAGTTATTAACCAAAATGCAGTCATTAGCCGATACAGAACATTATCCATCTCTAATATTTGAGGTAAATGCTGGTGCTGGTGGCCAAGAAGCCATGTTATTTGCTAAAGAGCTTTATGATATGTATACAAATTACTTTGATAACAATAATTGGGACTATGAAATTTTAGCTGAGGATTTAACAGATATTGGTGGTTTAAGACATGCTAATGTTGTAGTTAATAATGAAAATTCCTACAAGCATTTGCAGTATGAAGCTGGAGTTCATAGAGTTCAAAGAGTACCAAGTACTGAGAAGTCAGGACGTATACACACTAGTACCGCCTCGGTAGCAGTTATACCAAGACCAGCTGATGTTAATGTAGTCATAGCCGAGAAAGATTTAAAAATTGAGACTAAAAGAGCTGGTGGTGCTGGTGGCCAACATGTTAATACCACCGATTCAGCCGTACGTATTGTCCACATACCTACGGGTATAGCAATTGAAAGTCAAACAGAAAGATCACAAATAAAAAATAAGGAAATTGCTTTAAAAAGATTACAAGCTAAATTAGTACAAATCCAATTGGAATCTTCTGATGCTAAAACCAAAGCAACGCGCAAAACTCAACAGGGCAACTTGGATCGTAATGAAAAAATACGTACTTATAATTATGTGCAAGATCGTATTACTGATCATCGCATACAAGGCGGAACGGTGCATAATTTAAAGGAATTTTTGCAGGGAGGAGAAGATCTTAATAATTTAATACAAAAATTAGCAATTGAATTTCGTAAAAAGAAAATAATTGAAATGATAGAAAATTGGAAAGAGGAAGGCGAGATATTAACTTCTAAAGTAAAATAGATTAAATAAATTAACTTGTGTGTATTTGAAAGAATACGTTTTTTTAGGAAACAGTTATTAAAAGCTGAAGATAATAAATTTGTACACAAATCTTTTATTAAGCAGACCAACTGAAACTATTTTAAATAATCTGCTTGAGAGTTCTCGAATAGCTCATGTTATGGAAATATAAACCCATAATGAAGACAATCTTTAGCAAAAATATTTAATAAAAAAATATATTTTCGTTTTCAATAAATTTTTTAAATTTTATTTAGCAATATTGCTCCAATCACCAGCCGAACCCATTTGCATTAAATGTTTACGTACAGCTGTTTCCATAATAGCTTGTATTTCTCGACAACCGGCTAAAGCTTGATCCATAACTTTGGGTAAATTGTCTAAATGGAAACGCTGCGACATTTCCATAAAGGCAATCTTATTAGAAGTAGGTAAAGATGCAACAGTTAAAGTGGGACCACCAGAGACTTCTTCAAAATGAGAGACATCAGTGAGAGGCACATTATTTTTACTTAGGGAAGCAGTACAAGCCACTACATACTCTTTTAAACATATTCCAGCATCAACTAAAGCTAAAGTGGCGGCATTTAGGGCTACTGCATAATTGGCACCATCTGCTTGTAAAACTTCCACATAAACATCAATTTGGGATCTTGGGTATAATTCCGTCTTTATAGCAGCTCTTAATGCCTGTCTTAAATACAAGGTAATTTCCTGAGATTTTCGATCGCCTCTGGGACGATTTTTTCTTTCTGCTGTCGAAAATGTAGCCATACTGTACTGACAGTTTATAACCACCTCATTAACATCCAATTTCTTTGTAGTGGCTTGATGAGGACCATATACGGCAGCTAAAACTTTTGTATTGCCTTGCTCCAGATATGCACTGCCGTCAGGTTGTTCGAAAACACCCAATTTACACTTGATTCGTCGCAACTCGTGGGGTCTACGACCATCCAAACGTAAACCCTGATCACTTAACAACTCAAAATTTGACATTTTAGTATTTTTTTTAAAATAATTATTAAGGAATTCTAAAAAATAAACCGCGTGTTGCTGAAAAAAAAATCGTTTGTATTGTTTACGTTTTTACAAATGATATGTTCAGTGCAGGAAAAAAATGTGCCAGAACTGCCAAGTTAGGAGTTTCCCCTTAACGGCGGTAACAATTTGCTAATAAAATTTTCGGTTCGCTTAGAATGTCGGTAAAACTTATGTAATTATTTCTGCGCTGTTAAAATAAAATTTCAGATTTTGACTATAAAGGCAGATAAACTCTAATAATGTGTATTTGTACATATTAAAATAATTTGAAATAAAAACTAAAGTCAAATTTTCGATCTATTTTATGCAAATTAAAAAAGAAAAATAGGCACTTAAAATAAGCATTTTAATATAAATATGCACATAAAATTTAGATACAATATAAATATGCACTAAAAATATAAAGAAATGTGCACGTACAATTTTTGCATTTTTAAAAACCGATTTATTTCTCGAGCTTGTTGATTTAAAAATGAAATCCAATATAAATGTCTCACAAATGACAACTAGATGCTATGTTTAGGGTTACAAATGCTTTCCTTTGTTCATTTTTAATATGTTTTTAAAAAATATGCAAAATTGTACAACTAAATTGAAAATATGCAACAAATAATGCCAAAATATGGCATAAAATATGCATTTATGTCAAAATATGCAACAACAAATCGATACCATTTTGCTGCAAATTCATGCATTTGCATTAAATTCCTTGGGATTTCTTGGACAGTTGGGGGATTTGTAATAAAATACTTGGCAACACTGATATGTATACCTGTTTTTCTGTTTAAAATTGCCAGTGACATCTCCATATGCCAGTGGCATCTCCAAAACAGTTGTTTTTGACAGTTTCAACAAATAATAACAAAGTTGTTTTTCCGCGAATATATAGACGCATTTTTCCAGGAGTTTTTATTTAATAAAATAATTTAAAAACAATGGAAGCTAAATTAATTGATTTTGTTTCAAAAAATCCCATTTTATATGAAAAACAATATCGTTCTTTAAGATATCACGATGAGAAAAAGACTAAATGGGAACAAATATCTAGAATTTTACGCAAAGATCGTAAGTATTGTTTATGTCCACAAATGTGTAAAACATCATTATTGTTAAAAATATTTTATTGATGCTTTCTTTAGCGAATTTGGTACGTCAAAAATGGAAACATTTACGTGATACCTATGTACGTTGCTATAAACAAAGAATTAAAAGTAGAGAAGAAGGCGATACATTGGCCACAAAAACCTGGGTCCATTACTCAGCAATGTCGTTTTTGAATAGTACATTAGACGAGTAAGTATTTCAGAGCATAATGTGGGCTATAGGAGGGTAATGAGGTAGCAATAAATATTAAAAAAATAATATTAGAATAATTTAGAAAATGGCAAACTTATATTGTCCATGATTTTGGTCTCCGCAAGGTCAATTTTGCAGATATAAGACGTTTAAGCTGTAAGGGATCTAAATAATGTAATTTTTTTTTTTTTTTGTAAATGGTAATATTTTAGAAAAATTGGACCTCTCAAATCCGTGTATGGATTATTAAAAAAAGAAGATTGTGATCGTGAGGAAATTAAATTTAAGTAACTTATTTTCATACGAGTTAAGTACCTTTTTGCTCTATTTCTTCGGGATTTAAATCTAAGTCGGCTCTTTGAACAATCTTTCACGGATCAGAAAATCAAAATACTTTTTTAACTCATGAGCTAATATCTTTTAACTTGAGTGCACACTTTTATAAAAGTATGCGTGACGGTGCAAGTGCCTTCCTGCCTTAAGTTTTTATTGGAAACAATTTTTCTTTTTTTGTAGGTGTGCCAATTTTTCAGACATTCCCCAAATTATTGCACCTTAGCCTTAAGGGCCAAGTCAATAAGTAATTAGTAAATTTTTTTTTATTAAAAACTACTAGTGGAAAAATAAAAATAGTAAAATTGAAAAGTTTGAAATTGATTAATATTTAATATTGTGGTCTATCGTCTTAATTGTGGTTAATTTATACTTACTACTGTTTTATTATTATATGTATTTCTTTTGTTTTAAATTTTCGTAAACAACTACGTATGTTTTAAACATTTTTAATTTTTCAATAAATCATAAAAAAAAGTTAAACTAATGGACCGTAAGCAAAAAATAATATATGAAGTAAAAAATATGAATGTCTTTATAATCATACATTGAAAAGCTTTAACGACTTTCGCTACAAGCGAAACTTGTGGCGCAAAATTGGAAAAATGGTGGGCCTAACAGGTAAGAAATAATGTTTTTTTCTATTTTGTTTTTTTTTAGTAAAAATGATTATTACTTTTAGGTGAAGAAACAAGAAAAAAATTCGCAAGTTGTCGGGACACATATAGAAAATATACCAGAGTTGATAATGAGCCATTAAAAAAAAAATACAAATATGCAGAGAATCTAAGATTTTTAGACGACATACCCAGAAAACCAAAGCCGTAAGTAGTAAAACAAAATTAAAATAAGCCTATTATTTTTTTTATACTTTAGGCAATTATGATTGAATCTTCTAACCGTTTTATTTTTGGATCTTGATATAATCATCGATTGTGATCAGATTCAGTTTGTTAACCGAATGAAGTGTTTGGGTGTTATTATTGATAGTAGGCTTTGGTTTAAGACCCACATTGATACCTTGTGCTGTAGAGTTTGGAGCGCTCTATGTAGGGTTTATTCGTCAAATATTAATTACCTCTATCGGTAAGGCTAAGGTTAGCGCACGGCATTTAAATATCGCCAGTATTGTGTGGTCTTGAGGTAATCTCGGATACTACTGGTGTCAAATTTACTATACCTAAGCGAGCTGTGGATGCTATTGAAAGATTCGTTTACAATGTCCATCGTTTTGACCATATTTCTGAATACGTACAGCGTTTTGAGGTTAATACTTTACTGCACCTGTAATTACTTCGCTACTCTATAAAAATTGTTTTAAATTCACGTGACGTAATTTGAAATTATGGTAGTAGAAAAGTTTTACCAAAAAGAAAATAACTCAGGTGCTTAGATGTCGTTGCACCGGGGAAAGATAAACCAACCCATCAGTGATCATAAAATGCAATCAAAATATAGTAGATTGTATGATCCCAAATTCGTTTTTACCACAACCCTATTTCCACAGTTTGAAATCAAACAGTTTTAAATTAAATTAGCAAAAATCTATTATTTTATCAAATCTTTAAGTATATATTTAATAACTAACCCAAAATTAACGCTAAGCTTAATCAAAGATTCAACAATAAGATCTTCAGATTACTTAAAAAGTTTTTAACATTAAAACCCCGAAGGAAAAATATAAACGAGAAAAAAAATCAAAAACTACAATGAGATTCCCGAAATCTCAAAATTCTTGGCTAGTTAATTATTTAGGTACCACTCCTTCCTAATCAGTACTTTGGTGGGAATAAAAAAAATCTGAAAAAAACGAAACTCTTAGAAAAAAACTGAGGAAAACTATGAGTTTCTTGCGAAAACCCTATTAATGAAAAATTAAACCAATACTCACATGACTTTTATCCGTTCTTGAAAAGGATTTTTAAAACAGATTTTTATAAAAATCTAAACAAAAATTATTCAAAACCTACACACAGTTCTCAGTTCGACAAAAATTTTTTTTTTAAATAAATTTAAAAGAAATCAAACTATGATTTTAATTCAAACTTTTCACTTGAACAATTGTGAGACAATACCTATTATTTCCTCAAACTATAATGAAAGATCGGTTTACTTAATGTTATTCTGGAAACTGGGTAACCTAACTTTGGTTTTTCTTAACCTAAGAGAATTAGCTAGTAAACAATCATGGCGCCCAAAACTAGTTCATAAACAAATAAAGAGCAAAGGACCAAACGTTGATTACTAAACATCGTAGTGGTGTAAAACCTTGGCACCCAGTACATGTGAGTTATACATGTAAAAAAACATAACTAAACCAACGGGTTTTAATTTCAAATTTTATTTACAAAAATAATCCAAAATCCTTTTGACAATAATAAAAACAATAATATTAGCAATAATACTAATAAAAAAATAAAGATAATAATAAAAATAATGCTAAAAAAGCGAAAGAATGCAATCATCATTACAGTGCTAGAAAATATATTGCCTTTTCTTAGTTTTTTTTTTCTTCTAATTTTGACTGTTGACTATTTGTCTATGCATATCAAGTTGGGGTACTAGATTAAAAGCCTATATAAATTTGTATACCCGTTTGCATTTTGGGCTTATTTTTACTTCTTACTCATTATATTTCTATGGATATTATCTTATTTTACGTTCTTATTGCGGCTGGGGAGCCAATATGTAAGGGCAATGAGTGTACTAATTTTATATTTTTATTGTAGTTATGATTTTACATATACTCGTGTATTCATTATTTTTAAGTATTCTTGATCAGGATTTTTTTCTTTATAATACAGCTTTTGGACAGTTAAACAAACAATCGGTATATTCGACGTCGTAACCGCTGGAACCCAATTTACTCGAAACAACAACAATTTACACAAATTTGACAATATAAACACTATGGTAAAATTGGGTACCCGCAGTAACGTACGCCGAACAAAGCTAATGTAATTTTAAAATGTGACAAAATGGTAAAATGTTGTTACCATGGTACCACAATACAATCCCCAAAATCCATGGATGGTAACCGATTCGGTTATTGGCAAGGGTAGCACTATTTTCTTTTATTTTGGTAACGGTATTTCAGGGGTATCGATATTTAAGTTATTTTAATTATTTTGTAACGGTGTTTTAGGAATACTGGTATTTCAGTAACATCGTAACGGTATTTTACGAATAACGATATTTGAATTATTTTGGCAACGGTATTTTAGGGATAACGCTAGTCAGTTGAAATCGATAACGGTTTTTAACGGTATTGCCTGCCAACACTGCAAAAACCAACAATTTTTATTACAATATATTAAATAAATTCAAAAAGCCTATGATTATTACAAAGAGTCTCCGTTTATTCTCTCTGATCTTTATTCCGATATGTGATAGTGACAAAATAAGGGGTACCTATTTTTTTAGCGGACAAATCTCATGTCCAAGTGTTAAAAAAGTTTAATAAAAAATTATCCCATTTCTCATTTTTCGGCTTTCTTCGTATTGTTCAAAAAAAAAAAAAAATAGACAAATGGGGGTACCAAGTGAAAGAGGTTTTAAAGACACATTTCTTATTATATGAAACATGTCCGATAACTTTCAAGTATTTTCGTTATTCAAAAAACTGTGTTTTAAGTGACATAAAAATTGACGTTTTGTTAAGGAATTCATGTAGGTGTAAGCTTAAAGTTATGTATATTAATTACTATTTGATTCAATCGAGGGAGTGTTTGAGCTTTTTCTGATATTCGTCCAGAAGAGATTTTTCGCCTACATTATAAACATTTAAAATGAATGGCAACTTTATGTTACCACAAGGGTAACACGGTATTAAAATTTTTGCTCATATATAGATATTTACCTAGAAGTTTTTGTACATTGTGCAATTTTAAAAAAAGACTCGATAACGACTTTTTGAAAAACGATAAAGAAGGTTCACATATTATAATTTTTGCAGATAGATATCGAAAAACGGATTTCAAATTTAGAAAGAGCACACATTAATCATATACATATAATCAATTCCTAACTTAATTTAGCCAAAAATTGTCTATAGGTCACTCCAATATTCAAACAACGATTAGTCAATGTTTTTTATCGTAGAAAATTGGTATGTTGAAAATTGAGAACTTTCACAATAAAAGTAAAACTAAAGGCGAAAATATTTGTCCATACATTTTGTATGAAATGCCAAATTCACCGGCCAACTGTCAAAATTTAGTGTTTCATAAGCACTGAATACACTTTTAATATTATTGTACAACTTTTCGTTTATGTTCATTATGCTATTGCCGTATGATTAAAAACCGAAATCGGGAAATTGCGCAATAATATTGCTAGTGTATGGGTATCTATACAAAAAATATGGGAACATTTTTTCGCTTTTAGCTGAGAAAGTTCGTCATTTATTTATTGACGGAATTTAGACTAATTCGACTCAGATTTGATGTTCCATGTGCTGATTCAGAAAACGGTACGTAAACGGAGACGGTTACCGTTTATACCGTACAGTAAAACGGGCCATATTGTTTCCTGAGATACAACAATTATATAAATTCGTCCCAAAAAGATATAATTGTTGCCTTACGTTCTCATTATGGTTATACTTTAATACTTTTATTATTTTCGTAGAGTGTTCTCTCATCTACTTTCGTAAACAAACAAACATATGTTTTTTAAGTTTCTTGTTGTGGTTTCATCGTTTCAAAATATCTTTATTTTTAAGAAGAAAACTGCAATAAAAAAGAAAAATTTAAAGTTTGTTAATTATAAAAAATATTATAAAATGGACTTGCACCAAAAAATAATAATGGAAGTTAAGAAATACGAATGCATTTATAATCACCCTTATTCTAGTTGTCGACGTCGACACAAAACGACGTCGTCTTGTGTCATCTTTTTAAAATTGGTATTCCAGTTGTCGTTATCGACTTGTATCGATTACTGTTGACTAATATTTGGTATTCTCTAAGAAAACTTAACGACGTTATTGTGTTGAGACGACTCTGATTCTGTCGTCGTCATTTTTGCTAACGACATTTTGAAGTGAAGTGTAAAAAAAATGAGAAATAGAACAAAAATGGAAAAAATTGAAAAAATTCAAATAACGAACGTAAAACAGTTTGAAAAACTTGTGGAAGAGTTGCAGAAAAATCCATCACTTGCTCGAGGATTTTGGAGAGGCACTGTTCCGAGTAATTTTAAACAACAATGGGATGAAGTATCAAAAGTCCTCAATTCTCTTGGCCCACCAAGAAGACTTGGAGATGGGTGGCAGAAGGTAAGGAAATCATAAACGTATATAGGCATTATAAAAATATACTTTAAATTTAAAGTGAAAAAGAAAATCGTAGCCAACAAAGTTGAGTGTAATGCTACTGGTGGCGGAAGATTTAAGCAGCTTACACTTTTTTAGGTTACCTAAGTTTTTTCATTTGTAACTTATCTAAGAAAATATTATTTTTTAACTTAGATATTGTGTAACTAACCCAAAAATTGTTGAAGTTGTATTTTACCGAAGTACTTTGCACTTTTTCCGTGTGCTTAACCCATTTCCTGGCACTGTTGGATCCGGTAGGAATTTTTGTTCACTTATACAGTGCTCCCTAGCGAAAACACATCCAGTTTTAGTTCAAACTTTTACTTTCAAAACACCCAGAATGTATTAAAATTTTTTCAAAACTAAAATTTGTATGTGTTTTCTATATGAAAATCTACGTAAAATATTTTTAAAGAAAAAAATTCGCACAGAATCGATCAGTGGCAGGAAATGGTTTAAATAACAATAAAATTTTTACCTAAAAGCCATGAATTCCGTTCACCACCAGTATATCGTTCTTGCAAAACTCGTTTTGCTTGGCTAACGTTCCAGATTAATGAATCATGAGCAGAACCTGCATATCGGGCATCCAAAAACCGTATCTGCATTTTATGATCACAAATCTACATAGAGTCAAATATATATGATTATAAAATGCAATTAAATATTTAACATACTTACGATGATAGCGTTTAAACTAAAAACCCCTTTACGGTTGAAGTATAGATGCTGGTCTTCTTTAATTGGTGCTAAAATTTTGATATGGGTTCCATCCACACACCCAATAATACCAGGAAAATCATTTTTTTCAAAAAACTGTAATTTTGCTTCATTTCTTTCAATATCTGCCATCTCAAATTTTATCCATAGGGGGCAAACTGTCAATTCTAAGGCATCCAGAGTCTCAGACAGAATCTTGGAAACTATTGGCTGTGGCAGTCCCAAGTTAAATTCATTTCCAACACTGAGCTGGTACGATCCCTGGGCTAAAAATCTCAATGTAGCTGCCAATTTGATTGTTTTCGAAATGAATGTTGATCTAACTCCGCTTTTCAAATTAGGGGATATTATTTCCAGCACACGCTTAAATGCTGCTTTATTAAGTCGAAAGTAACTTTCAAACCTTTTGAAGAAATGACAAAATATTTTTAAAGGCAACAGTCTTTGATTTTGCTACTCACTTTTTATCTGGTAATTTGAAGATGTCGGACTTCTGTCGGAGTAGTCTTCTTTGCAATATTAGATTTTGTTTACGAGTATTTTCTTCTTCACTCAAATCAGAATCAGAAATAAAAAACATTTTCCCATAAAAATAACAAGTAAAATAAATCAGCTGACTCAAATATTAGAGATGTGCTTTTGTTTTTTTTTCAAATTACCGATAAACAGTCGACGTCGTTACAAAACTCTTAGAGAATACCAAATTGGTGTCAAATTGATGTCGACGTCGAAAGAAAGTGATGTTGACTCAAAAACGACGACGGCATCGACGTCGACAACTAGAATAAGGGTGAATATGAATTCGGATCAATTTAACGACTTCCAATACAAGGAAGAATTATGGCGGAAAATTGGTCAAGCATCCAGAATACCTGGTAAGTAAAACTTATTTAATTTGCTTTAATTTTTAATATTTATTACTTCTAGCTGAGGAAGCAAAAAAAAGTGGAGAAATATTCGGGACGCTTACCGCAAAAGGAAACGAGTTGATCATCAGCCATTTGCTAAACCATATAAATATTCAAAAGAACTAGAATTTCTAGACGACGTTCCGACGCTGACACGACCGTGAGTAGTGAAACAAATATTTGATTAATATTTTATTTTAAATTGCAACAAAAAATATGGCTATCTTAAAAATTGTAAAACTGAAAAAAAAATGGTAAGAGTAGTTTGTTCAGGTGACGTTCCAAGTATTATGAAAAATGTATTTCCAGGAAGATTAAAACTCGGAGCATTTTGATCAAAAAATACACTTTTCTCGTTACTATAGCTCGAACGCCTGATGTCGGAGAGTGAATCTAAGGCCAGATTTGGATTCAGCGTAACTTGTACCTTTTGAAAAGTATAATTTAGTTCTAGTGTCAAACATTTTTCGGCCGGAATCTTTAGGTGTAAAAAGTACTTACAAGTGCTCCCCACTGTATATATACATATATTCAATAGGTTTCTTTGAATTTCAATGCTTTGTCTATTAAAAATCCAGATATTTTATATTACATATTAACTTTTTCTATTATTAGATTGTTTATTTTAAATGTTCTGTTAGTGTTCATGTTTATTTCTATTAATTTGGTTTTATGTTCGTTTAATTTATTGATTTTTAAAAATTTATTTATATTATCCATATCACTTTGTAGATTTGCCAAACATTTGTCTTCCGTTGACTCTTCTGTAAAAATCATAGTATCATCTGCATATAAAACAATTTCACATTTGTCTAAAACGTTCATCACGTCTTTTATGTATATAATAAAAATAAGAGCTCCTAAAATTGGACCTTGCGGTACTCCAAAATCATTCTCTATTGCCTTATAATGAATTAAAACTTCCACGAAATCTTGTTTAAAATCGAGTTAAATCCAGTGACAAATCACTCGTTTACATTATAAAATTTGGCTGGACAACAGTCTGTAAACAAAATAACATCAAACTGAAATTTTTTCTAAAAAGTTATTAATTCACTGGCGGAAGACAAAATTTGCAGCGTTTATGGAAGAAATAATGTTAATTTTGCTGTAAAAAAGCAAGGACGATATTTCTTTTTGTTCTTCTGGTCACCAAATCAATGTTGTTTGTACAAATTGCCTTCGCCGAAAACAAAAGTTATTAACTGGGTCAATTTATATTTATATAGGTAGTCTTACTAGAACAACAACAAATAATAATATATCTTGAACTGTATGTTGAATTGAATATATCTTTCAGTAAAAATGCAATTTTATTGGGTTTAACACTCGTTTTATTTAGTTTTCCTAAATTAAAATCATTTTTTTTTTTATTTGTTTACATTTTTTCCACAAGGTGATGCCACATTTTTGCAAATATCTCTAACAAAATAGGGGAAAACACAGTGTTGCATCGCTACAACCCAATTTTGAATTTTAAACCAGATTGTCCGACATTATAGTTTGAATTTTTATGGAAAATCTAGTTGAAGTTACCACATTATCTCCAAAATCTGGTTTAAACCAGATTTGAAGTATAAAATAAATTCACTATTAGATTTAACATTGTTAACTTTCGTAATTTGTTTACGTTTATTTAGGTATGATTGGAACCATTTCAATTCAGTGTCTTGAATTCCGTACTTATATAGCTTTTTTATTAGGATATCTCGATCAATTGTTTCAAACGCTATTTTTGAACTCCAGAAAAATTGCGACTATTTTGTTGTTTCTCCTGGTGTATAGCATAGTTGACTGCTGTTTCACATTAATACTTTTTTCTGAAACCAGACTGACATTTTGAAAGCAATTTGTGTTGTTCCTTACAGTTTCCTAGTTATAAGTTAAGTATCTTTTCAATAATTTTGTCGCGCGTTTTAAGGGCGTCTTTACATATCGTTATATTTTTTACTTTTTCAGTGGGTGTAATCGATTCTTTCCAATCGTTAGGAAAAACTCCAGTTTCCAGCTATTTATTTTTTATTTATTTATTTATATAGTGTTAAGCATAATATTGGCGTCTAATATATTATTTGAAATTCTATTGTAATCGGTTTTTTTCTTGATGTTCTTACATAATTTTTAACTCTTGATATTGCACGAAATTTAAATTTTTAATTTATCACAGCTATTTTATTTTCATATTACACATCATCAATAGTAATTCTTCTTTAATGCTATTTACAAAATAATTATTAAAATTTTCAGCAATTTGAAAATTGTCCTTATACTCTATTTGGTTAAAGATCACAGTTTATATTTAATTTATGGGTTTTTTTTTAACTAGTTGTTTTGTTGTATATATTTTATTAATTATGTTTTTATTTTTCATATATTTTTACTTTTATCTAATTATCCATTATGGCGTTTTCTTTTCTGGCAAAAAATGTAACATTTTGTTTGCCCTTTCTAAAAAATTGCACTTTTTGTGTTCTTTTCTAAAGAATTGACAGCACTTTAAAAAGGAATCATGTTCTTTTTAAAATATGTCGCCCTATTAACATGCAAAAATGTTGCCATTTTCACCCTTTATAAAATGATGGGGTGAAAATGTTGCACTATAAAACAGCTGATTTTATAGTTTTGTTTTGAAAAAAAAAAATATTTAAAGACGAAAATTAACAAATTTTGTTTTATAAATTATAATAATTTTAAAAAATATACATTTAAATTGCTAAAAATGAAAAAAGCTGCTGTAGTGATATGCGTAAACAATGTTGTTGGGGTACAAATGGATTCTTCCTCATCATCAGATGAAGAGGAAATGTGTGTTCTGCAGGAGCGAAATATTGTGCTTGCATCAATTCCTGAATCCATTTTAAATAAAAAAAAAATAATTAATTAAAAACAATTTGAATGCCAATTTGCAATTTGCCGCTTTTTTATTTTTCAACTTGTTTTCTTTTATACACAAATCAGCTGTTCTAAAGCAGGGCAGCATTTTTTGTATAAATTCATGTTTTATTGTGACTATGAATATGGCAACATATTAAGAGGGTTATGACAACATTATTTAAATGTTACTTATAAAAATGCAACATTTTTTTGTCAGAAAAGAAAACGCCATAAACTAAACATTAATATGAACACAGATAATTTAATCCCGTTATTCTGTTGGCGTTCTCGCACATATATCCATATTAATGTCTTATGTGGACACCGTGTAAGGAAAGTTTCTTAAACATAATATAAAATCAATTTTTATCTTATTGACCTCGTTGTGATTAATTCAACAGACCTCTTGCGGTTTTATTTTTTAGTGTTGCCACTTATAGAAACATTTCATTTAAAGTTAGTTTGTAAATAAGAACATGTGTTTTTGACAGATTGAAAATAAAGCACAGTAAAAAAAACTACCGCCATTCAAGAAAAAACAAAAAAACTAAAGATTTTTCTAAAAAAAAGGAATGAAAATGGATGAAAAACTTATAGAATTAGTTAAAAGACATGAGTTTCTGTATAATATAGAAAGTCGCAATTATAAAAATACAGCATTGAAAGAGGAAGTTTGGAATAAAATTGGTCAACAGCTTCACTTGCCTGGTAATTTACTTTGTTGGATTTGTTAGTACACTAATTGTAATTTACCTTTTCCTTTGAATTTTAAAGCTGTACTCTGTAAAAGAAAGTGGAAGGGCTTAAGAGATACATATAAAAGAATAAAGCAAGGAAGACTCCCTGAAGGTAAGGGTTCAGCGAAGAGAAAGCCATGGAAACATGAAGATCGAATGAGATTTTTGGATGACGTACAAAGTACAAGGATGTAAGACAATAAAATAATTTTAAAGGAGTACAATTCTTTATATTTTTAGTATTAATATATAATATTTTGTGAAATATCTAAATTACACAAATTTTAAATATGGAACGATACATGCGTTTTGCCGTCCCCTAATCACTAAAACTGTTTATGCCAGCTTATATCCATTAATAACACAGGATAACAAAATCTTGACTTAGGTTATGAATACACATTCTATACATTTCAGGCACGCTGATTTCAATTGCCTAATTTATTTTTCGATGAATGGTACAGTTTTTCTACGAAATGACTAAAGTTTGGCGCTTTTACATACGAACTTTTTAAAATGTAATCAATCTGACATCTTTCTGTTTAAATGTAATACCAACTCCTGTAGTCTTATTTAAGTTACATATTTGATCCAGAAAACACGCTAGTTAGCGGGTTTTCTCTCTTTACAGTTTTTGTTTTGCTAAACTTACAATTGAGCTGGGCAAATGGACATGCAATATATTGAGCCTTATATGAAGAGGTGTCTCAGCAAGAAAATAATTAAATTAATATGTTGTCTCATGTGCAAAATGCGCGATTGTTCAAAAATGGCAGCATAGATTTCCGGGTCAACCCAGGGTCCAACGTTTAGTATTGTATATGAATACCTTTTTAAAGTAAATGTGCAAAAAATCAGCCAATTTGCAAAAGTTTTTCTAACAAAAACCCTACCTTTGTGACAATAAGTACCAAAACGGATTTTTTCTGAAAATTTACATATACTTTTAAAAAGCATTCACATATACTAAAAGTTGGGTCTTGCGATCGTTCTGGAAAGTTATGCTGCCAAGTAAAATTTTTAACAAATCGCTCATTGTACATGAAAACGCCTTAAGAAAATAAGTTTTCTTACTAATATACCACTTTCAAAATGACTTTCAACTGCATGAACATTTGATTGTTTCGATTGATTATTTAGCTATCAAATTCTCGAATGCCGAAACAATTAGAAGATAATCCTTAATCCTCTAACAGGTAAGGCTGCCTCAGGGTAGCCTTCATAAAATTTACCACAAATGCGTCAAATGAGCGTTTTATACTTAGAAATTAATATATTCCGATAGAAAACTAAATTTGCTAAATATTTTGCGAACAAATTTTTCGTGTGCCATTCACAGTTTGGAAGCGAGAAAGCTACAAAATCAAAATTTCGTAAAATTTCAAAAACTAATTATTTAAAAAAATAATAGTTTTCAAAAATCTAAAAAACAAATTTAAGTTGACTAAAAACTCTTTATAATAAAATATAAGTAAGATTGAAGCTTAATCTTTAATAATAAGTCCTTACTTTAGTCCAAGGACTCACATTATTTTATCAGGATTCCTCTAAAGGGCATCGTCTTAATTTATATACTAATAGACGGATTTTTATGAAATTTTGCAGAAAGAAGACATTAAGTATTAATAGCAAAGCGTTGAAGTTTGAACAATATAAATTGAATAGAGGGTTAATAGCGGTTTTAATTTTTAAGTTTGGGAATCAAATATCATAAATATTACTACTGGTATAATCCTTATATTTCAACAGAAAGATGTCAGGGGGTTACCTCGCAAAAAGAAAATTTTGAGGAAAAATCTTACATTTTTAATTATTTGTAGTGTACAAGAGTAATAAGAACCATATAATAGAAAAAAGTAAAAGTTTATTAAGATTTTTTTTTGCAATATGTGGACGATTTCCGAATTGGAAAATATTTGTTCGAATCGAGTTACACAATTACCTCAAAGGTTGATTGCATTTAACATTTTCGTGTATAAAAAAACTGCATGAGCTTTATCAAATTTTAAAGTCATTTTACGGAAAAACTGTACCTTATATCGAAAATATAAATTACGCCATTAAAATCAACGTGTCTGAAATATATAAAATTGATGGTCAGAACCTCTTTAATTTTGTATGTCATGTCGTGTAATGTTTAAGTTTAGATTCAACTTTTATACAGTTCCTACTTTTTTTTTTAATTTTTCTTCCAGTAATATAATTTTTAAAACTGAAGATACTTTCTATGAAGATGAAACTGATGCTGCGGTTAATAATTTAAATCAAGAAGAACATATAGATCAGGAACAACAAGATCAACAGTTTGATGTTTTATATACGGAAGAACAAGATGTATCCAATGAAGCTGATTTTGAAATAGAAAATTTTGATTTAAATGATTATGTTAAAAAGATAGACCATCCCACAACCACAAAACCAGTTAATACGACCACCACCACTACTACAAGTAACAATTCCACAAACAATACAACACAAGAGCAAGATTTTATACGTAGAAAAAAATACGACAAAGATGCTTTAATACAAGAGGCCTGCCAAGAAATGACTTCACTTTTGCAAAATGCCAAAAAACATTTTACGCCGCCCTCCTCTAATCAAGTATTCTTCAATAGTATAGCCCTGCAAGTGGAAGAGGCACAATTGCCTGCTTTATCGCAAATGCGTTTACAACAAAGAATTCTGGAACTGGTTACCCTAGAAATAGTAAATCATCAACAAAGTACTATGCAACAACTATAATATATATTTTGTTTAAAAATTAAACTTTTTTTTATTGATCTACATTTAGATTTTTAGTATATAAAAATTCTTTTAATAAATCTCGGTTATGAAATGCTTCAGTTTTAGCATTACTATCATAGTACAATTTTGATTGAACTATATCAATCTCGTGGTGACGCCATAAACCGGGTATAAATTCCAATGTTCCATCGTCATAATGATCTACGAAACTTGTATGAAAATAGGCCGAATCATGTTGCATCGCATAGTTATGAAGTATAATGGTAGCCTTTATAATATACTCGCAGCACTGCGGTAGACGATTAGTAAACTTATTTTGCAAAACTTTCCATTTCCATATTAACAAACCCAGCGTATTTTCTATTAGTGTTGAGCCAACTTTTAAATGTTCATTTAAATTATGTTTTTCTGGTGTTAATATTTTACCCGGATAAGGTCTCATTATATTCTCTACCAGGGGAAAATTTGATGGTGTTACAAAATAGGGCTGCAACATTAATCCTGTATCAGGCATAACCATATTATTTGGTAGTGACAGACGTTTTTCTATTAATTTATTTATAAACGTATCTTTTTCCAACAATTCCCTTGGTGAACCCACTTCCGCATTGGTAAATTGATATTTTGCATTACAGGAGGTCAATAACAAAATGGGTGACAAACATTTCTTTACATGGGCAAATTCTATGACATCCACACAGCCCATACAGTTGGGCAAACCTACTTCTTTTTCGAATTGTTCCGTTATTCCGAAATAATCATCCGATGTTAAGGGCTTTAAATATTTGGGTCCCAATTCTTCGACTATTGTTTGACAAGTTTCTAATACAATTTCTCTGACTGTCGATTTGCCCATGCGAAATGCCATGGATAATAAAGCTTTATCATTGTCATGTGCTAAATAGCTGAAAAATATAAGGAATGTAAAAATTACAAAGAAAAAGAACATTAATTCAAAAATAATCAATAAATCTTAAAAATATTTATAAATTTATATTCCAAAGTGGTATTAGAGTTAAAAATATTAACATTTTTTGTAAAATTGTACCAAAAAACCGAAGAATTTAGAAACACGGTTTTCGGTTTGTTTGAAAAATCAGATTTTTAAAAACCCGGTTTCGGCTACAGTTTTTTTTCACCATTTCTCGTTAAAAACCCTGATGTACTTCATATACAAAATATTTTTCATGTTTACAAATTATGAACAGGTAATTTTCCAGTTTTTATATAAACTTTTAAATATTTCTTAATTAAATTATTTTTAAAATATATTTTCGAACAACCATTTTGTAAATTACACCAATCGCTAATTCGAAATTTAGGAAATTTTAAAATTCTGTGATTAAGGTTGTAGGATTTAAAAAGTGGAGTTTTCGACTTTGTACTAAATGAATTAGTGTAGCTACATGGAAAATTATAAAGAAATTAAATTCTGAAAATATTTATTTTTATAAATTAATTGCTATGACAAATTTGTTAAATTTTTTTCAACATTTTCTATTATAGTAATTGTTTATTTTTACTTCGACCTTTTTGTTGTAATTCAATAAATAATATTCAAGCTCGAGGTTAGTTTTTTTAATATATTTTATTCTTTATTTTTCACTTTTCGATATTTCGCTGTCCTCTGGACAGCATCTTCTGCAAATACGAATAACAATAATCAAGCAGACGACACAAACGTCTTAAAATATTGAATTTTTATTTTCAACAAATTGGACTAACTCTCGATTTTGGCAAATTTTCTCCTTACTTCTGAAAATGGTCGTCCCATAATTTAAACTTATTTCCTAAAACAAAAATGTTTCATATTTTACCCTCCATACATTCCACCTTTAATATACTTACATTAAAGTCAACATTAGTCTACACTCTGGCGGTATAGGCTTTCGCAATGAATATTTACAAAGCTTTTTCCGTAATATTGTTATTAAGTTTTGATATGTAGATACATTTAATCGTGTAAATTTACGAAATTCTTTACTGTTGTACTGTTTTACGATTTCCAATAAATTATTGTACAAGCTATGTAAATCACGTTCATGTTGCCGAAATTCTTCACGCGTCCAGAGGTGTCGATTTTGATTTGGTACGACTACATCAATAAAGTTTACGAAAGCTAAGTAGAATTGAAAGATTTCGATGAATTTTTCCACATAATCGTATTGCATTAATAGCATGATTAATTATAACGCATAATTGTTTTTTATTTAATTTTTTGCAGAAAGAAAAGAATAAATTTGTGATTTTTTAGTGTACTGTTGCTGCTGTCAATGTGTTTTGGTAATATGTTATCAGTGCTGCCAGATATAACAATTTTACCAATGCGGGGATCATGATTAAAAATCACACGCAGAAAAAAACTGAAGGAATATACTTACATTAAAGTGCAATGAATTATCAGAGAAGACAAAACATATCAAAATCCGTTGTGTTATTGCAAATAAATATTGGAAAAATTAAAAAAAAAAATCATTTGGTAAAAATAATATTTCCAATACAAATAACTAGATTTTATGGAAATCTGTTTTTAAATTAAGTTCTAGCGAAACAACGCTGTTTTATGAAATTTTTAATAAAATCTTTTTTTCCACTAGGTTCAAAATTTTCAAAAATAAAACATTTTCCTGGAAGTCCTAAATTTGGGTGAAAGTTTCTAAAAAGAGCATCGGAAATCCGGAACAGTAGATTTTCCAACCAAATTCTGTCAACATTTGCCGAGTTATTCAATAAACGTAAAAGTTATAAAAATCATTGGGAAAATTAAAAAAAATAATGTAAAAAAATACAATTACAACAACACCTGATGATGAACAATAAAATAAATTTATTCCAAAATTAGTCGGAACAAATAAGAATATTAATTTCTTAAATAATAACTGAGCTGAAAATGATGAATGAATCTAAAATAGTGGGAAATATACAAGATATTTTTATGAAACTTGGTGTGGTGGCAGAGAAAAAAGTGAGCTTTAATTTGGTACCGGTTCTGATGGCTCAGGTCCCCTAGGTTTTGAATTATTTCAAAAATAAAATTATTTTTTAAATCTAAAAGAATGGGATTGAAAAGTGGTACTGGATGGGAAAATGGCAACCCATTATATAGCACTAATTCCATTCTACACTATGGTAAAAGTTTCATGTTAATATCTCTACTAGTTAAGAAATTATAGTGATTAAAACAAATATCGTTCAGAAAATGTTTTTACATTTCAGGGTTGCCATATTTCAAAAACGTTTAAAAATTCGGGGACGCTCAAAATCAAATTTGGGTGAAAGATTCTGAAAGAGCGTCGAAAATCCAGAACAATAGGTTTTCCAGCCAGATTGGACCAGAATTGACCGAGTTATTCAAAAAACGGGGAAGTCACATGATTTTTTTAATAAATTTGAATTTTTCGCCTTATTTCCCATCGCTATTTTTAAAAATCTAAAATAATGGGAAATATACAAGATATTTTTATGAAACTTGGTGTGGTGGCAGAGAAAAAAGTGAGCTTTAATTTGGTACCGGTTCTGATGGCCCAGGTCCCCTAGGTTTTGAATTATTTCAAAAACAAATTTTTATTTTAAATCTAAAAAAATGGGATTGAAAAGTGGTACTGGATAGAAAAATGGCAATCCATTATATAGCACGACTTCCATTCTACACTATGGTAAAAGTTTCATGTTAATATCTCTACTAGTTAAGAAATTATAGTGATTAAAACAAATATCGTTTCAGAAAATGTTTTTACATTTCAGGGTTGCCATATTTCAAAAACGTTGAAAAATTCGGGGACGCTCAAAATCAAATTTGGGTGAAAGATTCTGAAAGAGCGTCGAAAATCCAGAACAATAGGTTTTCCAGCCAGATTGGACCAGAATTGACCGAGTTATTCAAAAAACGGGGAAGTCACATGATTTTTTTAATCAATCTGAATTTTTCGCCGTATTTCCCATCGCTATTTTTGAAAATCTAAAAGAATGGGAAATATACAAGATATTTTTATGAAACTTGGTGTGGTGGCAGAGAAAAAAGTGAGCTTTAATTTGGTACCGGTTCTGATGGCCCAGGTCCCCTAGGTTTTGAATTATTTCAAAAACAAATTTTTATTTTAAATCTAAAAAAATGGGATTGAAAAGTGGTACTGGATAGAAAAATGGCAATCCATTATATAGCACGACTTCCATTCTACACTATGGTAAAAGTTTCATGTTAATATCTCTACTAGTTAAGAAATTATAGCGATTAAAACAAATATCGTTTCAGAAAATGTTTTTACATTTCAGGGTTGCCATATTTCAAAAACGTTGAAAAATTCGGGGACGCTCAAAATCAAATTTGGGTGAAAGATTCTGAAAGAGCGTCGAAAATCCAGAACAATAGGTTTTCCAGCCAGATTGGACCAGAATTGACCGAGTTATTCAAAAAACGGGGAAGTCACATGATTTTTTTAATCAATCTGAATTTTTCGCCGTATTTCCCATCGCTATTTTTGAAAATCTAAAAGAATGGGAAATATACAAGATATTTTTATGAAACTTGGTGTGGTGGCAGAGCAAAAAGTGAGCTTTAATTTGGTACCGGTTCTGATGGCCCAGGTCCCCTAGGTTTTGAATTATTTCAAAAACAAATTTTTATTTTAAATCTAAAAAAATGGGATTGAAAAGTGGTACTGGATAGAAAAATGGCAATCCATTATATAGCACGACTTCCATTCTACACTATGGTAAAAGTTTCATGTTAATATCTCTACTAGTTAAGAAATTATAGTGATTAAAACAAGTATCGTTTCGGAAAGTGTTTTTACATTTCAGGGTTGCCATATTTTAAAAACGTTGAAAAATTCGGGGACGCTCAAAATTAAATTTGGGTGAAAGATTCTGAAAGAGCGTCGAAAATCCAGAACAATAGGTTTTCCAGCTAGATTGGACCAGAATTGACCGAGTTATTCAAAAAACGGGGAAGTCACATGATTTTTTTAATCAATTTGAATTTTTCGCCTTATTTATCATCGCTATTTTTAAAAATCTAAAATAATGGGAAATATACAAGATATTTTTATGAAACTTGGTGTGGTGGCAGAGAAAAAAGTGAGCTTTAATTTGGTACCGGTTCTGATGGCCCAGGTCCCCTAGGTTTTGAATTATTTCAAAAACAAATTTTATTTTAAATCTAAAAAAATGGGATTGAAAAGTGGTACTGGATAGAAAAATGGCAATCCATTATATAGCACGACTTCCATTCTACACTATGGTAAAAGTTTCATGTTAATATCTCTACTAGTTAAGAAATTATAGCGATTTAAACAAATATCGTTTCAGAAAATGTTTTTACATTTCAGGGTTGCCATATTTCAAAAACGTTGAAAAATTCGGGGACGCTCAAAATCAAATTTGGGTGAAAGATTCTGAAAGAGCGTCGAAAATCCAGAACAATAGGTTTTCCAGCCAGATTGGACCAGAATTGACCGAGTTATTCAAAAAACGGGGAAGTCACATGATTTTTTTAATCAATCCGAATTTTTCGCCTTATTTCCCATCGCTGTTTTTGAAAATCTAAAATAATGGGAAATATACAAGATATTTTTATGAAACTTGGTGTGGTGGCAGAGAAAAAAGTGAGCTTTAATTTGGTACCGGTTCTGATGGCCCAGGTCCCCTAGGTTTTGAATTATTTCAAAAACAAATTTTATTTTAAATCTAAAAAAATGGGATTGAAAAGTGGTACTGGATAGAAAAATGGCAATCCATTATTAGCACGACTTCCATTCTACACTATGGTAAAAGTTTCATGTTAATATCTCTACTAGTTAAGAAATTATAGCGATTAAAACAAATATCGTTCAGAAAATGTTTTTACATTCCAGGGTTGCCATATTTTAAAAACGTTGAAAAATTCGGGGACGCTCAAAATCGAATTTGGGTGAAAGATTCTGAAAGAGCGTCGAAAATCCAGAACAATAGGTTTTCCAGCCAGATTGGACCAAAATTGACCGAGTTATTCAAAAAACGGGGAAGTCACATGATTTTTTTAATCAATTTGAAATTTTCGCCTTATTTCCCATCGCTATTTTTAAAAATCTAAAATAATGGGAAATATACAAGATATTTTTATGAAACTTGGTGTGGTGGTAGAGAAAAAAGTGAGCTTTAATTTGGTACCGGTTCTGATGGCCCAGGTCCCCTAGGTTTTGAATTATTTCAAAAACAAATTTTTATTTTAAATCTAAAAAAATGGGATTGAAAAGTGGTACTGGATAGAAAAATGGCAATCCATTATATAGCACGACTTCCATTCTACACTATGGTAAAAGTTTCATGTTAATATCTCTACTAGTTAAGAAATTATAGCGATTAAAACAAATATCGTTTCAGAAAATGTTTTTACATTTCAGGGTTGCCATATTTCAAAAACGTTGAAAAATTCGGGGACGCTCAAAATCAAATTTGGGTGAAAGATTCTGAAAGAGCGTCGAAAATCCAGAACAATAGGTTTTCCAGCCAGATTGGACCAGAATTGACCGAGTTATTCAAAAAACGGGGAAGTCACATGATTTTTTTAATCAATCCGAATTTTTCGCCTTATTTCCCATCGCTGTTTTTGAAAATCTAAAATAATGGGAAATATACAAGATATTTTTATGAAACTTGGTGTGGTGGCAGAGAAAAAAGTGAGCTTTAATTTGGTACCGGTTCTGATGGCCCAGGTCCCCTAGGTTTTGAATTATTTCAAAAACAAATTTTTATTTTAAATCTAAAAAAATGGGATTGAAAAGTGGTACTGGATAGAAAAATGGCAATCCATTATATAGCACGACTTCCATTCTACACTATGGTAAAAGTTTCATGTTAATATCTCTACTAGTTAAGAAATTATAGCGATTAAAACAAATATCGCTTCAGAAAATGTTTTTACATTTCAGGGTTGCCATTTTTCAAAAATGTTGAAAAATTCGGGGACGCTCAAAATCAAATTTGGGTGAAAGATTCTGAAAGAGCGTCGAAAATCCAGAACAATAGGTTTTCCAGCCAGATTGGACCAGAATTGACCGAGTTATTCAAAAAACGGGGAAGTCACATGATTTTTTTAATCAATCTGAATTTTTCGCCGTATTTCCCATCGCTATTTTTGAAAATCTAAAATAATGGGAAATATACAAGATATTTTATGAAACTTGGAGTGGTGGCAGAGAAAAAAGTGAGCTTTAATTTGGTAGCGGTTCTCAAGGTCCAGGTCCCCTAGGTTTTGAATTATTTCAAAAACAAAATTATATTTTAAATCTAAAAAAATGGGATTGAAAAGTGGTACTGGATGGGAAAATGGCAACCCATTATATAGCACTACTTCCATTCTACACTATGGTAAAAGTTTCATGTTAATATCTCTACTAGTTAAGAAATTATAGCGATTAAAACAAATATCGCTTCAGAAAATGTTTTTACATTTCAGGGTTGCCATTTTTCAAAAATGTTGAAAAATTCGGGGACGCTCAAAATCAAATTTGGGTGAAAGATTCTGAAAGAGCGTCGAAAATCCAGAACAATAGGGTTTCCAGCCAGATTGGACCAGAATTGACCGAGTTATTCAAAAAACGGGGAAGTCACATGATTTTTTGAATCAAACTGAATTTTTCGCATTATTTTCCATCGCTATTTTTTAAAATCTAACATAATGGGAAATATACAAGATATCTTTATGAAACTTGGTGTGGTGGCAGAGAAAAAAGTGAGCTTTAATTTGGTAGCGGTTCTCAAGGTCCAGGTCCCCTAGGTTTTGAATTATTTCAAAAACAAAATTATATTTTAAATTTAAAAAAATGGGATTGAAAAGTGGTACTGGATGGGAAAATGGCAACCCATTATATAGCACTACTTCCATTCTACACTATGGTAAAAGTTTCATGTTAATATCTCTACTAGTTAAGAAATTATAGCGATTAAAAAAAATATCGCTTCAGAAAATGTTTTTACATTTCAGGGTTGCCATTTTCAAAAATGTTGAAAAATTCGGGGACGCTCAAAATCAAATTTGGGTGAAAGATTCTGAAAGAGCGTCGAAAATCCAGAACAATAGGTTTTCCAGCCAGATTGGACCAGAATTGACCGAGTTATTCAAAAAACGGGGAAGTCACATGATTTTTTGAATCAAACTGAATTTTTCGCCTTATTTCCATTGCTATTTTTAAAATCTAAAATAATGGGAAATATACAAGATATTTTTATGAAACTTGGTGTGGTGGCAGAGAAAAAAGTGAGCTTTAATTTGATACCGGTTCTGATGGCCCAGGTCACCTAGGTTTTGAATTATTTCAAAAACAAATTTTATTTTAAATCTAATAAATGGGATTGAAAAGTGGTACTGGATAGGAAAAATGGCAACCCATTATATAGCACGACTTCCATTCTACACTATGGTAAAAGTTTCATGTTAATATCTCTACTAGTTAAGAAATTATAGCGATTAAAACAAGTATCGTTTCGGAAAATGTTTTTACATTTCAGGGTTGCCATATTTTAAAAACGTTGAAAAATTCGGGGACGCTCAAAATCAAATTTGGGTGAAAGATTCTGAAAGAGCGTCGAAAATCCAGAACAATAGGTTTTCCAGCCAGATTGGACCAGAATTGACCGAGTTATTCAAAAAACGGGGAAGTCACATGATTTTTTTAATCAATCTGAATTTTTCGCCGTATTTCCCATCGCTATTTTTGAAAATCTAAAATAATGGGAAATATACAAGATATTTTTATGAAACTTGGTGTGGTGGCAGAGAAAAAAGTGAGCTTTAATTTGGTAGCGGTTCTCAAGGTCCAGGTCCCCTAGGTTTTGAATTATTTCAAAAACAAAATTATATTTAAATCTAAAAAAATGGGATTGAAAAGTGGTACTGGATGGGAAAATGGCAACCCATTATATAGCACTACTTCCATTCTACACTATGGTAAAAGTTTCATGTTAATATCTCTACTAGTTAAGAAATTATAGCGATTAAAACAAATATCGCTTCAGAAAATGTTTTTATATTTCAGGGTTGCCATTTTTCAAAAATGTTGAAAAATTCGGGGACGCTCAAAATCAAATTTGGGTGAAAGATTCTGAAAGAGCGTCGAAAATCCAGAACAATAGGGTTTCCAGCCAGATTGGACCAGAATTGACCGAGTTATTCAAAAAACGGGGAAGTCACATGATTTTTTGAATCAAACTGAATTTTTCGCCTTATTTTCCATCGCTATTTTTTAAAATCTAAAATAATGGGAAATATACAAGATATCTTTATGAAACTTGGTGTGGTGGCAGAGAAAAAAGTGAGCTTTAATTTGGTAGCGGTTCTCAAGGTCCAGGTCCCCTAGGTTTTGAATTATTTCAAAAACAAAATTATATTTTAAATTTAAAAAAATGGGATTGAAAAGTGGTACTGGATGGGAAAATGGCAACCCATTATATAGCACTACTTCCATTCTACACTATGGTAAAAGTTTCATGTTAATATCTCTACTAGTTAAGAAATTATAGCGATTAAAAAAAATATCGCTTCAGAAAATGTTTTTACATTTCAGGGTTGCCATTTTTCAAAAATGTTGAAAAATTCGGGGACGCTCAAAATCAAATTTGGGTGAAAGATTCTGAAAGAGCGTCGAAAATCCAGAACAATAGGTTTTCCAGCCAGATTGGACCAGAATTGACCGAGTTATTCAAAAAACGGGGAAGTCACATGATTTTTTGAATCAAACTGAATTTTTCGCCTTATTTCCATTGCTATTTTTAAAATCTAAAATAATGGGAAATATACAAGATATTTTTATGAAACTTGGTGTGGTGGCAGAGAAAAAAGTGAGCTTTAATTTGATACCGGTTCTGATGGCCCAGGTCACCTAGGTTTTGAATTATTTCAAAAACAAATTTTTATTTAAAATCTAATAAATGGGATTGAAAAGTGGTACTGGATAGAAAAATGGCAACCCATTATATAGCACGACTTCCATTCTACACTATGGTAAAAGTTTCATGTTAATATCTCTACTAGTTAAGAAATTATAGCGATTAAAACAAGTATCGTTTCGGAAAATGTTTTTACATTTCAGGGTTGCCATATTTTAAAAACGTTGAAAAATTCGGGGACGCTCAAAATCAAATTTGGGTGAAAGATTCTGAAAGAGCGTCGAAAATCCAGAACAATAGGTTTTCCAGCCAGATTGGACCAGAATTGACCGAGTTATTCAAAAAACGGGGAAGTCACATGATTTTTTTAATCAATCTGAATTTTTCGCCGTATTTCCCATCGCTATTTTTGAAAAACTAAAATAATGGGAAATATACAAGATATTTTTATGAAACTTGGTGTGGTGGCAGAGAAAAAAGTGAGCTTTAATTTGGTAGCGGTTCTCAAGGTCCAGGTCCCCTAGGTTTTGAATTATTTCAAAAACAAAATTATATTTTAAATCTAAAAAAATGGGATTGAAAAGTGGTACTGGATGGGAAAATGGCAACCCATTATATAGCACTACTTCCATTCTACACTATGGTAAAAGTTTCATGTTAATATCTCTACTAGTTAAGAAATTATAGCGATTAAAACAAATATCGCTTCAGAAAATGTTTTTACATTTCAGGGTTGCCATTTTTCAAAAATGTTGAAAAATTCGGGGACGCTCAAAATCAAATTTGGGTGAAAGATTCTGAAAGAGCGTCGAAAATCCAGAACAATAGGGTTTCCAGCCAGATTGGACCAGAATTGACCGAGTTATTCAAAAAACGGGGAAGTCACATGATTTTTTGAATCAACTGAATTTTTCGCCTTATTTTCCATCGCTATTTTTTAAAATCTAAAATAATGGGAAATATACAAGATATCTTTATGAAACTTGGTGTGGTGGCAGAGAAAAAAGTGAGCTTTAATTTGGTAGCGGTTCTCAAGGTCCAGGTCCCCTAGGTTTTGAATTATTTCAAAAACAAAATTATATTTTAAATTTAAAAAAATGGGATTGAAAAGTGGTACTGGATGGGAAAATGGCAACCCATTATATAGCACTACTTCCATTCTACACTATGGTAAAAGTTTCATGTTAATATCTCTACTAGTTAAGAAATTATAGCGATTAAAAAAAATATCGCTTCAGAAATGTTTTTACATTTCAGGGTTGCCATTTTTCAAAAATGTTGAAAAATTCGGGGACGCTCAAAATCAAATTTGGGTGAAAGATTCTGAAAGAGCGTCGAAAATCCAGAACAATAGGTTTTCCAGCCAGA